>JAKWBJ010000083.1:155000-330000 GCA_023159175.1 Wohlfahrtia magnifica
GTTGATAACATTCCCAATATTATCTTGAGGCATATTCCTCAGGAGATTGTTATCGAATACCTTACCCTTTTTAACAACATGCTTAATAACTCATATTTCCCTCAAGCGTGAAAAGTAGCAAAGGTTGTAGTTTTACCAAAGAAAAATTTGGATACCAGTAACCCTGAAAATTTGCGAGCAATGAGCTTACTCCCGAATATAAGTAAAACATTTGAAGTATGTCAACAATAATATAGTTGAACATTGCAAAAGAAACAATTTAATTAGGGATAGACAATTCGGGTTTAAATATGGGCACTCAACAGTTAATGTTATGCATTTACTGGTATCGGATATACACTGGAATTTGAACAGATCCATGTACACGGGAGCTTGTTTGACTGATTCGTTAGTATTTGGATTTCCGGTTTAATATACAAACTATTGGAATATAAATTTCCTACGCATTTCTTTTTTCTTTTACATAATATGTTGAAGGACAAATCCCTTCTAGTTTATAATGGGAACAAAGTCAGTACAAGGAAATTTACAATTGTGAATGGTTTGTAACAGGGCACTGTAAGTTCCCCAATTCTTTTTAATTTATTTTTACATGATAAATAAATTGTGGGCTATTTTTTAAACAAACTTCTCTTTATAAAAGTTGAAAGAGTGATGAACGAAAAAGGCCAACTTTATAAAGGAAAGCTTGTCACTATATTTGCTTATCAAACAAATATAGTGTAGGGTAATGAGTGGCGAAGAGAGAAAAGATATTAGAGGTTTAATATTCATCTTTTCTATGTAATATATAGGGATATTACCTTAAGTGTGAGTTTTTGCCAATGAAAAGAGGTATGATTTTCAAATTCACTTATAGGTATAATAATTATAATTTTTTAATTTAGTGTAGTGTAATTTTGTGCAATTTTATTGTAGATTTAAGAATATATTTAATTAGGTTTAACTAGATTTAGAAGAATTATATTAGATTTATTTATTATATTTGATTTAGTTTAGTAATGTGTTATTTACTTTAAATTAGATGATAATTTATATATTAATTAATGATTTTAATTCAAATATTTTATTAAGTGTATGTGTGGGTTATTTACTGTAATATATGCACTCGTTATTATCCCTTTGATCGTTGAAAGGTGAGTAAATTTGTTATTTGATAAGATGTAAGGTCGGACCTTATCATTTTGACGCATTGAATTTTGCACTTATTTACATAAATTTAAATAAACATAATATAATAGTACATCTCTTAAAGCAAAACCGGCTTATTATTCACTTATTTGAACGTAGAATTTTTTTAAATAAGGTGACCATACATAACATTTTATAGTTTGGATGAATTGAGCAAATATTAAGGTGACCTTATCATTTTGAAGCACACCGTGATCTCGATTCTTTACAATTTTGACCGCGTTGAGGTCGCAAAAAAACCTAATTTGCGAGGCTTAATCCAATCCCACATTCATCAAAAGGATCATTACTGGAGACGAGACGTGGGTTTATGAGTACGACACGAAATCCAGACATCAGGCAATGGAATAGCGTTCACCAAATCAGCCGAGACCATTTTCAGTCAAAAAAGAAGGCAATGCTCACGGTTTTCATGGATTACAACGGTGTAGTGCATCATGAATTTTTACCAGAAGGCCCGACAGTAAACAAAGAGTATTATTTAGACTTTATGAGACGTTTGCGTGAAGCAATTCACCGAAAGCGACCAGAATTGTGGGCAAGAAACTCCTGGATTTTGCACCATGATAACGCACCGTCGCACAGTGCCATCATTATTCGAAATTTGTTTGACGACAAATGCAATAAATACCGTCCAACAGCCACCGAATTCACCTGATTTGGCTCCCTGCAACTTCTTTCTGTTCAATCGAGTTAAAAAACCATTACGCAGAGCGCCTTTTAGCAGTCGTTTCCAAAATTTTAAAAAATATAAGTAGATGTACTTTTGGCTACGTAGATTTTGTAAATGTCAAGCTATGAAGCTAAAATTTAGATTTGGAACGATGTGACCGCCACACAGGACTTATTCCGAAAACTTTTTGAATCAGGTTGTATATTGTCGTTTAAAAGCATTTAGAAAAGACTGACTATTCAAAGAAGCCGCGTTAATTGATCAAAGAAATTTTTTGATCGAATTGTGATCAGTGAAACGCAACAAAATATAACTTATTTAGGTGAATCATAACAGGGGATGAAAAAAGGTGAAAGAATGACGATATTAAACTAAAGAAATCTTAATTAAGGTTTTGTCATTATAATTCCAATGCCGTAAATTGACCATATTTGACCGTAAATTTTTTATTTAATTGACGAAAAAAAAAAGTACATTGAGTGCAATTAAGAAAAAAAGTACATTGTTGTTTTTATAAAAACGATTTGAAATTTCAATAAATAACATGGAATAACAATCAGGTTAACAAAGAATATAAAAATGAGAAATGTTAGCCTACGGTCACATTGAGGCAAATATTGAACGAAAAAAGTGTAACCACTACTTTATATAAACATTTTATGCAAATATTTCCTTTTATGTTCACATTTCATAAAAAATTAATTAAAAACAAATAATAGTGTAAGAAATTTTAAGATATTTTATCATAACAATTAAATAATAAAAAATAAGTATTTAATAAAATATATAGTGATTACGCTTTTTCCATCAAATATTTTCCTCAATGTGACCGTACCATTAGTTAAAATTTTAGACAAATATGGCGTCGTAAATATGTATTTTACCGGGATGTTTCAAACTACTTTTTTTCTACAGTAAAAAGTCTTTATTTTTATTAAAAGCGTTCAACACAATAAAACTAAAAAAATAAGTAAAAAAGCTAAAAAAAAGTTCTGTAGTGATCTTTTGAGGCCTTATAGAGAAAGCAATACATTGACTAAAAAAAGTACGCGTACTGCTGAAAAGAGTGCATATGGCTACCCCACTTAGGTCGGAAAATACCTTTTTTATGTTCTTCTTAAAATTGACCAAATAATATCAAAATTTACTAAACATTTACTCAAACAACTTTGTTTAAAACTACCTCCACTCCTCCAGTGTTGTCCGAGTGGTCTTTAGATGTATGGAAAAAAATTTTTTTCAAATTGGAGATCGCAACTTCCCCATAAAATGTGTGATTTTATGTAAAAAGTTATGTGCGTCGGATAAAGGAAGGCGTACGCATCGTCTATCAAGATGGCTTTTGTTGGTGTAATAACCGTAAATTAAATTTTTTATTTGCTTTAGAATACGATAATGATATAAACTTTTTGCTATAATTTTATTAAATTTACGGTAATTGCCATGATTTGTTACAAACAATTTGATTATAAGAATTGTGTGAAATTAGAATTTAAATATTGCGATAGCAAGTCAACTGTTTATTCTCTAAAATTAATGGACTTTTTTTAACACTCTAATTTTTCTTCAAGCTGCTTGTGCTTTTTTAAAGCAAACGATAGGAAAGGAGCTGTAATATTTACCACTCACATCTATGATATTATTTAAAGAATTGTTTTCGATAAAAAAATTAAAAAATGATTATGGTCTACTGTTCGTTCAATTACTAAGCTGATTTAGAAACGCTTAGAATAAAATTGAGAAAACTTTGGAACTTAATGACTGGTATTGAAAATCATTGGTCATGCAATTGGGATTACACCTGAGATTATTAAATTTGCATCTCAAAGTCTTGAAGTAAAACAAACACTAGCGTTGACTTTGTGACACTAAAGCATCACTTTGACCCATTTTCATGCCAATATATATGTCACTTTTTGACCCTTTTAGAAAATGATGAGTTTTATAAACAGATATATAAAAATTGCATTTGATATTATTATTACAACAACTGACTTTACTACTGCAACATTCTATGCATTCCTATTTATTTCGTATAAAGTTAGGCAATTGCATAAAAGGAACTGATGATCAATTGCGATTATGCTCTGATTTGCGTGTGTATGTGTTTCGGCTTAAGTTTTGACAGCTAGAACCTCTTATATATATTGTTTTAGTAGATTTCCATTTAATTTTGTAGAGGCGCGCGCAATCCATATTCATATTTGCAACAAACTAAATGCAAATGAACAAGTAAGTATTACATGCACAAACATCTAAAATATAAAAATATATTTGTTCGTTTGTGTTTAAATCAAAGAGAATAGATGAGCAGCAGGCTTCATCAAGCGATATGGAAAACCATAAGAAAATTGCCTAACATATATATTGTATGTTGAAGAATTTTGGAGTAAAGTTGTTTTGAGCGATGAAAGTAGTAGTATTATATTTAAGTGTGACGAAAATAAAAAGTTAAAAATAACTAGACGTTCTGACATCAAAACTTGACACTCACGATAGAGCATGTATGTAGGTAGTTGCGCTATGGTTTAGCGTTACAAATTGTCGACTAGGGTTGGCATTTAAGTTTTTGTTGAAACAATTATGTATCGTGTCCATAATAAAATGGGTGTTTTTGAAAGCATACAGCAAGCATTGTAAAAGATTGGTTATTATACAGCGTTCCCAAACGGCTTCATTCTACTTATTAGTCATATAAGCCCCACAGACAATTTATTTGATAAATTAGATAACCTAGTACAAAAAAAGTGCAATTAAAAACAAACAAAGCTCTAAGACTTCTCTTGCTAATTCCAATAAAAAAATTCTATTTTAAGTGAAAAGCAAATTTAATGAATAAAGATGGCTCTATATAATATAAATTAACAATTAAACAATTTTTAACATTTTTTGGGGGATAATTAGTTATCTAATACTGCAGAGTATGTATGTATACTTTTCAGCATGCAGAATATTGAATTACTTATTATTTTTTCTCATATTTTGTTTGTTTGTTTTCACGTAGATTTACATTATATCGTTTTTTAAAGTCCGAACCTTAAAGTTCTATGTAAAAACCAGTTTTCGAGGGGGTATGTCTACTTTCCTGTACGACTGTATATTCAAATTTATATGAATTCGTTACATACATATATATTTACTTTTCCGCTAAAAGAATTTTTCTAAACTATCACTGATTAAAAATAAACTTACAAACTTAAAATAGAAACTTGTGAATCCATGCTTTCCTTTCTCAATTTGCTCGAATCGGGGCTGGAAGAATGGACTTAATTACAAAATATAGAAAAAGTATTTCTAAAAAGTGATAAACATTATTAAAAGTTTTTGTAAAAGCAACTTCCTTCTTTTTGATAATATGACTAATATTTTAATATAAGTATGTAAAATTATTTTGTTTTAGTTTAATGGATTTAATTAACCGTTAATATTCGGTTTTGTTCTAAATTTTGATTTTTACAAAAAACTTGACCCTATTTTACTATAAAATACACTTTTTGACCTTTTTTTTTCTTAAATACCTTTTTTATGACACTTTTTCCAAGTTGTCAACGGCAACCCTGACAACCACATAATGATTATAAAGAACTTTTTCAATTGAGTACAGCTTTTTTTTGATGTTACAGTTTGATTGATGTTTACAGTTTCTTGATGGTACAGCTTCACTATTTA
Source organism: Wohlfahrtia magnifica (assembly GCA_023159175.1). NCBI lineage: Eukaryota > Metazoa > Arthropoda > Insecta > Diptera > Sarcophagidae > Wohlfahrtia > Wohlfahrtia magnifica. Next base: position 160,534 of record JAKWBJ010000083.1, read on the forward strand.
CCTTAAAAAACCTTGAGCATTTCTTTATGTCCTTTAAATGTTGAAAATTATTTATATATTTTTTGTAAGGTTGTACCTAAAAAAGGGTGGATATAAGCACTAAGAAAATTAAGTAATCATATACCTTTGATCCATTATTATATGAGTCGAAAAAGTTTATGGTGGAAGCTTTGGATAATCCTACTAATTCCTAGTTAAAAAATTGGTCGTAACTATTTACGCTTTAAGCTAATATCTTAACAAGGATATCGAATATTTTAGATCGCAAAAATTATATCACTTTTTCAAAGGTTTGGTGTTCCAACGGACTTTTTAAACAAAGATCCCAAACTTGGGAAATTTAGTTTTATCCAAGAAAGAAGAAGAAAAGCAACTAATAGATCAAATTGTAGCGGATTATCGGAAACTCTGTCATGATGTGAACAAATGTGTATGTCTACCCAGTAAAATTTTTACCACATACATCTTCGATCCGAGACCATTGAAAATGTGAGTGGGACCCATCCAAAATCTGTATACAATTACTATTTACATATACACAGCATTCAGATAAGTTCGATAGAACAAACATTGTAAGTGAAAGTTGGATGCGCCCGATGGTACAGAAACTATAAGCGTATGTTTGATGCGTCCATTTTGCGAATCTGATAAACATTTAATTTTACAATAGGTTGGGTATAAGACTAATCCGAATCGAATACTAGTTGTATATGCTCAGAAAATTTTATTTAAATTTTTCTTATTGGCATAATAATACACAATCGAATGAGTTTTAATTTGTAATATATTTTGTACTGCTGGTTACAAACTAATAAAAATAACATTTTTCTGTCTTTTTTATTAATTTTCAGTTACATATTTATGTACATACATATATACATACATATTTAAATAAATATCAAAAATTTATTTTTTAAGTTTTCAAGCCACATTTTAACCTTTTAACTATAACATTTAAGGAGAGTTGCACTCGAAACAACAAAATTAAAAAATTAGGACCACCCTAATATACATATTGTTACGATAATAAGATTTGGCACTTCTGCGTATATTATATCGCTAAAATAAATAAACAAAAGCTGCAAGAACAACTATACGTGCTGTTTATAAATAACCAGAATCGACAACAACATTAACAGGGATAAAGTAAGTAAAAATAACACAGCAACAACAAAAACTAACAGCAAAGAAAACAAGTCACAGACAATAAACAAGCAACAACAAATACTAAGAGCTGAAAGAGGTAGATGTTTACATACGCATGGCTACAAAAGAAATTAAAAGGAAGAAATGGAATCTAGCTGAAATATCGAGAGGTTCGAGAGGTTTCGATGTGTTGTTTACTCAGCCATATAAAAAGCACATCGATGCGAACAACAATCAGTTAAGGTAAAGTAAACTCAGCGAGTACAGTTTATGTGAAGAGAGTTTGTTGGTTTGAACTATATGTGAAGAAAGTTTATAAGGAGTAAACTCGTGAAGATAGTAGTGAAATAAAAACCAGTTTAGTTGGACCTAACTCAATAAGGAGAGTTAAGTGTGGAAAACCTCTGGTTGAAAAGGTTGTGATCGTACCTAATTTATAACTACGATTGGGCTGGAAGATTTTTAGGTGAAAAGATCTGTCAATTGTTGTTGCTTACAAAGTTGTAAACAGACGGAGTACTTACGAATAAAAATTTGTTATTGCTTGTAAAAAGGTTATAAGCAGTGGTGCACAAAACTATGCTAATAAAGGATTTTAATTAAAAACTAAACACAAGATTTATTTTATTTTAACTACAATCTACGAATTCATGAATTAAAAAGGTAAAAACGTAACAATATATTATAAATGAGATTAGCGTCCCACTTTGTCCCGATCCTATCGGTTATTGTACGAAGTATTTCTCTTTATAAGGATGATGTTTAAAGTGAATGATGACTGTTAGCAATCAAAAAATTGCTTTAAAAAGAAAAAGTACGTGTCATTTCAGACGAAAAGTCACTAATTTTTCCCATTTTCCTCGAAAAAATTATTTCTTAATTTTATCACATACTTTCAGGTTGGCCAATTTATCAAATTTGCATTATTAAGCGACAACTCATGTGACTAATTTGAAAAACAGATCCAACTTTGAAAAACGGCATAGCCCATTTCGTTAATCGTATCTTCTTTAACAAAACCGATTTAGTCATTTTCGATTGATTGCCAAATAAAAAAACAAATTTATAATATACGTATGTACATATTTATATGGATAAGCATTTGAAAAATGTATAAAACTGAAAATTATGTATGAGGCCTGCATGACTGCATTCACTTCATTCAACCAATGTAATTTCAATGCATGCAGCTTAATACTGTGATGATATTTACTCAAATACACGAATTCAATAATGAGAGAAAACTTTATCCAACAATATTTCATTATCTTAAGCATAAATGCTCACACCAGGGTTGAAAAAGTTGGTGCAATTGTACTTTTTATGGTACAATATCAGACTTAAAAGTACAATGGTACACCAATTACCCGTTTGGTACAATTTATGAACTTTCTCAGTTTATTTTTTAATGAAATTTCCCTAGTTTATCATTTAATTGATTTGTTAAAACGAAAGATCGAAATAGGCTTCATATGCCTACAGTTTCCGGTCTTATTCAGACAAATAATTTGTTAAGGTCATAAAATTGTTGCTGCTTTAGTTTTAAAATACAAAACAATTTGATCTCGATATACATATGTATCGATACATTTTAACCTTTTTAAACATTTGAGTTCGCTTAAATTGCGTTAAAATAAAATTAAACCACTTTGTTGTTGTTGCAGTTTTATTTATTTACTACACTATAACATACATTTTTTCTTAATGCAACGACTTAATATTCGCTTATACAACACTTTTATTTCAGTTTAACTACGTCTCTCATGACAGCAAAACGATAACTAAGCTCACGTGTAAGTAAAGCAGGCTCTTTATATACCAATTGCACACAGTTTGGAAGGTTCCAGAAATATCGACCATCTTCTAGTTTTATCAGTTAATTCAAATATAACTTAAAGGTGGTCGATATAGCAGTACTGCCTAATTTATAGGGTGACACAAAATATACCAAAAATCCCATAATAGAGTTTTAAAGCGCTGATGTGTTGTATTTTTATTTTCGTAACAGTATGTATATCGATAGACATATTTTGTACCTTATTTTACGTTTAAACATGTACTTAACCTTATGTAGTGTTTTTAACGATATACTTTTAAAGTATAAATGAACTTTTACGTAGTACAAATGCTAATTTTATTATTATTGTAAAAATGAATTTTTATGTACAATTTTGTCGCTTTTTTGTGATCTTACTTAAAATAAAAAAATTAAAAATAATTTAAAAAAAAAACATTTTTGGTACAATTAGGATCGAAAAAGTACAATGTTATGATCTTCTCAGTACAATTTTGATGTTATCATTTTGAAACCCTGGCTTACACTGTTTATTACACGGCATAGCAATAAACTCAAGAATGTGCCCTACAAGAGCGGTGACAGTCATTTGACCGGTCAATTGACTGGCACTGTGATAGAAATATCTTTCATTTTTTGCTATCAAGTTATTAAGGCTAAAATAAAAAAAAATATTGAATCATTTGTGTACATGTGATTTTTCATCCTTCTCTAACTTATGAATTCTGTCGACTACAAAACATATATCTGATCTTCTCACTCTGCTGCTGTTTACTTATCAAAGATGATGTCAACTTTAGTCAAAGTTGACTTATCATATTTGATGTATAAACCCGTCAAAGCTGATGGGTGTACACTTTTTGTAATAAAAATTGATGTATTAATTTTATATCAATAATTTAGTAAATTAAAAATGTATTTTTAATTAATTAATTATATAATGTACATCATTCAATTTATTTTATTTATTTCACTCAGTAAATACGGTTTACCATCTCTCTTATTCTTGTTTTGAACTAAAATGGGTCTACACAGTTAAAAAAGATCTCAAATTTGCTAAAAAGATATATTAATGATACTAATTATATGCGCAAGTATATAAATTACTAATTATTTCATCACTTATATGTGGATGTATATATTTGAATACCTCTCAGTCTTTTTGAAAAACATGATCTTGCCTAGTGCATGCTTTTCCGCCTCCTTTTCCAATAGTACATCTAAGCAGGTCGGCTTCAAACATTACTCGAATGTTGTCTGTAAATAAAATATTAATCATCAATCAATCGCAGCATGCATGCGACTTCGTCAAGATGTTTGTCCTGTATCTCGCCAGTCATGTAACAGACAAACTGATGGCTATCTTGGATTTTATCAAGAATTTCGATTGAGCTATCATTTCTAGTTTTGGCATGACGTGGTAAAATTTTTTTTTATTTAAATTAAAAGCAATATTAAAAGTACTGGATACTTACATATACTTCAATTTCCTTAACCTTGTTACGATCACTTTTTATCAGTTTTTTTACACAATGCTAACTTCACAAAATATGATTCTGCAACACTTGTTGTTTCACTTTTTTTTCTTGTTGTTTCTCCCTTTCAAAGGATTTAATATAAAAAAATTGTAAGTGTGTTAGTAAAAAAAATTGTTTTTTGTTAGTTTCGATAATTCATTCTTGTAAGATGTATAATAAATCAAAACCATGCATTCATTAAAAAATTACTGCATTCATAAAAAAACAACTTATTCCAAGCATTAAACACAAAGATGATAGAGAGCACCCTCTTAAAAACCCTGGAATAAAATTTTATTGCATATCTTTTGTTTTTTTATAGCTTTATTAAGTTTTTTCTTTCTGTTTTGGTAAAAAAATAATAATAAATCGTTACAAGACAATGAATGCATATTGTGTACTGTGAAGTATTCACTGTTGTTTTGATTCAGTGTGCATTCAACACACATAAAAAGATGAATGAGATCACAGCGATTCCTATTAAAGTGAATGAACAATTTTAAATTTTATTGACATTCATATAGGTCTCTATTATGTATTACATTTCAATTCTTATTACGGTAGCCGTATTTTCGCTAAAATAATTATTCTCATATGCACACATGTGTTCTATTTTTGACAGCTTGTAGTTAGTTGACGGTCGGTAGCCTTGAATGTGTTTATATCATGAAATAAAAATTTTATTCAGTTCTTTGTTTTCATCCAATGGAGTAGGAGTGTAGCCCATGTTTTTGCGTTTTTTTAATTTCAAAAGATTTTGAAGAGAGCTAAAATTTTTCTCCTTGCTCTGTTGAAGTGTTGATAATAAGCCATATAAATTTAGACATGTTTAAACTTCGCATGAATATCTATTTCTTCACAGCATTCAGTGTATTCTCTCATTTTAAGTGTTTCGAGCATCACTAATATGGACCAAATTTACGTAAAGAGCTCCTCCTCTCTTTTATTTTCACACGTAAGCACTCATACGCATAGGTAAAAAATACACAAAGAGAAGTAAAAAGAAACATGTGGAAAAATACAATGCAAAGTTGGGTGAGAGAGATACTCTCAAATTGTTACCTCAATTGTAAAATACACTGTTATTAGTTTAGTTAAAATAGAATACGTCCACAACTTCAAGCAAAAGCACTGTCAAAAAAAGGGCCCATTATAAAATCGACAGCTGTTACTTCAATTTTTGCCATTACTGCCATTTTTGTTTTTATCAAGGCACATTGAACAAGTTATTGTTACCTGTACAACAACTAACTTTTTAACAAAAACAATATACATATATTTGTTGCTTTTTTTGTGATTGTTGAATATCAAAAAAATTAACATAAATTTTATTTGAAATAAAATACACCTAATCCTCTTCTTACACTATAGATAAATTATAAACGATACCGTGCAAAAAATGGCGTAAATACATTATTAGGTGTAAAATAAAAAAAAGTTTGACTTTAATTATAAAATACACCTGAGACTCTTTGTACATTTTAGTTACGTTCCGAACAATATGCATTACATAAAAAAACAGTCAGCCGAACCGGCAACACCACCTTTTTAAATATGTCTTGATTTTTATGTTCGTTTTGCGTTTTGTTTTTATTTTTATGCCGCCAAAACAAAAAATATGATTTTTGCCGACGATTTTTTATGTCATTTTGTATGGAAAAAATCGCCAAGCCCCAATTCTGTTTCATCTTTGATGTGCAAAAGTAAAAATGTAGTTGCGTAAGTGGGAACATAGAAATTACTTTCTCATATAGAGTTAAGTTGATATTTTAAAAAATATAAAAAATCAAGATGCATCCGTCACACATGTGCATTCGTTGCTGTTTCAGTGACAACGAAAAGCAAGAGCGTAAAAAACATTTTTAAATTATTTTTCTGTGCATAAAAAATTTGCGTACACTCTCCGCACATGTGCATTCGTCACTGTTTCATTGACGACTGAAAACAAGAACGTAAAGGCAGAATTAGCCGACCGCAAATGTAAAAGCCGTAAATGTAGTAGATCGCTTTTTTATATGAAAAGCTATGAAAGTGCTTACTTGACCGTAATGTAATGTAACTGTAACGTCCCAATCTTTTGAAAAAAGAATTTGATGGCAACATTACGTGATTTTTGTGAAGCAGTGTTAGTCTGTTTGTATGTTAAATTATATGGAGGAATTTTTACCCTTTTTTGGCACTTTTTTAAAAAGAGAAATTTAAAACAATTGAACAAAGTAAATTATAATAATTTGAACAAATTTAACATGTATTTTAGAAAATGTGAATCCAATTTTACAAAATATTACTATTTTTAATACAAAATAGCTTCTAACGTATATTGTAATGTGGAAAAGGAATAAGCTAAAAAATTAGCTTTAATAAACATTCTTAGGTGACAAGCAAACATTTTCACGCTAATGATAGATAAGCAATTATGTATGTATATAATTCTAAAATAAAATTCAAAATGTCTTTGGATCAGCAACGACTAGTTTCCGAGGTGTCGGCCACTTAGTGCCTTGAAATTTTGATAAACAGAAAAGAGGGATGTCTGGTAAATCAAATTTCCAATGACTTTAAATTGGTGTACATAAATTTTGGTTACATTGGTCTATCGTGAACCAGGGAGAAAGACTGTTGACTTTTTATAAAATAGAATTATTTGATAAATAATTTTGTACTCCATATGAGCTTTTTTGGCAATAATTGTAAATATGTACATATATGATTATATTATTTTTAAATACTTAGATAAAAATACTATATAAACCTATTTGGTACTTTTATCAAAGCGTACACAATTCGAACATTTATAATACTCACACTGTAATTTAAACATCTGTTGCTTTTCAATTTTGAATTATTTATATACACAGATTGACAGAAACATATTGCACGTTCTTAAGTGTTCTATAAGTGGAAAAACGTTTACATTTACATTTACGATTTCCACGTTCGGCTTATTAGGCCTTAAGTGATGAAACAGACTACGTCCGCAACTTCAAGCCAAAACGCTGTCAAAAAAATATGGCTCATTATAAAATCGACAACCGCAACTTCAAACACTGTCAGTTACATATAAAAATATGTTTATTGCCCTTTTTTTTATTTTTTGTTTACAAAATGCATAAAATTCAATGAAGGTACGGCAATACCATATACAGATGGTAGAGCAAAATTGAGAGAGTAAGAAAAAACGCTGTCAAAATAAAATAGATTCTATCTCACTACTGCTTTTGACGACAATTTTTTTATGTCATTTTGTATGGAAAAAATCGTCAAGCCCCAATTCTGTTCCATCTCTAAGAATACGTGTGAATTCAGCGTCAACAATTGTTGTACGAAAAGCTCATGGCTGATCTAGATCATGGTGAAGTTATATAAGGTTGTAACAGCCCACAACAATACAAAAACAACAGTGAATTTTTCGCTCCATTTTGTCAAAAAGTTGCCGTGGTGAAATAAAAGAGCAGCAGTCAAAAGTGAAAAAATATAAGTAAACGAGAAGAAAAATTCAAAAATATTAAATTTTAATTTCAATTTTACAAAATTATAAATAATAATAAAAAATATTTCAAATAATGATGACGACCCGTCTACCACATCACGCTTTAGTTTGGCTATGTTTTTTCTTTTTAATTTTTTAAAAATTCAGTAGATAAAATACATTATGTAATTCAAAAATTGTCACCATAATTGTAAAATTTTCACAAAAATTATGTATATGTTTTTAATAAGAAAACATAAATATGGACAAAAGCATGAATAAAAACAAAACTGTTGACAATATTGGGTTGACCCACCAAAAATCCAGCTGGTTCTTAAACACCACCTCATAAATAATTTCAGCATTATCTACACGAACCAGCACTCGAAGTAAAAAAGAAAATTAAGACATGGGATAAGTGCTCCCAATGTCGGCGTGTACCAGTAGTCGGCAGTTTTTGTATTTATGCTTAAGTAACTACGAATAGCATTAATTATGTATTAAAATAAAGCTAAATGAGATTTATAGATATTCTCAGCTTTCTATGTTTATATTACGAACAATTTGAGCTTGGATAAGTATTTTTGACAGTATTTTCCTTAACAAAAAATATATTGTCAATACTTACTTTAAAATAATAAATTTTCAATCGGAAATATATTCTAAAGGTAGAAAACTGTTAAAATATACAGTGAGCGAAATAACTATATATGCATATGCTTTTTTCATGTTTAGATCTCTATATTTTAATAAAGCAACTAACGGTAAAATTAAAGTATACAAAAATGTTGACAGATTCCCTTTACTTTATTTTGCTATTTTTTTTTTATTTGCTTTTTAATTGTACCGTTATCAAATGTGTTAATAGTTAATAGTTCTTTGTCAATGGAAATATTTATATGTGCGAATCAAAATTTTATTTTATTTCGAACTTATTTCAATAAAATAGGTTAAAAACACATTTAAAATTGCAAACTAACATTTAGTATGACCACCTCTGTTAATTTGCACACTTGTTATTCGCCGTGGTATTGAATCAACAAGCCCATGGAAAATATCTTAAGCCGCACTGGCCAATCATCAATAACTGTCATATTGAACCAATAACGTCACCGTGAACCAATGAAGTCTTAAGAAAATTAATGTTGGGCTTTATTTTGTGGCAAAACATGACCACTAACAGGGTCTATAATTTGTAATACAGAGGGTCCAGCTCAGTGCAACATCAGTTGACAAATTTTTGGGCGCCACGCTTGCATCATAGCCTTATGAGCCGTCTCAAAATCCCGTTGCAAAATCTACATCTAATTTTGGAACAGGGAATGATTAAGTGGCTTGATATCCGCTTTAAAAACGGTTTTCTGGTAAACTTTGACTAATGTTTTTATTCCTTGTGCACAAAATACAAGTCAGCGACCTCTTTGTAAACTGGATTACCCTTTCGACGAGTGGGATGAGCTCAAATACTTCTCTAAACTACTGTGTTTAGATTTTTCATTTTGTTTATTATACTTCTTTGGTATAGTAAACATTTTTCAGCCGTAAACAAAGTTTTTCTGACCAAATTATCATCGTACTTCTTCAAAAGACGTTTGGATTTTTCTATCCCATTTTCTTTAAGCAGTAATCAACAAGACTCCGATATTACGTTTTAAAGCCCAAAATTCAAGTCTGTTTCAACGATTCGACTCGAACTTTTGAGTGATGTTCATTTTACGTGTAATGACTTTCTGTTTCCGAGAAAAACATCGCTGAGTTCTTGATTTGACGGGCTTAATGGCATGCTATATTCGAACGGTAACTGAGCAGCTTGAGAGGATGCTCGTTTTGTGACCGGTGCATGGCAAAAGCTGACACAATTTAAAATACCAGTTATAGACTTAAGCTTTAGTGGTTAGATTTCAGAAGCTTTCATATAATATACATAATTCCATATAATATATTCCTTTGCGACCCATTTTTTTTTCGTTTTTAGCTTTAAGATTAACGGTTTTCTGATATGAATTTATCTTCCCATATAGAAATGTGAAAACATTTGTTTTTAATAAGTAACAGTTTGGAATCAATCTCGATTTATTATAATTGGAACATACTATGCCGACTACTGGAGCATAGTATGCCGACTATAGCCAAATTTTGTGTTTTTCGCAAAAACAGTAAAATTCTTAATTTCAATAAAAAAAAATATTTAAATTTATGTAACTTAAATAGTCTGAGACAAAGCAAATTAATGAATTGTAATAACTAGTCATTAATTCTATAGCAGATTCACATGCGTAAGGGCAGTAAAACTGCTGACTGTTGGTTGGTAATAATAGAAGTTTAAAAATAAAAAATTAGGACTGGTTCACTAGAATATGAAAAAATGTATTGTTCTACTTAAACGCAATCAAATCTAGCCTTTACTACTTTATTTCAAACCCATTGTAAACTTATTCATATACCCGTGTGTGTATTTGTATGCATATTCGTACACTTGCTGTTTCTGACCTTCCACAATCAAAAGTTTATATGTATGTATATAAGTCGGCTAATCAGTTTTTTGTCTGTCTGTCAGCTGGGTATTCGTTTGGATTTTATTGTTTAAAAGCGAATGACAAGTGTATACAGCCAATACAGTTGTTTTTTTATCTGCTTCGAGATCAAACAACTATTTATTCATACTGAATGACTCACTACTATGAAAGCTTTTTTTTTTTTCAATATAAGCTTTCTGTTTATATGATAAATCCTACAACAATCATTTAACAAACGATAGTATGCAGTGTTACCAGTTTCTTATTTTCGTATGTTGTATTTATTCATTTATTTATTAAGCCTATGAATTAAATTCTTAAGCTACTGTCGCATTTGGCAAAAATTTTACGAAAACAACATAACCACTATTTTATTGAAGCATTTTATATTTACATTTAATTAAATTACAATTTGTCTTACTCTTAAGCTACGGTCGGATCTGGCAAATATTTGACGAAAAACACAAAATATTTCTTTGCCGTCGTATGACACCAAAACGATGTTGGCAGTAAATTTTTTAAAAAATACCTATGCTTACTAAAAAAAAGCTGTTTGCTCCATGTTATAAAGATTTGCCCTACGAAAATCCTTAATCATTTTAATCTTAAAAATGTAAACTGTACAACAGTCGTATCCATAGAAATGTCTTATTTTATGTTTTAAATTCATTCGTTTTGTGGATAAAAAAGCTTATTTTAAAACTCGTATTCATTACACAAATTTACACAGCTTTGGATCAGAGTAACTTAAAGCTATTTCTGATGAGATTTGGGGAGCTTAATTCAAATAGTCACTTCGTTTTTTACGATAGGTTCTAGTTTTCGAGATATTACATAAAGTATTTTTTATAATATGTAACAGATAATGTCTAGTTTTTTTTTTTTAATAAAAAGTGCAAATAAAGATATTAAAAGTATAGCCTAACTGAGTCATTTGTATCGTTTAGGATCTATTTGAAGCTTTAGAGTCACTCATCATGCCCTCATTCAAAAATCCTTGAAATCGTCTCTCGATTATCGCCAAATCTTGATGTAGTCGCATTCCTGACTCGTCGCTCCTATCAGCTACACTAGGCGACAAGCTCTAATTAAAATATAAATAGTAACGTATCATATTAAAATATAAAATAGTAACGTATCCGAAAAATAAAAGTTAGTTTTGAAACATGCAACATAGGAAAAATTTAATTTTACGGATTTTTAATAAAATAAATTATAATTCATACGCGCCAATTGGAAATATAAAAATCAAACATATTAAATGAAATTAACTCCTACATTATAAATATTTACTGCTTGTCTAATGTTTCTCAAGTAATTCTTGCTCATTTAACCTAGGCTGAATGTACCAATAGTCGGCAGTTTAAGACTTTTGTTTATTTAAGCTACCGCCCTTCGCATGTGAATCTGGTATATTACTAGTTATTACAATGCATTAATTTGATTTGTTTCAAAGTATTAAGTTAAAGTTTTTGGCATACTATGTTCCCACTGTCGGCATATCATATTTTAGTGCAGAAAATAATAAATCGAGATTGATTTCAAACTGCTACTTATTCAAAACAAATGTTTTTCACATTTCTATAAGTTCAAAAAGATCAAGCAGGCACGAAATATAAATTCATATCAGATAATCGTGAATATTATTTGTATATAATTCAGATTTTGTGCATAGGTTACATGTTAAAGCTAAAAACAAAAAACGTAGGTCACAAAGGAATATATTATATGGAATTATATTATATGGCTTCTGAAAGCTAACCTCTAAGGCTTAAGTGTATACAAAATGTGTCAGCTTTTACCATGGACCGGTCACATAATGAGTATTCTCTCAAGCCGCTCAGTTACAGCTCGAACATAGCATGTCATTAAAGCCGTCAAATCAAGAACTCTGCGAAATCCTCCTCGGAAACAAAAAGTCAATACACGTAAAATGAAAATTATGCAAAAGTTCATGAGTCGAATCATTGAAATGGACTTGAATTTGGGGCTTGAAAAGGTAATACGATGATAAGTTTGTCAGAAAAACTTTGTTTACGGATGAAAAATATTTACCGAACCAAAGAAGTATAATAAACGAAATGACAAGATGTAAGCAGAGTAGTCTAGGAAAGTGGTGAGCTCAGATCCACTCCATGCGTCGAAAAGGTAATCCAGTTTACTATGAGGTATTTCTGTGCACGAGGGATCAAAACATTAGTCAAAGTTTACCACAAAACCGTTTTTAAAGCACATATCAAGCCACTTAATCATTCCCTGTTCCAAAACTAGATGTAGATTTTGCAACGAGATTTTGAGACTCCTCATAAGGCTAATATGATGCAAGCGTGGTGCCAAACAATTTGTCAACTGATGTTGCCCTGACCTAGACCCTCTGTACTACAAATTATAGATCCTTTTAGTGGTCATGTTTTGCCACAAAATAATATGGCTGACGTGCGTACAATTATTGATGATTGGCCAGTGCTACTTAAGACGTGGTTGAAAAGATATGAAGATTTAATAAATTATTATTTATAGAAGTCTTAACGTATTTGGAGTTCTCAACCTTAACAAAACCAGTAGTAAAAACTCCTGCCGACCATAGGAACAATTGATTTTCAGTAGTGTTCTAGTAGTAGGCACTCCAATGCCAACTACTGAAACATTTACAAATCTTTCGTTCCTATTAGCGGCATCGTACGGTAGTCCCAATGACTAGTTTAGCACGAAGAAAGTCTTTTTGTCGGATTGTACATATGTAAATTTTTTGTTTGGTTTTGTAATGACAAGTCTTCAGCCTACATAACGGTATACAATTTTTTATTATATCAGCAATATTAATACTGCAGTACTGTTTTTAAAACAAACAATAGATTAAGTTTTTTTTATAACAGACTAGACAATATTTTACTTCGGTTTGGAGATCTTGTCAAATAAAACGAAAATATATTCCTTATTATTTGGGGGTTTTATTTATACAAGTGGGGTATGTATTTTTATAATTCCTAATATGCCAATGTTTTTGCATTTCGTTCAGAAAAAAATACGTGAAAACTGAGATGTATTCGTTAATTGTGCAATTTTAATTGCATTATAACTTGTGTTAGAGTTTTAATTGTGAATTTAATCCGATTTAGCAAAATGTTGCATATTGTTATCATCTATGATATGTGGCCAGTTAAATGGTAAAAAAATTTCCTGCCGATTTCTGCCTGAAAGCTTTCGTATCAAATCATTTAGTTGCGATGTCTATCACCAAAAGAGAATTGTTTAATGTTTGGTTCTTTGAAAAGGTGCAAGAAAAAAATTTAATGCTGTATATTACATTTTTATGAAAATTGGTATAAAATATATTGAAAATGATAGCTATACAAATAAATTAAAGCAAGCAGGTAGAAATTTCATCACACAATCGTCGAAGAAATGGTCCATGGTACATCGAACAAAGTGTGTGTTCAAGTCTTCATTTAAAAGTTGGTTGAATGAATATTTCGTTCTTCCTAGTAAGGAAAACTCGACGAAAATACCATTGACGGACCATCAACGTCAAATTACGGACGACCTTCTAAACCGTTTTTAGAAATAGGGGAAAGATCTAAGCAATCTAAAATAAAGCATCTTGTAAACACTTGTTCCCCTGAAGAACTAACATTTGCTGTTGCAAGTAGACTTTATAAATCAGGCAAAAGAACTGCTTCAGACGTTATTAGAACTATAGATAATTCTCGAAAAAGGCCATTTAAAATAAAAACGTTCTTAAGCACGCCATCTAAAGAACCAATACCTTATAGCAGTGAAGAGGCGCTAGCGATGTATATTGACGGAAAATACTCAAAAAGTTCGTATCTTTCGTACGGGTGCCAAAAAACGTAATGCGGATATATACCCCTCTTATAAAAACCTTTTGGTTGCCAAAAAAAAAATGCTATCCAAGCAATGGTATAAAAATTTCAGAAATATCTGCCGAAGTAAATTTGCAAAGCTTAGTTGATCATACGTCAAATAGGCTAGTAAAGCTACAAAGAGAAAGGCTGGAATAATTTACTTGTTCATCACTAATGTTGACATATAAATGGGGATGTAATGGAAGCAGTGGTCACTCAACATACAAGCAGACATTCAGTGAACATGATACACAAACGGGTCAGCATTTGTTTGCAGTGTGTTTAGTTCCTTTGGAGTTAAAAAATGATGATAAAGTTATATGGCAAAACCCAAGGCATTCATCTACGCAGGCCAATTAAATTTACATTTAAAAAAGAAACTAAATCATTGATTACACAAAAAATTTATATTATACAAACGCAAATAGATGCAATTTCTCCAACTTTAATTCAGGTTGACGAAAACGTACCACATGTAAACCATCGTTTCTTTTTAACAATGATCGATGGTAAAGTTTTTTCAACAACAAGTCTATTCGAATGTATTTTGCATATTACATATAAACTTGATTTAAAAAAATTGCAAGCTCGGGGAAAATCTGAAAGTGCTTTAATTGAAACAAGGAAGCAAATGATAATTGATAGGATGAAAAAAGAGATGAACTTTAGCATCACAAGCAACTGGTGTGAACGAAAATTTAATTAGGATACTTGGCATTATTTTACGAACTATGGCATCCGGCTACGCAATTAATGCAGAAGCGTTTAGAGCTTATGCTTTCGAAACTGCGGAATTATACGTGGAATTTTATCCTTGGTATTGTATGCCATCAAGCGTTCATAAAATACTTATTCATGGTGCAGACATCATTCAAAATGCTGCTCTGCCTATTGGAATGTTATCCGAGGAGGCGCTTGAGTCCCGCAACAAGGATTTTGAGAGAATGTTAGAGAACATCATGCTCGAAAAATGTCACGGGAGAATAACATCGAAGATCTTCTTAACAATCTTCTATTTTCATCGAATCCTTACATAATTTTTCTTTCTATAAAGCTGCCGAAAAGAAATCCAGAACCATTGTGTCACGAGTCAATTGCTTTACTTTTCGATACTTCTATTTCAAATGAAGAAAACCTTTCAGGAGATGATTCGGAAACCCATTCAGATGAAAAAACATTTATGTAAATTTATGTACATATATATTTAAAATACACAATTATGTTAATTATTTTTAATAAACAAAACCCTGCTTATTTTTAATAAAACCTTTAAAACACAATATTCCTATCTTTTTTCTATTTTTACAACTTTTATTAATCATTATGCTCTCAGTGAAAATATTTAAATATACAAATTAACGCAGTCATTATGTCAACTTGTTTTGTATGAAAAGTGCCACGCCCCCTCAATCGAATCCGCCCATTTTTGGCGTGAGCTCGCACCGTACTAAGTCACTTATTCGTAGAAATTTGTATCCCTCTAAGTGCTTTTAAACAAGAGTTATGAGTTACTTTTTTCGCGCTAAATTCGTCATTGGGACCACTGTGCATCGCTTAAAATTAGAGATAAATAACTTTTTAAACTCTTTTACTTTTATAGCCATATTTTAACAGTTTTCTACTTTAAGAAAACATTTCCGATTTGAAATTTATTATTTTGAAGTAATTATTGACATTATAAATTCGGCTTCAGACAATTTTTTTGTTAAGCAAACAAAATTTTCATAAAAACCTAAAGACAGTCACTAATTAAAAGAAAATACTGTCAAAAATACTTATTTAAGCTCAAATTGTTCTTAACATATAGAAAGCTGGGAATATTTATAAATTTCATTTATCTTTATTTTAATACATAATTACTTCTATTCTTAGTTATTTAAGTATAAATATAAAAAATTCCGACTACTGACACATGCCGACCTTGGGTGTACTTACCTATATCCTTGTTCAGAAGCTTATGTCGTTAGCACTGCTATTTAAAAAGATTTTAATGTTAGAACTGGTGACATTTTTTAATGGGGTTCAAATTTGATAATTGAGACTAACATTCTATTATTTGGTTTTTAATAAAAAATGCGCATTGATGATCGTTGTCCTGTTAGACGAGAATCGAGTCTAATTGCATTTTTTTTTTTTTTTTTGTCAGATTTTCTTAAATTTTTCTGAAGTATTTTATCAAGCACACTAGCTACGATCGATTTTTACTAAGTTACAGACTATTCTTTTTGAGAAACACACCTAAGCCATAAAACTACCTTCATTATGCTTTACAGTGTGCTGAACGAAATTAGGGCTGCCACGGTCTCAACGAAGAAACTCCACGCAAAATTAAAATTAATAGAGTTCTTTTGAACTGAATGTTGTAAAATAATACGTACTTATCCGTGTTGTCAGCTTTATAAACCACAACTACCCTCTTCCCGTTTGTTAATATTGTTACGAACATAAGGTTGGGCATCACACCGTTTATTACATCGCTAAAATAAATAAACAAAAGCTGCAAGAACAACTATATGTGCTATCTACAAATAACCAAATCGATAACAACAACAACTATTAGCAGAGACAAAGTAAATAACAAAAATAACACGGCAACAACAATAATAAAGGAGCAAGGAAAACAAGTAACAGACAATAAACAAGCAACAACAAACACTAAGAGCTGAAAGACATAGATGTTTACATACGCATGGCTACAAAAGAACTAAAAAGAAATTAAAAGAAAGAAATGGAATCTACCTGAAATATCGAGAGGTTCGAGAGCTTTCGATGTGTTGTTTACTCAGCCATATAAAAAGCACATCGATGCGAAAAGCAATCAGTTTTATGTGACGTAAAGTCAGCGAGTGCAGTTTAAGTAAAGTAAACTCAGGGAGTGCAGTTTGTGTGAAGAGATTTTATAAGGAGTAAACTCGTGAAGTGAATCGTGAAGTAGAAAACCAGTTGGAGCTAACTCAGTAAAGAGAGTTAAGTGTGGATAACCTCTGGTTGAAAAGGTTGCGATCGAACCTAAGTTATAGCTGCGACCGGGTTGGAAGATCTTTAGGAAGAAAGATCTGTCGAGTAATTGTTGTTGTTTACAAGTTGTAAACAGACAGAGTAATTAAAAATAAAAATTGTTATTGCTTGTAAAAAGATTACAAGCAGTGGTGCACAAAACTGTGTTAAATAAAAGATTTTTTTAAATTAAAACCAAACAACATTTATTTTATTTTATTTTTTATTTATTTATTTATTTTTTTTACGTTTTTAAAAAAGTAAAAACGTAACAATATATTTATATATAAGCCATTTTTTCGGAATACACAGCTTTTTAAGCGTTTTGAACAATAATAATAAAATAAGTCTGATTTTATTTCATAAATAATCCAAAATTAGAAAAATCCCTACATTTTGGCGAATATGGAATATGTAGGAATTTTCTGGCAACACTGCCACAAAATAATTTAGGAGAAAATAAGAAACAAGCTAATTTTGAGAAAGTAATATATTGATCTTACATATTTTTTGTATTTTATCAAACAGTGGAAAATAACAGCTATACTAGGCAGTATTGCCTACCAGCAGAACTAAAGCAACTAATTCTGAGAAAAAGAAGTATTTAATTTAAAGTTAACAAATAATTCGTTTAATGCAAATCTTTTTATACAGAACTCATGACTAGCTATAACCCTTTATAGTCCCATGTAGCATATCTCATCAGAGAACTCTGATGATGACTTCCGTAGCTGGGGACGAAGACATGTTCAGTTCTGCTGGTGTTGTTGTTGCATATTCCTTCATGGTTGTCAATTCCTTGTATAAATCGTTGGAAAAAACAATTTTCTATTAACTTAGAATAAAATTTTACTTATGACCTCAAAGTGAAGAATTTTAATTAATGTTTTCGATTATATTCAGTGTTTGTTATAAATATGGATTACAAAATATGAATTTTATTGTTTATTCCAACAAAAGATGTCTACAAATAGGTTCCGGTTAAAAATAAAAAATTATGTCGGTCAATTGAGCCACTACTGGTTCGGAAAGTAAATATTTAACCAAAATTATCAATCACGTTTTTCAATAAACTTGTAAATGGTTGATAACTGCTTGATAATGTTGGTTTTAAGCTCTTGAACTATTGGGGTATTTTTGCTGTACACTTTCGATTTCGAAAATCTCCGCAAAAAAATCAAATTACACAATCTTGGTGGCCAATTTACTCCTTCTCTACGAGAAACAATAAGATTTATGAACTTTTCTTTCAAAAGATCTATTATATCTCTTGCTGTGTGACACCATCCTGTTGAAACCACATATTCTCATCAATTTTCCGCTACAAAAAGCTTTGGATCATCTGCCTGTAGTGATTTTCATTGACCGTAATCGCATTTCCATTCGTCATTCAAAAAAATATGGTCCGATGTTTCCTTCGGACCACAAACCGCAGGTTGCCGGATGGTGCAACTTGCCCCAATCGATCTATTGCGTCAAATGTTTGATAGCCGTTTAATTAGCCGAAAAGATGATGTCAGTTGGCCGCCTAGAAGCTGCGATTTGACACCGTTGGACTATTTTCTGTGAGACGTCGTTAAAGACAAGTGATATGCCGACAAACAAGAGACAATTGAGCATTTGAAGGCCAATATTCGTGATGCCATTTTCGATATACGATCCGCTCGAATAGGGTACTGTGAGGCCGGCCGCGGCAGCCATATGAATGAAATATTTCATTTCTAACCGGAACAATTGTACTTTACAACAAAAAATAAGTTTGACATAGTATTAAACCGTTTTTGTTTTATTGCAATCTCAAATTTAAACTTTTAAATTGGCCACCCTATATAACAAACCATTGTACCAAACTTTGTCCAAATTGTTATAAGACGAGTTAGGAATATTTTTCCAAATATTTTAGAAAAAATGCAAAGCAAGTTAATTGGTCTAAATGTTAAGATTTTAATTCATTATGATCTAGGGAGATCGATTATTCGATTTTTTTAAAAACTGGTTTTCGAATAATTCGAAAAGTATCACTTTTTAAAAAACCGGTTTTCGTTTAATAATAATTTAAATAACTATGCCAAAACGGTGTGCGGAGGCCATAAGAAACAAAGTTTATTATACAAAGTACTGAAAAATGCTTAAGTTTCGAACAGCTACTTAAGGAGCTAATTTCGTTTTTGTTGTATTATTTGGTAGAGAATAGAATTAAAGGTTTCTTATTAGAGTTCTAATTTAGGTGCCTAAGATAACAAAAATTAAATGTTTTACTTTGAATAAATCTATTAGTAATGTACCAGTCCTTAATTGCCTCTATCAAAAAGTTTTCTTAGATGTCGCGGAGCATTGTATGCAAATTTATGCACCACGTATTTAATTTATGCACCACGTATTTAATAGTGTGTGTGTGTCACTGTGGTGAGGTAAGAACCTACCTTCCAACCAAGAAGTCGTCGGTTCAATCCCAGGCCACACCATCCAACAGTTTTCAACAGCGATATCATATCACACCATTACTAGCGACTGGTTATGTGTATTTCCGCTGTGAAAAACTTCACTAACTAAAATATCTGCCGTTAGGAACCGACGTTTGGGCTTTCAATGAATCTAATTGATCATTCTCCATATATAAAAATCAATATTTATTTACAGAAAATGCGAAAAGGTTATATTTGCTCAAGAGTGCATATCTTTTTCGATCTACCTTGGTTTCCACGTTCTTTGCGAGATGTTGAAGGTTGTCATATATACAAAAACATTTAAATTTATACAAATATTTTCAATAAAAAATATACAAGCGTATAAAAATTATACTTATTTAAATTAACCGGTTATACGTCTTAAATTAACCGGTTTATTTGGTATTCCAAAAATGAAGATTTTAAAAAACAGTATTCGACAAAACCAAACTAACCGGTAAAACCGTCCGATCTCCTTATTTATTCTTAATAATGTATTAAAAATGTTTGTTAGATGAATAGCTTTCTTAGTTAGGTTTTTTAGCATTGAAATCACCACCGGCTTTAAAACACGAGCCGAATTTAATAAAACTGTCCAATATTTCAGTTTAGGTTCAGTCGGGCTTTGTTGTTCATTATTTTCTGTATTCTTATTGTCTAGAAAAGCAAAACTGTTCGTTGAGTAACTAGAAGTATTGTTTGATGTTGCTTGTCGTTTAATTTTGAATTTTTCTGGAAAGTTTAATTGGCGGCGGTTTATTGGAATTAGTGATTCCACAGTCTTGGCACCTCATATTTGCCCTTTGCTCTTTTTCGGCCAAAACCCGCTCTACCACCTCTTTGATAGCTGTAATTAGATCTTATTTGGTAGGTACAGTTTTATGATTTCTGCACCTGCGGCCTAGATATCTCTCGGTCTCCTGCGCTAGTTCAAACACCACGGTCTCCGCAAAGGCTGCCTTATGAGAGCAGCATACACCGCATACTTAATATCAGGATCCCTTATACTATTGATGAATGCTTCGGTCCTAATTTGCTTTACTAGGTGGGTTTCCCCCGTATAACTAAGCTGCACCAACCTCTCTACCTCCATTGCAAAGTCTTGTAATGATTTATTAGCCTTTTGCGTTCGGCACCATAATTCCTTACGATACAGCTCTCGTTTAAGCTCATCGTCAAATTTACGCTGTAGGGCCACAATTAATTCGCTGTAGTTGTTTCTACAACTGGCTGACATGGGTTCTAGAATTTCCACTGCAGCACCTCTCATGACCAAAATTAATTCCAGGGCCTTCTCTTCGTCGTCCCATCTGTTTCTGCTGGCTACTGTATCAAACTGAAATTTAAATACAACCAAAGATGTACTACCATCAAAGCAAGGTATCTTTAGCCTGCTAGTGCTTTCTGGTATGATTCGCACTGGTTCCGGCTTTTGGCACTGGAGACTGTTGATTTTTTCCTCCATTACACTTCATTTTTCGTTAACAGTCTTTTCAAAATTTGACATTCTTGTCTCTACACAATCTACCTCTTTGCTTACAGTCTCATATATTTCTCGTAACTTATCGGTTGTTTCTTCAAATTTGTGTTCAAGTTGCTTCGAAGTTTCTCGTACCTCAGACAAAAGCTTTTGATTATTAGCTCTACAAGTTTCTAGTACCTGGACCAAAAGTTGTTCGTTATCAGCATTTTTTCCATCATAGCGGCCAGCAATGAGTTAATGTCGATATTAGTTGTTGTTGTAGTGGCACTTATCTCAGGATCATTATCATCGTCAAATTCTTGAGTATCGATATCTACGGCGCAAAACGATAACTACTCTCTGACATAGGTAAAGCAACCTCTTTATATACCTAATTGCTACAGTTTGGAAAGTTCTGCAAATGTCTCAAACGCTCTCATATATATATTTTATATCCGATAATTCAAATGTAGCACACAAAGATGATCGAATTGGCAGTGCCACCAAATACATAAATAAGAACGGCATTGACGGGGTGACACATTAATACCAAATATACCAAAATCCCACAATACAGTTTTTAAGGTTGATGTGGCTGTTTTCTTTTTATATAGTAAGTGTGTAAAACAAGAGATCATCATAATGACCCCAAGTAATTTCAAATAAATTCCTACAGTTCGCGATATTAATTTCGAATTTCCAAAATATAAGCATTGGTGATAATTTAAATATACATACTTTTTTTGTTGTTGTTAGAATTGGCTGTGTTTATTTACCACGTTTTAAATCCAAGCATCTCGGCTTTTTTAGCACCAATGCACTCTTCAAAGTAGTAAAGTGAATAAATAACAGTTACTATCTTCACTAATGCTACTAACCATCAACTACAAGCCGTCAGAAAAAGAATACATGTGTATGAGAATAATTATTTTAGCGACAACACGGCTGCCGACTACCGTTTAAGCCCGTAGCAAACTTAGGCTAATTTCGTTTTTCTTGGCGACAACAGTTTAGTGCTATCAGTACAAAAAGATGCATGAAATTGGCGTTTTAAAATGCAATACATGAAATATATACATTAACATGCGAAAAAAATGTGTGTGGCACCACTGAAATATTTTGTTTAGGTTATGGTCAATGTGTCAAATCAATGTTTATTTTGTAGCTGTAGTCGTTAAAATAATTAAGCAGCCGGTTACTTGGTCGAAGGTCTTGAATGTGTTTATAGCATAAACGGGGGCTACAATAGGCACAAAATGATAAACATAAGGTGTGCTTTAAAATGATAAGGTCAAATAAGTGAATAATAAGCCGGTTTTGCTTTTAGAGATGTACCATTATATTATGTTTATTTAAATTTATGTAAATAAGTGCAAAATTCAATGCAATTAATCTAATCAGAAGGTATCACAATTGTTGCGCGGTATGGGTCGCGAAAAACCTTTGTCCAGATCGTTGAAGCGTATTTCGCGCCAGCTGTTGCAGATTGCCACCGTTAATTCATCTTTTGTCCGGAACTGTTTGTAATCTGCATAAACATTACGCCCAAGCAGTCCCCAAAAATTTTCCATAGGGTTTAAGTCGGGGGAACGTGCTGGCCCATCAAGTATTTTAATATTGTGCTCCCTAAGCAATTGTCTGGTCGACTTGCTGACATCAATTGCTGCGTTATCTCGCTGAAAAGTGAAAGTTTTGTCAGCATTTTGGGCCAAATAAGGCAGCAAACGTTCAGACAGAATGCCCTGTTACTCTAAGCTATCCATTCGAGTGGAGCGAAAGTAGAGTTCTAGGGTACCATGTGAGCTAAAGCCAGCCCATACCATCAAACTGTCACCGCCGAAATTCCGTTTGGAAAAAAACATGGGCTCCTTCCTTAAATCTCGCCAATAGATATTGAAACCATCTGGTCCATCCGAGTTAAAAGTTTTCTCATCAGAAACAATTACCTACAAACCCAAAAATGTATGGAATATCCTATAACCTTTTTAAAAAAATCTTTACCTGATGCCAATTAGTTGCCATGTTGTATTTCGCAAACTCCGTACGCTTAATCTTTTGTTGCTTAGTCAGACAGGGAACTTTTTTTATTTTGCTCGAATAAGGTTCCGCTGGTCGTTGAAAGCTCTTAGAATTGTGCTTTTTGAAGCTTGTAAATTCAATTCCTCTTTTATTGTTACCACACTTTTCATGGAATTTGAGGCCTTTCGTGAAATTAGCCGAATTTCACGGGCAGTCAGGACCTTTAGACGACCCGTGCTTTTTAATTTTCCATAAATTTCTCTGTTTTTGAGAAAATTTTGCACAACACACAAAGATCGTCCCAGTCTTTTCGCCATTCTACGCATACTCCATCCTTGCTCATAAAGTGCCACAAATTGTCCTTGTTCATAAGGTGACAAAGTATTCCCGAGACCCATACCACGCAGATATTATTTAAATTATAAATTATTAAAAAAAAAATATTGCAGTTGTGATACCTTCTGATTAGATTAATTGCTTATTAATCACTAACCTTATCATTTGGACGCATTGAATTTTGCACTTATTTACATAAATTTAAATAAACATGATAGTACATCTCTAAAAGCAAAACCGGCTTATTATTCACTTATTTGAACGTAAAATATTATTTAATAAGGTGACCATACGTAACATTTTATAGTTTGGAAGAATTGAGCAAATATTAAAGTGACGTTATCATTTTGAAGCACACCTTATGTACGCAAAAGTATGTACATACATACATGTGTATGTATATTTAATAACAGTATATTTACTTATGTGTGTTTACACAAGACGTTGAAATTCAAGTAGGTATAAATTAAATGAAAACATACTTATATCTCGTGGTTGTCTAGTTTTCAATTGCCTACAATGACAGTCAGATAGTTAAATGTATTTCCAATTATTTCCTATTAGTTTGTTATCCATTCAAATATCTAAAATTAATTAAATTTTTTTATATATTATTGTTTTCAGTATGCCAAATCATACCCACAGCAAACATCCATACTTACTTTCATCTTTATACGAAAATTTATGTGCATTACTGTTGGCTTTTACTTGTGAATACACATATTTATACACACATTATACATACATACATATGTATGTATGCCTGTTTATTAAACTGCTTACTTTCAAGGATAAGTTCGAAAATTTCAAGTGCAATATTAATTACGTTAAAAAAAATCAAAGTCACTCGTTAGCAACTCTTATATACACATACTCACACACACACAAAAAATGCAGCTTTTAATGATTTTAGTCGATTTTGCTCATTATACAAATATATAATAAAATATAAAATAGTAAAATAATCTAACAAACAATAGTATTGCCTGTTAGCAACTTTTTTCAAAAAAATTTCGCTAAAGTGAATTGAAAAATAAATACATACCTAGCTAGAAAATGAATAATAAATTTAAAAAAAATATGACGACAAATTTAGCGATAAATCGTTGAATTTTTTTCATATCAAATTTAGCTAAACAAATAAAAAAAGGGAGTTAAATTACCGTCAGTTTTTAGATATGTAAATACTATTCAAAAATTATGAATATTATGTGAACAAAATAGTAATGCATTTAAATGCAAATTTTTATTTAAAAGTATGTATATACATACATACCTATGTAATTTGAAGAAGATAAGGAAACAAAATTGCAATTATTTAACAAGTTTAATTTAAAACTTACATATGTAGATTTAGAAATAGTAACTTAATTAAAGGCTTTAAACCAATTTTCTACATAAACATTATAGGGTTGCATGAAACTTAATAATGATGATCATGAAACCTTCATCATTATTTTCTATTCATTTTGTTTCTATTTAATACAGAAAAACGACTATAAAAAGAGAACAATCAACACTCGATAGTTAAGAGACAAGTGAAATGAAGTTTGTGTGTTCCAAGGCGAATTTAATGAGGTGGTCTTAAAATGAAAATGAATACAACACTGTAAAACAAAATTTCGGTGTGTCAATAAAATGCAACACTGTAGTAAGCAAAAAGCTGTAGCATCAAAAATATTTGTCAACAAAATACAGAATGTTTGTGTTTTTTGACATACGCGAATGTATCAGCTGTTGCTTACGTAGTAAATTAGGGCCACCTTATTGAATTCGCCTTGGTGTGTTTACATACACAAGAGCATCAGTGTTGCCGCTTTGGTAGTTTTTTGTTGTTTAAATACAGTTTGGTCGTTTGGTTGGTTTGTTACAATTTTTTATATTTTTGGTAGATTTTTGTTCTAAAAGACAAAGTACATCATGTGAAAAAAATTTTACTTTGAACAAACAACATTTTCACTAATGTTAATACTGTTTCACAAAAGTATTCTAAGTTCTTACGCTCAGAAACTGTTTACTAGGGAGATCGATTCGGCTTTTTTCAAAAACCGATTTTCAAATAATTCGAAAAGTTGCAATTTTAAACAAACCGGTATTCGGTTAAAAATTAATCGAATAATCGGTTAACCGTTTCCTTTATTAAAATAAAATTCTTCTCAATTCTTGTTGCATTAGCAAATAAAGTTGATAAATTTTTGTACCATGTCGTAGTGTCTAGCAAGTAAGTATTCTAGAACAACGTCTTATAGACATATTTAAGATAGTAAATAATTTCTTGTGTCAAAGAGCCTTTTCAGCTTAGTATTTAAGGATACACAATGTATATATACTTATCCTTTCAATTACGGTACCAACCTACAAAAAGGACCGATTTAACATGTCGGACAGATTGGGTGATGCCTACTTTGAACTTCGGTATTAAAGGAACAGGATATCTCCTAGGTATGAGTAAGCTGCTGAATCTGTTCTGCGACATCACACAATCGTGGTCTATACCGATGGCTCGAAGACAGAAACAGGTACAGTGTCGGGTTTTTATTCTAATCATCTGGACCTCAGGGACTATCTCAGACCACCCAATGCTCACTGGCCCATCTGCAAACATATCATGTCGAATTGATATGGGTTCTGTAGTGCGGGCATCCAAGGGAATGAAATTGCTGATGAATGCGCTACTATATGATCCTCTGTGTCTCTCATACAGGGGGACGTTCATGCTACTCCAAGTGCGTCGTCGATTTTGTTGGATAAATGGGCACTGAGTAAGACGGATCACAGATGGACCAATATCACCACTTGTAGAATATCCAGAATGCTTTGACCTTCTCTTTCCATGGAAAAAACTAGATCTTTCTTAGTTGGTCGGGCATAATTACCGGGCATTGTATGATGGGCCGCATGTAGGAGCGCATGGGATGCCCTGGTCATGCCTACTGTGGGAGCTGTAAGGATAAAGAGGAGAAAGAATGGGTACAACACCTCTGTGACTGTCCTGCTCTATGGGAGCTTAGATTTAGGCACTTGGCTGCATGTCGCTTCCATGATCTGAACAGTCTTAGGAATGTGTCACTTTCGAAGTTGATTAACTTCGTCAAGGGTACCGGTTGACTTAAATGAGGTAACTGATATTTTTTCTGGGACTCTCCCATGTCTGGCTTTATGGCCTCTTTAATGGGTCTGCCCTTGTTGGGGTGTCACAATGATAAATAGTGAACTCGCGAAATGCGAGCAATTCGAAAAATTAAGATTTTAAGAAAACCGTATTCGAAAAAACCAAAAAAACCGGTCGAATAATAACCGTTCAATCTCCCTACTGTTTACCCTGCCTTTACCCATGTTTCTGCTTCCAAAAGACTCATTTTGTTCACAGATTGCATAGGATTATCTTCAAGTAGGTTCTGATATGTAAAGCGATCCATAGTTGATCGATAACAACGTAAACGCAAACCTCAGTCATCGATATGCATCGCCAAACCATGACGAAACTGCCTACATCCATGCACTATCCTTGTCATAAAGTTGCTGTCGAAATTCCTTGTTTTTTTTGCCAAACGTCTTGTATTTATTCATACTCATATATTGTATAACAAACTCACTTTCATCGCCATCATAACATTAGGATAAAGCATGTGGTATGTAAAGAGTGTCCAAAATTGAAGTATAATTTTAATTTTAATAAAAAGACTTTTTTTCGGGTATTAAAAATGTTGTTATTTCAGTTTATTACAAACAGGTTCCGGTTAAAAATGAAAAATTATGTCGGTCAGGTTACCATCCCTACTGGCTCGGCAGGCTACCAAAGATCAGGCTTCAAAAGATCCATTGTTTCACTTGCTGCATGACAAGTGGCACCATTCTGTTGAAACCACATGTTCTCTGCGTCTAAACCATCAAATTTCCACGACAAAATGCTTCAGATCATCATCCTGTAGCTATTTCCATTGACCATAATCGCAATTAAATTTTTGTTTTCAAAAAATATGGTCGAATAATTCCTCCAGGCTACAAACGACACCAATATCCTAATTACATCCTTAAAACATTTTGCCATTTTCAAAAAATGTGACGTTTCATATTAACTAACCGGAATTTATTTAAAATCTGAAAATAAAAATTTAAAATAAAAACTACAAGTAGAAAAAAAATGGCAGCAAAATTAAAATGATATCTCAATTATGGACGCCCTTTATAAGAATGTCTTGCAACTTTCAAGAAAATACACTCATATGTAATTGAATAAATTTTAAAATAATTAAAAATGTATTTTGGTAGGCTGCTAACGATTTTGGAATATTTTTGGCATATCATACCATACAAATGTGAAACAGAGCATCTCATTGTTGAAAAAGTTGGTACAATTTCAGACACAAGAGTACAATGGTACACCAATTACTCATTTGGTACAATTTAATTTCTCAGTCTATTTTTTTAATGGAATTTCCCTAGTTCACCGTTTAATTGATTTACAATGGCAACTCGCCTTTACTATCATTTCTTTGATTTAGTTTTTGAATGTGTGTCTATTTTCAAACAACTGCATTAACTTCACTTTGTTTTTAATGGTTTTCTTTTATTACAACAATTCTAGCTCGTAGCTCCCAGAAGAAGAATCAGCTGTTTTACAACTTCTCATGAAAATGTGAATTATATTCTTATACAAATTAATTTTTATTATTATCTTTTTTTTGTGATCTTACTTAAAAAAGTAAAAATCATTTCAAAAAATATTTTTGGTACAATTTGTGTCGAAAAAGTACAATTTTATGAGCTTCTGGGTACAATTCTGAACATGTCTAACAAATATCGATAAAGTTCATGCAAAAACAATAGGCTTTTAAAGATCAGTGTGGCCAGATGTAGGAAACAGGATATTAATTTAAGAAATACATACACAATGATTTCATATATATATATATTTTACTAAATTGGCAACATTGCTTTTGCGTATTTAGAAAATATGAGATGAGAGCGAGAACTACGAAATAAAAATCGTTTCAATGAGCAATCTCTTCGTGTTAACGAAGTAAAACAAAATATTCTCACTCATGGTATGAATAAAGCAATAGTTTATTCTGTGTTCTGATTTTTATATATGTTCATTGATGAACACGGTCATGCAACGCTCTAATGCTATATTCGCACGAGACTTCGGATTATTTCGTTCTCTGTTTGTATTATATCATGTTCGATACAGCGAACGACCATTGTTGTGTTTGTTACTTTTATTTTATTTTTTTTAAATATTTTTTTGTGCTTCACAGCATACTTTAAGGAGGTCAGTTATTTGTAATGCTATATCTGTAATAAAAATATTTTAAATGAAGAGCTAAAAAGTATGCCAAATTCATATGATCTAAGTTTTATAAAAATTAGAGATGATATTGATTTTGAAATAATACAATGGTAATAGAAATATAATTATTTAAAATTTGTGTGATTCTCTCTTAATATTTTTTATGGAAATTGATGTAATTAAGCTCACAATCGTGGATTGTATTATAAATGATAGCGCGAATGACGAAAAAACGTTGTCGTGCGAATGTAGCATAATATACATATTTGTATTTTCGCAGGTAGAATTCTTCCTAATTTGTTTATTACCGATTTTGATACTTCGTAATTATAGCAATATTTATTACTTATTATTATTTATTATCATTGCATAAAAAGTAAATTTGAAACGCTTTGCAATTACAAATTTTGAAACGATTACCTTACTTGTAAAACGGTATTAACTGTATCAGTAATCAATTTATTTCTTAATTTAGTTTCAACAATATTCAGTTGGCTAAAAACTCTTTCAACGTCAGCATTAGATTATGGGAGTGATATTACAATAGCTAATTTGGACACATCCTTAAATGAATTACTTCCAGCAGAATCCTTAAAACGGAAAACTTCAGCCCAAAACAAACAAATTGAAGTATTTTCATACCGTTTGTCACAACATGCATACATACATATACTTCAATATTGGCTGTTAATTCCATCAATTAAAAAATGCTGAAAGAGGTAACCAACTATCCTTACTTGTTTTCAATATATTTTCAACAGATATCGGATTCTCTAACAAAAATTTTTTAATTATCAGGTAACCTGTTTAAATAAATTGTCAGAAATTATTTTTTGCATATAAATTTTTAATAACTACCTTTTTTGATTCCATAATTAAATTACCGACAAACTGAATACACGATTTCCGAATATATACTTCCCTTTAACCATCTTGTAACTCTTGATTCTTAGGTCTTTTACATGAATTTTAAAAGTAAATAACAATCGTGATATACAAAGTGTCCTTAAAACTGATAAGATCACCTTAATATTTGCTCCATTCATCCAAACTATAAAATTTTATGTATGGTCACATTAATAAAAAAAATTCTATGTTAAAATAAGTATATAATAAACTGGTTTTCCTTTTAGAGATGTACCAATATATTATGTTTATTTTTATGTAAATAAGTGCAAAATTCAAGGCGTCAAAATGATAAAGTCAGTGATTAATAAGCAATTAATCTTATCAGAAGGTATCACAATTGTTATTTTTTTTTTCTTGTAATAATTTATAATTTAACTAATATCTGCGCGGAATGGGCCGCGGGAAACTTTTGTCCAGAAAGTTGGAGCGGATTTCGCGCCAGCTGTTGCAGATTACCACTTTTAATTCATCTTTTGTCCGGTAATGTTCGTTGTCTGCATAAACATTACGCACAAGCAGTTCTCACAAATTTTCGATGGGGTTTAAGTCGGGGAAACGTGCTTTAATATTGTGCTCCTCAAACCATTGTCTGGTCGACTTGCTCACAAGAAGAGATATCATGCTGAAAGGTGACGGTTTTGCCATCATTTTTGGGCCAAATATGGCAGCAAACGTTCAGACAGAAGCCTTGGTACTCTAAACTATCCATTCGAGTGGAAGGAAAGTAGAGTTGCAGGGTACCATGTGAGCTAAAGCCAGCTCAAACCATCAAACTATCACCGCCGAAATTCCGTTTGGGAAAAAAACATGGGCTTCTTCATTAAATCTCGCCAATAGCAATTGAAATGGAGCTGCAAAACAATCGATAGTATCGATAGTTTTGATTTTATCTGACCATCGATAGTTTTTTTTTCACTATCGATACTATCGGCAAATTCTACAAGTGAGCGTACGTGTAGAAGTGAGCGGATAGTATCGTGTAAAATCAACATTGAGAGAAAATACAAACAAAAATTTGGCAGTCGTATGGCTCTCTTTGATTTTAAATTTTTTAAAAACTATTAGATCAGGAATGTATTTTTATGTAAATAAATAAAATAAACAAAGAAAAAAGCAAATTTCTGCGCTCGCACTGTTGGTACCTTTTAAAACAGCTGCTTTTATTTTACTTTGTTTGGTTTAATAACTTTGGTTAAATAATAAGTCTAGCTTCCATATGTTTTTTTCTTGTTGTGCGTTTTGACACAGTAGCTATAAGTTCATTTTTAAGGTTTTTTGATGACTTGACGGAATTCATCTTTAAGGTACCAATTAAAAGTTTATTAAACTGACAGTTGTTTCATACTTTCTTCCCATAGTCTCTGCAGTTTTCTTTCACTGGATCGCATTCATTACTTTGGTTTTGGAGCACTTCATGGTCTGAACTTTTTCGCTATATATAAGGATTACTCTTCCATCAAAAACCTTCAATACATAAAATTTTATGACATATTAGAAAAAAGACTGTTGATATTATTGATTCCAACACTGTGTATTTATTATTATTTTTTACCCTTTCACTTAAATTCTAATATTGTTGCCACACGTAGTACTTAAAAGAATCCGATAGTATCGATAGTTGTTTTGCACACTATCGAAACAATCGGATGGGCCGACTATCGATAGTTTTGCAGCTCTAAACTGAAACCATCTGGTCCAACCAGGTTAAATTTTTTCTCATCAGAAAAAGTTACCTACAAACCCAAAAATGTATGGAATATCTTATAACCTTTTTAAAAAAATGTTTACCTGATAGCAATTAGTTCCCATGTTGTTTTTCGCAAACTCCTTTCGCTAAATCCTATGCTGCTTAGTCAGACAGAGATTTTTTTTTAATTTTACTCGAATAAGGTTTAGCTGGGCGTTGATATCTCTTAGAGTTGTGCTTTTTGAAGCTTGTAATTTCAATTCCTCTTTTATTGTTACCGCACTTTTCATGGCCAGGTTTCACGGGCAGTCAGAACCTTTGGACCACCCGAGCTTTTTAATTTTCCATAAATTTCTCTGTTTTTGAGAAAATTTTGCACAACACACAAAGATCGTCCCAGTTTTTTCGCCATTCCACGCATACTCAATCCCTGCTCATGAAGTGCCGCAATTTGTCCTTGAATAAGGTTTCCCGCGACCCATACTGCGCAGATATTATTTAAATTATAAATTACTACAAAAAAAAACAATATGATACCTTCTGATACCTTATCATTTCGACGCATTGAATTTTGCACTTATTTACATAAATTTAATAAACATTATATAATGGTACATCTCTAAAAGCAAAGCCGGCTTATTATTCACTTATTTGAACGTAGAATTTTTTTTAATAAGGTGACCATACATAACATTTTATAGTTTGGATGAATTGAGCAAATATTAAGGTGACCTTATTATTTTGAAGCTCACCTTATACTGTGATGTTATTACGTTAATTTACAATAATGGTTTTATAACTAAGTGTTTTAAAAAATTTGTCTTCAATTCTGTCATTTAGCAGTTTTGTTGGGTCGTTGTTTTGACTCTGGAATCTTTTATTTACGATTTGAACGCGTGTCAATATTGATCGAAGAAATATCAAGTAGCATAGGTTAATTTCATTATATAAATCGTAGGGATTTTAAGCCATAAAGCATTTTTCATAGTTTTTTGCTATGCCAAAATGTGTTTAAAGTTGAAACCCACTGATCTATAATTCTTGGTATTGAAACCTCGGTAGATAGCCAATGAGTGTCACAAATATTTTTAATTTTTAAAAGATCGTTGTTAGCTCTTAAGCTGGGATCACACGATTGACTCAAATACACCAATCTGATACAAATTTTATTGTTACAATTTAGCGCTAGAGCTGCAAAACTATCGATAGTCTGCCCACTCGATAGTTTCAATAGTTTGCAAAAGAAAAACTATCGATACTATCGGATTCTTTTGAGTGCTACTTGTGGCAACAATATTAGGATATAAGTCAAAGGGAAAGAATAATAATAAATATACTGTGTTGAAACAAATAAGAGGGACGCTTTATTTTTGTCCAGTATGTCATAAAATTTGATATATTGAAGATTTTGATGGAAGAGTAGTCCTTATATATAGCGAAATTTGTTCAGACCATGAAGTGCTCCAAAACTAAAGTAATTAAAAGATCCAGTGAAAGAAAACAGTAGAGACTATTAAGAGAAAGCGTAGAACAACTGTCAGTTTTAATAAACTTTTAATTCGTACTTCAAGTTATAAAAAAGCCTCAAAAATAAATTTATTCTCCTGTTTCAAGTCGCACAATAAGAAAAAAAAACTTATGGAAACTAGACTTATGGTTAAAAGTCCTAAAAATGTATCATTTCTCAACAAACTGAAGTAACACATGCCACGTAATAGTCATAACAACATGCTATTGTCTGACGAAATGAAGATTAATTTGTTTGGAACAAATGCAAAATTGTATTTCCGAACATATTTTAGTTGCAATTCATACTTTGAGCTTAATAAATAGAAATTTAAGAAACTGTTAAACAGTGTCCCAATATAACTATAAAAGGTTACAGACGTCTAACAACCTGCGTCGAAAAAATTTTTGTAAATGACTTTGATTTGTTTGATTTTTGTTTTGATTTGATTTTTGTAATTGACTATGTACATTTAGTAACCTCCATATTTACTCTTAGAATTTGACGATAGTATCGATAGTATCGGTCAGCCAAAAATAAAACTATTGATACTATCGATAGTACTATCGATTGTCTTGCAGCTCTATTTAGCACACAATAATAAAATTGTCCCAATTAAAAATTCAGTATTCACACGGTTGTCTTATCTTATATAAAATTTATTGTCACAAGATGGCGCGAAACGATGTATTGATAAGAATTGTGACACATTGTCACACGATTGTTTACTGCAACTCTGTGAATCAGCTCTTGTGGTAAATTAATTTATTTTTGTGTTCAAAATGGTTCGTTCTTTTAAAAAAAAGGGTCCTCTCTA
This sequence comes from Wohlfahrtia magnifica, assembly GCA_023159175.1. NCBI lineage: Eukaryota > Metazoa > Arthropoda > Insecta > Diptera > Sarcophagidae > Wohlfahrtia > Wohlfahrtia magnifica. The sequence goes on from JAKWBJ010000083.1 coordinate 194,317, forward strand.
TTTATATTGAGCTCATTTAGTGAAAAAATAAATATAAAAAATTAAAAAAATATGTGGGTCAGAGATTGGCTCACAAAAAGAGCCATTGATGGTGCATATGAGAAAACATTGAAAGAATTCGGTGAAATCGATAACCAAAATTTTTTATTTAATAATTTTATGCGAATGAATAAAGAAACATTTAACAAATTGTTAGAACTGGTGTCACCATACATTGTGAAACAGGATACAAACATGCGCAAGACTATTCCTGTACGTGAACGTTAGCTACGACACTTGGCTTTCTTGCGTCCGGGGATAGTTATAAGCGCATTGCACCAAACACTACAGCTTTTTGTACCATCCGTTTGTGATGCAATTTATAAAGTCCTGAAGGATGTGTACTTAAAGGTTCAACATTTCTTAATACGTTTTGTTAAGTGAGCAAAATTTTTTTTTATGTAGGTACCATCAACACCAAAGAAGTGGAATGAAGTGTCTACAAAATTTGATGAACTGTGGAATTTTCGCAACTGTATAGGAGCAGTTGATGGTAAACATATTACTATGGTAGCCCCACCGAACTCTAGAAGTACATTTTATAACTATAAAGGCACACACAGTATACTTTTAATGACTGTTATTGATGCTGAATATAATTTTTTATATGTTGTAATGATGTTGGCTGCAATGGTCGTGTTTCCGATGGTGGAGTTTTTTGAAACTGTTCTTTTCAATGTTCTTTAGAATGCAATCAACTTAATTTACCACCACCAAAACCTTTGGTAGGTCGTCAAGTTAACATACCATTTGTTGGGAGATGACGCATTTCGCATGCAGAAGCATTTGGTAAAAATTTCACAGCCGGCCAGAGAATATTCAATTACAGATTATCTAGAGCTCGGCGGATCGTAGAAAATGCATTTGGCATTATGGCGAAGCGTTGTCAAATATTTTCCCGACCTTTCAAACTCAATCCAAAAAAAAAAAACAACTATTACTTTAGCTTGTTGCGCCCTTCATAATTTTTTGTTAAAAAAGAAATCAAGTTATATAACACCAACGGTGACTGATCATTATAATGATAATGGGGCTTTTATTCCGGGAACATGGAGAAATTATGTGGCGCAAACCGCTGAAAATGGAATAATGAAGCAAAGGCTAATCGTGAAGAATTTGAAAAATATTTTATGACAGCAGTTGGTGAATTGGCTTGGCAATATAAATATATATAATTAACAGAATAAAATAAAATCTTTACTAAATTACTGTATCTAATTATAAAAACTTAAACTTAAAGTTTTACCCCATTTAGAATAAAATTTTTCGGATTTATAAAAGGTTTAGGAAACAAATTTTCATACATATTAGGTTTTATAAATTTTTATGTTGAAATAGAATTTTAAGTTTTTAATTTTTAAGCTTTTATAAAATAAGAACTTTTTAAAACAATAAATATACAGTCAGCGCCAGATAAAAGTAAACATCCTATTGTCAAGGAATTAATTATTATAATTATTAAATTAAATTATAATTATTAATTATTATTAATTATTAAATACAGCTTTCATTGCAGTTTAAGATGACTGAAATAATAACTAATTTCTTGACAATGAGAATAATTACTTTTATCTGGCGCTGACTGTATACATACTGAACTTGCACTTAACTTTTTTTTTAAACTTGAATAAAAATGTTTTTGTTTGAAAACGAAACTTATTTGTTTTCATCATTATATCTGAAATGATTTCTAGCAATTCGTTTCATCAAATTATAATTATATGCATACACAGGAAAACATGATTACTAGCAATTTGTTTCATTTTCATTAAATTATAATTATATATATACACAGAAAATATTATTTTGTACTTCAATATCACTTTTTAAACTTAAACTATTTCTTTAATTAAAAAAAAAAAAAAATAAGTAATGTTAACAAAAAATACAACAATATCACATATAAAAAAACGAATATTATTTCTTCAGTTAACTAACTAATTAAAAATAAAAAGCTAAAGTAATGTTAAACAAACAATTACTTCAGTATCACATACATACATATGTATAAAAAATCTTAAATTATTATTATATAAAAAAATACAAAACTAGTCGTCCTCTAACTCCAACACAGCTTTTATAAGTTGCATATGTAATTTTCGAGCCACGATTTTTCTCGCTTGTAGCGATCCTTGTATTCAGAAAAAAAATATTCCCAAACGCATGGGTGACCTTCTACAGCTAATATCAAATCATTGATTTCGCTGTGCGTCTATGGCACAGGCGTTGTTGGTACATCAAGTGGTTCTACAGTGTACTCTATACTAAGACTGAAATTATTTAATTAAATTTATAATACGAAATAATAAAATAAAATTTATAATACGAAATAAATTTATAATACGAAATAATTACATTAATTATACCTACGAAAAACAAACAAAAAAGATAAATATGAATTAAATATATATATATATATATTTATATATATATATATATATATATATATATATATATATATATATATATATACATTCTCCAATTGACACACAAGAATACAATAAATATATATATATATATGTATATATATATATATATATATGTATATATATATATATATATATACATATATATATATATATATATATATATATATATATATATATATATATATATATATATATATACTCTGGAGCATATTCCTATAAACGCACACTACTTTTTTAAAAAAAAGGTAAAAATTAAAAAAGAAAATATTTAGGGGGCTATAAATTTGTGTATTAAATTAGTTGAGACTTCACTTCAATATTTTATTGTTTACAAAAAAAATTCATTTGTACTTTAATTATTTTTTTTTTACTTAATTTTCGATATTAACAGCCATTTTTAAGGGTATTTTCCTATAAACGCACTTTAATATTTGGCCCATTGTAACATTATTAATAATGTGTGGATGATCCTTTGTTATGGATTGTTTCAAAAATACGGTCTGGCATTGATTCCACTAATTTTTTAAGCAGATCGGAATCAATTTCCTCCCAGACTTGTTTAATTCTTAGTTTCAGCTCTGTCACAGTCTTTATGCCTTCATTCTGGGCATTATTTGCATAAACTTTACGGGCCATGTATTCCCACAAGTTTTCCATTGGGTTTAAGTCCGGACTACAAGCCGGCCAGTCCAACAAAGGAATGCCATGTTCATTGAACCAAGATTTCGATTGCTTAGAAACATGGATTGCAGCATTATCTTGTTGGAAAATGCAATCTTCATCCATTTTTTCGTCCATAAAAGAGAGAAGAACATCTTCCAACAGTTCGTTATAAATCGAACTATTCATTTTTGTCGGAAGAAAACAAATTTTCGACTTGCCAACTGCAGAAAACGCTGCCCAAACCAGAACACTGCCACCACCGAAATTACGTTTTGACATCCGAACATCTTTAGATCTCAAATCGTGCCAATAGCATGAGTATGAGTCTGGACCGTCTAAATTACATTTTTTTTCGTCAGAGAAAATTACTTTTTTCCACCCATCTGTCCATTTCATATATTTTCTTGCGAATTTTAGACGATTTTCTTTATGGTGTTTTTTAGCATTGGCTTACATTTCGGCTTTTTCCATTTTATATTTACATCGTTTCGTAAAATGTGTGCAACGTGTTTGGCAGTCACAGGAAGATTTAATTTATTCCTTATTTGTGTGGAACTCAATTCGTTGCGGGTTGCTTCTTGTTTTATTAGATTAAGTTGTCTTCTTGTTAGTTTTGTATTACCCTTTGTTGATTTGCGAACTCCATAATTTTGACCTTTCTTAAAGAAATTTCGCACCACACTTTCCGAACGACCGACTTTACGTCCAATTTCTCTATTAGAGCATCCTTGGTCGTGAAAAAATTTAATTTGAATCTTTTCTTGATCGGACAAAAAAGTTCCTTTAGGCATCTTTAAAAGTGATGAAATTTATTGATTAAAATAGGAAAAGTTACAGTAAATTGAGATATTACTATTAGAAACGTACCTTTGGTTGAAAAAAAACTAAAATTGATAATATTTTATTTTTGGTCACTTTTTTAAAAACAAATTTCGAGTGTGCGTTTATACGAATCTTCCACTTAAAATAGCACCAAGAATATTTGATCGCATAATTAAGGCAAACAACAAAAATAAGAAAAAAAATTGTTTACTTTTAAAAAGTACCGTTAAGTTGTCTCTCATTAAAATAGTTAAATTTTGCTTTTGGATGAGAACAACAAAGATATAACAAAAATACAGAAAAAAATTAAGTGCGTTTATAGGAATATGCACCAGTGTATATATATATACATATATTTATTGTATTCTTGTGTGTCAATGGGAGAATGTATATATATATATATATATATATATATATATATATATATATATATATATATATATATATATATATATATATATATATATATATATATATATATATATATATATATATTTAATTCATATTTACCTTTTATATATATATATATATATATGTATATTTATATATATATATATATATATATATATATGTATATATATATATATATATATATATATATATATATATATATATATATATATGTATATATATATATATATATATATATATATTTATTGTATTCTTGTGTGTCAATGGGAGAACACGATACGGCAATATAGGGTCCGCCATCTAACTTTTTTTTTTCAACTAGTGCTTATTTCGTGAATGGTAACACTTAGATCATGTCTGATTTGACAGATAAATCGTTTTATCCTTCCGCTGAACGAATATGGTTGTGTATACGCTTGAACAACGTTGGGAATCTGGACCTGCGATCGACTTACAGAAGATGCCGATTTTGCCAAAAAAAAAATCATCTTTTCAGATGAAGCTCATTTTGATCTTGGCGGGTATGTAAACAAGCAAAATTGTCGCATATGGGGCACAGAAAACCCGCGCGCATACATTGAAAAGCCGATACACCCAAGACGAGTCACTGCTTGGTGCGGATTTTGGTCCAGAGGCATAATTGGGCCATCTTTTTTCGAAAATGAGCAAGGAGTGGCCGTTAAAGTCAATGGCAATCGTTATCGGGCCATGTTGAAGGAATTTTTGTTCACAAAAATTGAAGAGGAGTATATTAGCAACATTTGGTTTCAACAGGACGGCGCTACGTGCCACACAGCCGAAGCTACACTTGATGTTTTGCGCCCTGTTTTTGAAGATCGCATTATCAGCCGCAGAGCTGATGTCGTTTGGCCACCTCGGAGCTGCGATTTGACACCGTTGGACTATTATTTGGGGGGTGCAGTCAAAGATAAGTGTTACGCCAACAAGCCAGAGACAATTGACGCTTTAAAGGACAATATTCGTGAAGCCATTAGTGAAATACAGCTGCACTCAATCGATAATGTGCTTAAAAATTTGACCGATTGTGTAGGCCACTGCATGGTCAGCCTAGGCAGCCATTTGAATGAAATTATTTTCCATTATTAACCGGAAGGATTATACTTTCAAATAAAAGAAGAAATTTGATAGAATATTCAGTAGTTTTTTCTTTATTGCATTTTCAAAAAAAAAAAAAAAAATTATTTGGCGGACACTATATATATATATATATATATATATATATATATATATATATATATATATATATATATATATATATATATATATATATATATATATATAGTGTCCGCCAAATAATTTTTTTTTTTTTTGAAAATGCAATAAAGAAAATATATATATCAATGGGAGAATATTGTATTGTCAATAGGAGAACACGATACGGCAATACAATATATATATATATATATATATATATATATATATATATATATATATATATATATACACGATACGGCAATACAATATATATATATATATATACACGATACGGCAATACAAATATATATATATATATATATATATATATATATATATATATATATATATATATATATTGTATTGCCGTATCGTGTTCTCCTATTGACAATACAATATTCTCCTATTGAGAATACAGTAAATATTGGTGCAATTTTCAACAGCCCAAAGTTGTCTGTCAAATATTCACACGATTGCCATACCAGAGTTGCATTTGATTGTAACAAATAAGCACAATATTGTTGTGTGTCGCCGTATGTACCAATAAATAGTGAAATCACACGATTGCCATATAAAAAAACTAATAATTGGTGTATTACGACGATCGTGTGATCCTACCTTTATAATTGTGCTCTTTGAAGCTTGTAATTTCATTTCCTCTTTTATTGCTACCGCACTTTTCATGGAATTCGTGGCCTTTCGTGAAATTAGGCGAGTTTTACGGGCAGTCAGGACCTTTGGACGACCTGTGCTTTTTAATTTTACATAATTCTCTGTTTTTGAAAAAATTTCGCACAACACACAAAGATCGTCCCAGTTTTTTCGCCATTCTACGCATACTCAATCCCTGCTCATGAAGTGCCACAAGTTGTCCTTGATCATAAGGTGACAAAGGTTTCCCGCGACCCATACCGCGCAGATATTATATAAATTATTAAAAAAAAATAACAATTGTGACATCTTCTGATTAGATTAATTGCTTATTAATCACTCATTTTGACGCATTGCATTTTGTACTTATTTACATAAATTTAAATAAACATAATATAAGGTGACCATACATAATTGGATGAATTGAGCAAATATTAAGGTGAAGCACTCCTTATAAATAATGACAAAGCGACTTCTTGCATTTTAACATTGTCGACAGTATAAGCATTTGGAACAAATTCTAGTTTTTTCCAGTCTGATCTTCTGAGCGAAGTAGCTGATTTATTTTTTGTTTCTGCATGGCTTAAAAATTAGTACAGTTTTCTTGACAGGGAGCATCTGCAATACTTACGATATACTCTTGTGTCATCTCTTTCATCTTGCGCCAACCACGACTTTAATTTTTATGACTCAGCCACTCACGCCACAATTTTTGATGGTATTTAGTCCCCATCGCATAATATTTTTACAATTTATTTTTTTGCAATTTTTTCACTATATTTACTTAAATAACTAATGGTATTTAGTCCCCATCGCATATTTTTACAATTTATTTTTTGCAATTTTTTCACTATATTTACTTAAATAACTAATTTAAAACTTTCTCACAACGCTCAATTGAAAAAGTAACAATTCATAGAATTTGCGTTGTATGTTGTTTTGTTTGGATAAAAATAAGTGTTGCCGATTTCTGTGGAATTGAACAAAAACGGGACAAAAATTTTTTTCTTGAACAATAAAATGTTTGTGTAATTTTGTGTCAACAATATTTCATTGTTGTAAATGTTTGGTTAATCATACAAATAATCCTAAATAATGAAGTATTGTATATATATGCACATATGTATGGGTATATGAGCTTAAAATATCTATTCCCTCTTCTTCTCAAGACGATTATGGGCAAATGAACACCAATTTGAGAAACTTTCATATTGAAGTGTTTTGATGATGAATTGTACACAATTTTGCAAATTGTTCAACGAAATTAAGCATAACATTGTCAAGTTAGATCTTCAAAAAAAAATGGTTTTCTATCATAGAAATAAATAATTTAAAACTGGAACCAGCATACCTTTTTAGTTTTTTAAGGGTAAAGACTTGATGACAGCTTGCCAAAAAAAGTTGTTAGGTAAAATTTTTTAAAAGGGTCTTGTTTGTAGTCTATTCCTAATTTGGAAACTTTAATAACTAGTGGCAATAACTAGCGAATTAAAATTAACCAAAGCTCATGAAAATCGTTATAAACTATGGTAACTGGTGGATGATGATAATTGAAAGGCTGTGTATTAATTCATCATTTATATTATTTATTTAATATTAATTAAAAGTAGGCAAAAGTAGTATTAACACGAGTAATAATAAAAAGAGAATGAAACTATGAAAAACTGTCAAATTCGTACATGCACTTGCAATTCACTGCATAAAGTTAACAAGCGTATGAAGTTGACAACTGTTCATAATCAGAGATGTATATAGTGATATAATAATTCTCCCACTCTTAATATGACACCATAGAATAATCTAGTCCAAGAAGTAATCTTCCAAATAGCCCGGAGTCTTGCGTTGTCGTGAAGATCCCCTGTTTGAATGGGGAATTTGATGTAAATCCCGGTTTTCATCCTTATGTGGAATATGGATAGTATTATCGCATGCACCTGGCGAATGTTGATGTTGGCTTGCCACTGGACCATCTTTGGAATTATTATTAAGATTAGGATTGTAGATTGACGCATGTTGGAATATCAGTTGTTCTGGCGAGGAGTGGGGATTAGTTGAAGTTTCAGCTTGAATATTGGTTGACAATATTGAATACGTATCCATCGTACACGTATCCATCGTCCAATTTAACTATATAGTGTAGTCGGCCCATTTTCCTAACTATTGAACCCAGCTTCCATAACGATTTGTTGGGAGTGTAATACCGAGCTTGAACTCTTTCTCCCACTCTTAATTGTATTGATGGAATGTGATCCCGTTGATTACATTGTATTTTTGGAGGTTTCAAAATATCCAAGCGACTTCGAATTTGTCTACACTAAGAAAACTGAAGGCGTTTTACCGTTCTTCAGTGGTGTAGTTCTATATTTTAAGAGAATATCTTTTATTTTCTCCAACTATGACTCGTTGGACATAGCTGCTAACTTATTCTTGAGACTTTGTATGTTCCTTTCAGCTAGGCCATTTGTGGCTGGGTGTCCAGGAGCTATGAACTTCTGGAATATACCGCAATCCTGGAAAAACGATGAAAACGTCACTTTTGAAAATTGTCGCGTTGTCGGATACCATTACGTCGGGGTAACCGTTTCTTGTGAAGATGGACAAGCTCGTACAAATTTTTCGATATCTTTATCGATCCCCATCCAATACATGTAACGTCGGGCCAATTGTTTCATCTTCGTGGTCCCGATGTAGGTGTGGTGAAGCTCTTTTAAAACTGTATCTTTTAAGGAGGATGGTATCATTATTCGTTGCCCTTTAAATAATATATTTCCATCAATGGTGAACTCAGAGCCTGCCGCCGCCGTATGGCGTAATTCATAAAGTATTTTAGAAAGTTTTTCATCATTTTGTGTCTCTTCTCGAATTTTTCCGATGCACTTCCCTATCAATTGAGTTCACAAAGTGCTCATTCTGAGTTAATGGTGCTCTTGAAAAGCAATTTGCACTAACGTTCTCCACATTTTTCTTATGAATAATTTGGTAATTATAGCCGCTTAAAAATGCTGCATACCTTTGTAATTTGTCTGAGGTCATTTGTGGTAGTTTGTTGTTCTGATGAATTATCCTCATCAACGGTTGGTTATCCGAAATAAGATTAAAGTGTCTGCCAAACAGATACTCGTGGAAGTACTGAACAGTGTAATAAATGGCCAAAGCCTCTCTATCCAACTGCGAATAATTTTGTTCTGCGCTTGTAAGCGATCGCGAGGCAAATGCAATTGACCTCTCTTCTCCATCCACTAAATGGGAAAGAACACCAGCTATTCCAGTTGGACTAGCATCACATGCCAGCTGAAGTGGCAACTCGGGGTCATGTGGCATTAATACTCGATCGCTCGCGATTTCCTTTTTCAATTTGTTAAACGCTTCACGACATTCATTTGACCATTCAAACTTTGTATTTTTATGCAATAAAATCCGCAATGGAGTTGTAGTTGTGGATACATTTAAAATAAATCTTGAGTAATATGTGACCATCCCCAAAAAACGCCTAACGTCATCAACCGTTTTTGGTTTTGGCATCTGTACAATTGCATAAATTTTCGAAGCAGATTTTTTTATCTTATTGTGTTCAATAGTGTGACCTAAAACTTCTATTCTGTTCTTAAAAAATATGCATTTTGAGCGATTCAAATGTAAGTCGTACTTCCTTAGTTGTTGTAAACAACATTTCAGATTTGATTTGCACTCCTCAATAGACTTACCATGTATGATAATATTGTCAAAGTATGATAATATTGCCGCAAAATTTGATCTATTATACGGTTGAATTCTGCCGGCGCAGTCTTTATACCAAAAGACAATCTTTATACCAAAATGGTCTGAATGATACTGGATGGCTCATCAACAGCAAGATGGAGATAGGCTTTGTATAAGTCCAAACGGCAAAAATATTTGGCATTACGCAGACCGTTGAAGATATGTTCAATTTTCCGAATTGGGTAATGAGCATTTACCAAACGTTGGTTTACTCCTACCTTGTAGTCCACACACAATCAAACCCCTCCATCTGACTTTGGAACCACAACCAAAGGAGAACTCCAATCACTGTTAGAAATTTTTGTAATTATACCCGCATTCTCCAAACTGTCCAGTTCTTTATTGACGCGATATATTAGGGCGTAAGGAATCTGACGTTCCTTTGTATAGATAGTCTTAGCATTATCTCGTAATTTTAAAGATACATAGTAATGGGATGCATCCGAATCTTTCCTCGAAAACATCAGAAAATTCTTTCATAATCTCTTCGATGTCGTTTTGATTATAAAAATGTCCATCGAATTCTCACTTGGTTCCAAATTGTCCAGTTCAGTGAAGTTGATATTGAGACGTCTAATCCATGATCTCCCCACTAACGCTGCACATGTATCCGGAACGATATATACATCGTCCAAGGTTGACACACCATTAAAATCTATGTTAACACGTCCCTTGCCATCTGGCACAAAGGTATATTGCGTGTATGAAAAGTACATTTGCAGTGGTAATTACCTTATTTAGGTTCAATTCTCTGAATTGTTTCCTAGGAAGAAATGTAAAGCTAGACCCTGAATCGACTTCGAATTTTACTGGTTTCCCCTCAATATTGATGTTTGCGTAATAGTGCTCGCAGTTAGAATATCGAAAACACCGTAATCTTCGTGTTGTATATTTTGAATTTGAACCGAGTTGTTGTGCGGTCGTACCATACTGTTCATAAGCAGAGATGTATATAGTGATATAATATAAACAAACACAAAATGTATTTTGTGTAATTTGTAAAATTTTGGATAATTTCGAGGCCTTGTTTGCGTAAAACTGAATTTAGATTTTGGCAATACTGATATAAATACAGTATTCGAATTTCATTTTGTACCAATGTTGTTAAAAAAAAAGTTATAAAAAACGCTTTTAATATTAACACTATAATGCAAAAATCGCTAGACCTTCCGCTAATAGCTAAACCAAGATATATTCCGCAAAATGGGATTAAAAATCGCTAGATTTGACGAGAAAATAGCTAAATTGGCAACAATGGATATAAATACACTTGCGAACATATTTACATAACGATTTTTTGACATCCTATATAAATTTTACATTTAAAAGCAGTTTTTAAACCAATTAAACCCTTATACGTAGATTGAGAATAGCGTCATTTGAAATATACTTTGTTTATAAATAATTTCAAGTTTTAATAAGTTGAGCTCCTAATGAACAATTGCTAGTGGCAAACGTTAAAAGTAAGCCAGAAGCATTTGCTCGTCATCTAGGAAATACTTTTCAACCTTACGCAAACTCTAACTCTTTTACTGACAAAATAAATGCATTTCTAGATAGCTCTCGCCCTATGAAATGGCCAATAAAACATGTATCTCCAACTGAAGTCAAAGAAGGTATAAAAAACTTAACTGCAAAAAGCCCCATGGTTACAACGGTATAAATGGAAAAATAATTCAAGCACTGCCCAAAAAAGCTATCTCATATTTAACATTTATTTATAATTATAACTTCATGTTAAGTCTGACTTACTTTCTCTCGCAGTGGAAGTGCGCAGAGATAATAATGGGAAATGAACCGAAGCCTGAAGGAAATCTTGCATCCTATAGACCGATAAGCTTACTGCCTATATTCTCCAAAATATTTGAGAGAATATTTTTGAAGAAATTTGGTTTTAGGAAAAAACATGGTACTCCGGAACAATGCCATCGTATCGTTGTATTTATAAGAGATACATTGGAAAACAAAAATATTGTTCAGGGGTTTTTCTGGATGTACAGGAGGCTTTTGATAAAGTATGCCATGGTGAAAAAATTACTTCCAACTCCATTTTATTTGCTCTTGAAATCATACCTAACAGAAAGAAATTTTTATGTGAAAATAATAGCACATTCTCCCAAATATGCGATTTTCAGGCAGGTGTCTCCCAGGGTACCGTATTGGGACCAATACTATCCACAAACTTACCTCAGATATTACAATTACTGAATGTGCCTTAATTGCAACCTATGCAAAATTAACTAAATGCTTAAGAAATGGAACATCAAAGTCAACAGCGAAAAATAAACACATGTCCTGAGATACATCTAAGCAGTAATCCTATCCCTCAGTGACTGCGTGAAATATTTAGGAATGCATATTGACAGAAGGTTAACAACAGATATCTTTTGCAAGAAGTTCATAGTTTCACTACCTATACTCTCAATTGAATTACGACATGGTCCCTCTTCAATCATCAGTATTTTCTTCACGTACTACGAGCTTATTAATACGAGCAAGGGGTGGACTTTTAGATATTTATGGCAGAGCGTTTAGAAACAATACAGTTGGCATTTGTACTCTTTGCAACATAGACGATGTGGAAAACACATTCCACTTCATTGAAGTGTGCCCTATATTTAAAATATTTAGGCTTAATTATATTGGAAAAACTAGCTTCAATTTAAATGAGGTTTTACATATACTAAGTGGTATTGATTTTGATTATAATATACTCTATAATTATTTGGAAGGTTGTTTTAAGTATAGAAAATTAATTATTAATGAATTTGATTAATTACGTTCAATGTAAAATTTTATTAAGGATCATAATATTTTTGAAAATTATATAATGTTTATATTAGGCGAAGGAGACTGTATCAGCTTAACATTTTGCTAATCTGGCTCACAACTGAAAGTTATGCCAATTTCTTAGATAATCATGAAAAAATGGTAAATTTATTGTAAATGTAAATGTCTATTAAATAAATAAAATTTAAAAGAGTTACAAATAATAATAAAATTGCTCATTTTACTTTTTACAATTTAAAAAGAAACTTGAAAACATTTATTATAGATTAATTACTGTATGGTATGCGTATCCTTAAAATGGTATGGTATCCTAAAAAAATTATATAACAATAACAGTCAATGGACTGTTATGGTAAGTTATAATAAACATTCCGTTAATAGATACCGAGTTGCTATTTATTACTTCTCCGTCATAGGAGTTACAAAATAAAATACCAGTTTGTATAACTTCAAAAGATGGAACATGTGAGTTATTGTTTTTCTTGAAAATTGCTGACTTACTTTTAAGGAGATTGGGTATTGAGTTTACATACTCCCTACAATTTTGAAGTTTTAGAGAATTAGTGGCGAAATTTGAAAAAGATGTTATACCAATGTTTAAGGTATTTATGCTTAAGTAATCTGAAGAAAAAAAAATAATATGAAAAATATATAACTTAGAAGTTATTGGGCAAAAACATAATTAGCAGGAAAAAAGTCAACATACAACGTGCAACTAATAACATCAAATAGAAATTTAAAAACAAGGAAAGCGAAGTAAAAGTTAACTTTGTTGACTTACTCAAATTTACAAGAATTACAATTGTTGAAGTGGATAAAGCGATAATAAAAGAAGATATTATTTGAATTTTTATCCTCGAAAATGACAAATCGGTAAGAGATACATATTTAAGTTTGAAATATGGTAGTAAATCTCCAAAAGAAAAATAAATCATATAAAGAAATTGCTAAGACAACAAAATTCACTCGTACTACTGTACAGAAATTATAATAATTATAATTATTATAACACTAGTACCGAAAATTAACCACGATCTGGCAGACCTAAAAAGCTGTATAAAAGTTTTACATGATAATGGTTTTCATAGCAGAATATCATGCAAAGAATCGTGAACTTCGTCTCGAGTTTGCTAAAGCACATGTACACAAGGGTATGAATTTTTTAATCGTGTTATATTTACCGACAAAAGTAGTTATAACATTTTCGGAAGAGTTCCAAAGTATGGAGAAAACCAAACATTGCACTTGATCCAAAGAATATTATAACTACAGTCAAACATTATGGAGGCAACTTTATGGTTTGGGGCACCATGATGTCAAATAAAGTGACTCGTTTGGCTTTATTCAGTGGTAACATTGCGTAGTTTTTTTGAAACTGGCTTCTTTATTAAGCTTCGAAACAGCTAAATTCACCACCCTATTCACCAGACTTAAATCCAATACAGCACATATGGTACCTTTTTTAGGAAAATATGGCATTAGTAACCGTGAAACATTAAAAACTGCCCTTATTCGTGCATGAGCCGAAATAACAACCCCTATTACAGAGAATTAATTCATTGTCGTCTTCAAGCTGTTATGCCAAAATCTTAAAAGGATGAACCAAATCTTAAAAGTAAAATTTTTATTTTATATATATACAATTTTTAAACAATATATATATATATTTTTTTCTTATGAATTTTTAATATTTTTGCTATTTTTGCTTTTATTGTGTAATTAATTACTTTTTTATTTTATAAATAAACCTAATTATTAGTGCCTTAAATATTAATATAAACATTTCTTTAATTTTTTTAACAAACTCTCTAAAACCCCTAAATCAAAGGTTGTATGTAGACTTTTTTTCTTGACTGTATCTTAAATTTTACTTTGCTCGCATATGCTTAAATCATCATATGATTTTCTCGTATCTTTGATTTCATAAATCTCATTTTTACATGATATCACTTTTGGGCTATCCAATTTTACATTTTTCCTTTATTTTCTCACTGGTTTAATTAGTATTGATTCACAATAACTTTGTTTTACAATTGGCAAATTAATCATATATAAAATAGTAGAGTTATTAGTAGCTATTTTTAAATCTGCAAATTTAAGGCATTGTTCTAGGTTAGAATACGGAAATTTTTGTTGCTTTGTTGAATTTTACAACAATTCTACTTCTTTTTCGGCAACGAGAAATGTATTTATGATGTTACTTTTAACCCACATTAAGGCCTGTTCGATATTAGTTACCTCTTCCTAATTCAAATTTGAACCTTAGTGCAGCTGCTTTCTGTCCTTCCACGTTACTGTGAAGGTCTTTAATAATTTCGTTCGTTTTGGTTGTTATTTCGTTAATCTTGTTTTCAACCAAATGGTTAATTAGAATCTGATTGTCTTTCTATCTTATGCTATTATCTTAAATTATCCTTATGATCTATCTTACCATCGATCAAGGCTGTAGAACCTAAGTCCTTTTGAGCCATTTTTTCGACATACATATAATTTCGAACACTTGTTCCCTAACATCTTATTTGTTTTAACAAAAACTTTCGCCCCCAGACTGAATTTCCTATTAGTGGATGTCTTGTTTAGCTTTTTTGAACAGTACTCTTGAGCAGTCTTTATTATATCTTTTATGGAATTCCTCAACTCTAAGGGTATAGAGCGTATGACCTCTATCGGTTTCATATTGATCACAGAGTGAATGGATCTATTGTATTCTATAGTGGCTAGAAGAATAAAATCCGCTGTATCCTCAACCTAATTTTAAGCTTTCAAGCACCTCGAGATTTCACCTTATGTACTATAAAAACACTCTATTTGTCCGTTTGAGATGCTATAATGTAACATGTAAATATTTACCTTTGGAAACGATCTCGTAGTAAATGCCTTATAGAGTGCGAGTTAAAGGAGTTTTTGTTATCACAAAGTATTGTGTTTGTGTTATGAAACATGTTCAAAATTTTTAATAGTGGTTCTTTTATATGAACAATAGCCATAGAAGAAAATTAGAGAATTTATTGATACAAAAAACTTCTTATCAGTGATAAATATACCAATGTGTAATACCTCTCCCGGATAATTTGGCACAGAGGTTGCATCTATCTCTTGTTTCATTGGATGACGATTATGCTTCGATTCTCTACAAATCATGCAGTTAGCCACAATTTCCTTAAGTTTTTTTCTTTATTCCCGGAAAGAAATAGTCCCTTAGTATTTGTATCTCATTTTTCTTTACCGAACGGTGTGCCATGTTATGTTCTGTGGTGACAATTTCGTACTGGTCGTCTTTATTAAACACATTAACGACTTGCTGAGGGGTGTAAACGAACCTAATTGATGGAAACTTTTTCTGCAATTCATTCTAAATTTTGCTTAATTTGCTTTGATTTGTAGGGTAACTACTGACTTAATAACTTTACGTGGTGATAACTCGCTATGGGCAGTTTCCATATTGTCTTGACAATGCATCCGACACAAAATTTCCTTTGCCAGGTTTGTAAATAAGCTTAGAGTCAATAAATGACGCCTTATTTTAGAATTTGTTTTTCTCTTAAATAGTGAAGATAAGCAGCTGATGATCAGTGAAAATATTTAAATTTTTTACCCTATACAGATAATTCCTCATTTTCTGTAAAACCAACACTATCGCCAGGATTTCTCTTACATTCGTTGCATAGTTCTCCTCAATTTTTGTTAGCGTCCGTGAAATCATAGTGATCAGCCTTCCACCCTGCGATAGTACAGCTCCTATTGCATTAGATGATTCAATTGTCAGGTAAAATGCTTTGGTATAATCGGGCTGTAATAGTAAGACATCTTCAGACGCGAGTATTTTTTCTCCAGATCGATTTTTATGCTTTTAGATTTGTTTGCTCCTACCGAGTCATTTTCTCCTCTTAAATACTTGGTAAGGGTTTTAACACCGCTGATTAATCTCTAACAAATCTCCTATACTATCCTGCTAAGCCAAGAAATGTACGCAAACCTCTCAAGGTCCTTGGAATTTCATAACTAACAATATCCTTCAGGACAAGTTTTAATGCCTTTCTTTGAAACCAATAACCCTAAGTGTTATACCTGCTCTAAAAGGAACTTTGACTTTTCTTATGAAACCCTCATATCTGCATTCAATAGTCTGTAAAGAATCCGATTGATATCCTCCAGATGCTGCTGCAGAATTTGAGAAGATGATGACGTCGTCAATGTACACGTAGCAACATTTATCTATTTTCTCCAATAACATTTTAAAATATGCAAGGTGCATTATTCCACCCAAACGGAAGCCTGCAGAAATCGAACTTGCCGTTATTTATTGAAAAAGCTGTTTTTTGTGGGTCCTTTCCGCTTGCTTAATTTGATGGAAGCTAGATTTTAGATCTATGGTTGAAAATACTTAAGCCTCTCCTAGGTTTGCTAAAATAATCGATATGTCCGCAGTTGGATATCTTTTACTAATTGCTTTTTCATTAAGCTTCCGGAAGTCGATCACAACTCGGTATTCTGACTTCCCATTCTCGTCGGTTTCCTTTTGTTAACAATCCATATAGGGTTGTTATACGAAGAACGTAACGGTTGAATAATTTTGTGTTTTAGAAGTTCATTTATTTCTTTCTCCACAAAATCTGTTAAGGCTATGGGGTACGGATAAGGTCTTGGATAAGCTGGTTGGATATCATTTGCCCTGATAGTAGCTACTATAGAAGTGTTGTACGGTAAAACTTCATTTGAGTCGGCGAAAACATTTTTGTGTTTCTCTAACATATTTTTCAAACTATTCTGGCATACAGCTGGTATCTTTTCTGTAACAATCATTTTATTGACGTCTCTACAATGGAAATCCAAAAGTCTCTCCTTTCCACTGTCGTATTCGAGAGAATTTTCTCTAAAAATTATGCTAGCATTTACTTCGTTTAAAAGAACTACCCCTATTATTGCGTCAAATGTTTTTAGTTTTGGTAATAGGTAGAAATACGTGTTCCTACCAAAAATTCTTACTAGGCACTTGTTAACAATCCTTGAGTGACCATGTACAAATTAAAGGCTCGCAAGAGTGTAAGTTAAAGTATTGTTATTGTTACTATGGATATAAATGAGAGAATGAATGTACAAATATTGTGTGGTTTTGCTATTGCACACACACTATACTCACAAAAACATAAACAGTTCTTTATTCCCAGCAGTACAAAAGTTATTACAAATCCGATTGTACACTATTATGGCAATAGGAAAAATTGAAATAAAATTTTTAAGCACAAACAACTAGCATCCAATTTGGATGAGTCTCATTCCCAATACTTTGTAAAATTAAATGTACATGAGAAGTAAAAAGTCCATTCGATTTGAATGGGTTTGTAATGCATTACAATGTTATTGTAGTTTCCATTATGAAATTTATTTGTTTTTTGCTGCTATTTTACCAATTGTTCTTTTTAATTTTTCCGAATTAAAATGGAAAGAAAAATGTTTTTAAAAGTGCAAGTGAACTAACCGTGTGTGGTGTATGAGACAGTCTATATAGAAGCGATTATGGCCTATAATAAAATAATAATAAAATTTGACAATTAAAATTCTTCCAACTTTCACTTACAATGTCAGTAGCTTGGGACACATCCAACCTTCACTTACAATATAAAATGCAACGCTGGGGTAAAAAAATATGTAATGATCTATCAAAAAAATGTAATGTAATGTAATCACATTCAAATTGCAATAAACGTCAAATAAAAAGAAAAAAAAACAACTTTTTGACTTTAGAGTACAGACAGTTTTGTATCAGCTGCTATTGTTTTGGTAAAATAAGACCACCTCCTATTTGCATCATGTACCTACTACTACTTATTTGTTGGTACAATTTTTATAAATCATACATCCGTATTTTTATTTGCATCGTACAGTAAGTTATCTATTGTATTCCATCGTTATCTATAGTATTTGCTTGTGCGCAATCAGTGTTGCCAGAAATTTTCGTAGATAAATTTTAATTAAAAAAAAATAATAAAATCTTAATTTTAGAAAAAAAATCTACATTTTTTAATATGGTAAAAAGTTTTTATTTATTAACGAAATATACAAAACAATTCATACATAAGTACATAAAAGTTAACAAAAAATAACATTTAAACAAAAAAGCTTAATTCAAGCAATTTTTTAATAATTCAATTGATATTTGTACAATGTAGAGATCATATCATGGCGAAATTATATAAGGTGAAGTTGTTTGGCCGGCTGATTGCTTGTTTTTTGTGTTCATATACTATCAAAAGTTTATTTGGCACAGCAAAAACTTACTAAGCTGAACAAGCCAAGGATATCGTTAAACTACATCTTATTGCAAAAAACATGTTTCAAAACGCATTAAGAAATAATACATTTATAAATATGTCTTAATATTTAATGTTTATAATCGAAAATGTCCAGAAATCGAAATATTTGAAAATTAAAATTTTCAAAAAAATAAAATATTTCTAATTTACAAGTATTAACTGTATACAACTTTTGTTAACGTTTTTCTTATATTGAAATTTTTTGACATTTGAAATACAGTATACAAAACATATTGCCACTTGTTTTTATATAAAAATTAGTTGTTGTACAGCCAACTTCACCTTATCTAATTTCCCCATGGATCAAATATACATATAGTGTGTGTCACTTAAAATCGTACACTATGGTTTTAAAAGACTATTCATTTTTTTCGTCCATTAGTAATTTGGTTATTAATGCGTCATTTAAAATCGTAGAGAAGGAATCATAGGTGTTTTCACATATTTTAAATACTGTTACGGAAATAAGAAAAATGCCAAAATTTTTGTATATTTAGTAGATATGTGTCACCCTGGTAATTCGGCAGCACTGCCAAATCGACCATCTTTACGTCACATTTGCATTAACGGATATGAAAATAGAAGATGGTCGATATTTCCTGAACCTTCCAAACTGTAGGCAACTAGATATATAAATTTAGTTAGTTATCGTTTGGCTGTCAATAAATAAAATTGTGTTAAGGCAGAAAGAGAAGTGTAGCATAAACGAATATTAATTTCTGTATTAAGACAAACAGTATAAACGTTACAGTGGAATAAAGAAAAACTGTAAAACAATAAAATAAAGGCGGTGTTTATTTTATTTTAAAGCAATTTAAACGAACTCAAACGTTTTAAAAAGGTTAAAATGTAACAATATATTTGTTTGTTTGTGCTTAAATCAAATAGAAATGTCAGAAAAGGCTAAAAAAGCTAAATGAATTTTTGAAAAAAGCTAAAAAATAAATGAAAAATTTCGAAGCTAAATCGAACAAAAAAAGCTAAATTTAGCTTAAAAAAGCTAATATTTTCACAATGCTCACAAGAGAAAAAAAAAACCACCACCAAGTTGAGAAGGTATACAAAACAACCATTTATTGGAAATAATGGGATCAAGTCCCTTAGTCTCTCTCCACAAGTAAGTCTCTCACGATCGGAAAAGAAGGAATAAAAATAATAAAGTGTTTTAAGGTAGAATTAGCCGAACGTAAGTGTACAAGCCGTAGATGTAGTTGTGTCAGCTGATTTTGTTATATGAAAAGCTATGAAAGTGTTTACTTGACCGTAATGTAATGTAACTGTAACGTCCCAATCTGTTGAAAATAGAATTTGATGGCAACGTTACATAACATTTGACAAGCAATGATGGTCTGTTTGTATGTTAAATTATATTGGAAAATTTTTACTCTTTTTTTGGCACTTTTTGCACACAGTTAAAAAGAGCAATTTAAAACAATTGAACAAAGTAGTTTATAATAATTTGAACAAATTTAAAATATATTTTAGAAAATGTGAATCTGAATTTAAAAAATATTACTATTTCTTAATACAAAATAGCTTCTTACATATATTGTAATGTGGAAAAGGAATAAATTAAAAAATTAGCTTTAATAAACATTCTTAGATGACCCCCAAACATTTTCAGGCTAATGATAGATAAGCAATGTATGTATGTATGTAATTCTTAGATAAAATTAAAAAGAACTTTGGATCAGCAACGACTGGTTTCCGAGGTGTATGTTAGTTTCAACATTTAATTGAGTAGTATCTTAAAATTTTGATAAACAAAAAAGTTGGATGTCAGGTAAAAGATATTTCCAATGATTTTAATTTGATGAGCAAAAATTTTGGTTACATTGGTCTCGTGAACCAGGGAGGAAGAAAAACTTTGTAGGTTGACTTTTTATAAAATAGCATTTATTTGATAAATAACTTTATATTCCATATGAGCTATTTTGTCAATAATTTGGCATATAATTTGTTGTATTTTATATTTGTAAATATGTACATTGTATATGCTTATATTATTTTTATATACTTAGATAAAACATACTATATAAACCTATTTGGTACTTTTTTCAAAGCGTACACAATTCGAACATTTATGATACCCATCATTGTGATCTAAGTAGCTGTTTCTTTTTCATTTTTAATTATTTATATACACGCATTGACAACAACATATGACACGTTTTTAAGTGTTCTGTAAGTGCCAAAACGTTTACATGTACATTTACGATACATTTACATTATTTACATTTACGATTTCTACGTTCGGCTAATGAAGCCTTAAGTGCCTTATGTACTTTAACACAAAAAATATGTAACAAATAAAATTTGTTATTTTTTTAAATAAAAACTTAATATGTACATACATATAAATTAAATAAACAAAAAATATTAATACAGAATCAATTACAACATAAAACAAAAATTAAAACGCCAAAAAAGAATTGAATATTAAACTAATAAAAGGACAAAAACAAAAATAACATTGAAAAAAGAACAATAACAATTGACACAGAAACAATAAGAAACAGAAAAGGTTCAAAACTTCAGAAAGCAACAAAACAAAATTTTGTGAAATTAAATAATAATTACAACAATAAATACTACATTTTTAAAATAAAAAGAACAAGATCAATTTTACATATAGAAACAATAACAAATGGGAACATAAAAGCGAAATGCAAATTACAATAGGGTGATATCAAAAATTTCTAAATCAGTAATACAAAACAAAGAAACAAAACATAATTCTATACATACGATAAAAAAAACAAATGAATAATAATTTACCACGTACGAAAATTCTTGTAGGTATAACAAGAATAAAGTGACGAAACAAATTTTAATTATATGGAACACAAAAACAATCAACAAACATTGCAAAAATTAATACACAATGCAAATCAAATAACATACAACATAAACATAATGTAATAAAACAAAAAAAAGCAAATATACGTGAAAAGTATAAATTGTGCGCAAAAAAAACATAACACATAGAGGGTGCACGTATATTTGGTGTAAAACTAATTTTAATATACTAAGTGACAATACAAAAAACAACAATATTAATACAAAATTCGTAAAAACACAATTAATAAAACAGTGAAATTTATAAAAAAATATGTAGGTACAAAAAAAAACAGTTAATATATAAATCTCAAAATACAATACATAACTACGGTTGAGTTCGATCACATCTTTAATATACCTAAAAAACATTGAAAAAAAACTGAAAAATAACAAAAACAATTTCTCTTTTTACAAAAAAAGGAGAACAAAGTGACAGTAAAATAATAAAAATCACCAACAAACATTTGGAAATACTTATGTATAACAAAACATAAATGGAAATTAAGAACAAATAACTCAGCACATGGCACAAAACAATATATTAAAAACAAGAAACACTAACAACAATTTACAATAATAACGAATAACTAAAAAAAAGTAAAATCAAAACAAAAAGAGAACAATAATTGATTTAAACATCCCATTAACCCTTTGAGATCCGCTAAGCACTCAAATCAAATTAAATTAATTAAACTAAAGCTAAAATAAATAATATTAAATAAAACTTAAAATAAAATAAAGCAAAATAACAAAACTTAAATGACTGTGATATTATAGGCTGAAGGCTTTAGTTGCTATTGCCGATTTTAATTGTAAGTTAATTTCTTATAAATAAATAAATAAACTGTGATATTATTAAACAATAATAAACAAAATTAAAATTAATTCAATAAAATAAGAAAACTAAAATATTTTCAATTATATAAAAATTAAAATAAATAAATTTATTCATTAAGTTCATCAAATTAAAAATAAATTTTAACAGAAATGAAAATCTATCAATAACTTATGAATAAAACATAAATAACAACTAAGAATTAAAACTACAACAATTAAAAACAATTATTTCATCTGGAAACAAATATAAGACGGGAAAAATGTCTAATACTTACCTCAGTTGCCCACTTTCCCTCTTATTCTCATTCGACCGCAAATTGGTGTGTAACTCAAGCATTTATATCTTCAGGTATAATTTACCAACAATAGGTGACATGATCGTACACATATGATTTAACAACAACAAGAAGGAATAAAAAAGGGAAAGAATAAACTCTTAATCAACAGTGATGAAAACATTGATCGCACAAACACCAAGTTGAGAGTCTCGAGTGTTAAGACCTATACCTCATGGAGTTATTTACCCTTTTTTTAATAAAGTTGCCATATATCTGCAATGCAGCCGAGCTCTGGTATTCGAAACTGAGTTGGCAATGGAAAATTCGATAACTTAGCTCACTTCCGCAATCAATTTTTCACTTTTTTCTCTTTATTCCAAAATGAACTTTATCATTCGTATTTTTGACATCTAGTACCAGTAATTTGGCCACTAACACTCAACGAATGATATGGATCGATAAATATCTGATATTTGTAATCCCAATTAATCTCATCTGCTCTATTATTTATTCGACTTCATTCAACCCTATCTAAGCTCAACCTACTCTATATGCCAAAATTCAAGTTTGATGGAAGAAAAAGGTACATTAATCAGGTAAATAAATGAACTTAATCTGGAAGAAAAAAGGACGCGAAGGCACATATGAATACATTCATGAATACAATTCCCATTTGTATCTCGATTTTACCAAATAATTAAATTTACTCTGGTAGCCCTACGCTTGCCCGCGAATTAACCATAGGAGGATCGTGCGAAATTTACATTATTTGTTTTGCGCATTATACTCTCAGTATAACTTAAGTTTCTATATTATTTGGCATTTTTTGACTAGATGCTCATTGTCTAGTGCCTTCCTTGGGCCGCTAACCTCGCCAAGATAATATGGAGGAGGACAACACGTACTGAGAGTAGAGCACCCCATTTGTTAACGAACAAATTTAACAGTAACTTTGTTTTACAAAGTTGGTTCTTTTTTCTGGTGTCTGACCCTCTTACCCCCCTTACCCAGCTCTTGTAAAGGAAGTTTGATTTATGTAATAACCTCATTATACCCACCACCATTTGAAAATAGCTTTTTATTTGGTCTCTGACCCCCTCATTATCAATTCCACCTTTTGTCGGGAAGAAGTTCTCTACACACTCATATTTATTGCTTGCCATATATACTCACACTTCGTCCATGAAGATGAAATGCACAGAGTTTTATTATTCAATGTACTGCAAAATAAAACCCAAGCCTTTGACATCAAACTTTGCTTTTAAACTCAATGACTGTTTACCCAAGCTCTATCACTCATCTAACTCTTCTAAAAAAGCTATTTTTGAAATTACACCCGTAATATAGACTCTCAACAACAGAATTCAATAATGCGTGTAGATGGTAGATCCGCTAGCTTGGCCATCAATGCCATATAACTTAATATAATTACAAACTCTTCTTTTTAAAGTTGGAATCTGTATCTCTAACTGCTCTTCCAAAGCTTGTTAGGAAAGTTTGTTTCTCCCAATTATATTACTTGGCAGCTCCACCTTGCCATCTGATCTAAACCATATGCATAGCCCACATGCCATGCATTCAGCGCACGTTCAATGCGAATGTCAGCATGTTGACTCATACATTCACACCCTAAACATATACATACATTTATTTACTAGTCATTCTTTTCTCCATATTAAAGCTAATCACATAAGTTGAGAATCTCACCAACAGATAAATATCGACAACCAATTAAGCACCACAACCAAGGCCAAGAATGTCACAAGAGAAACCAACGAATCAAACAACATCCAGTGAGCTATCAATATGAGGCATCAACTTTATAGAACCACGCAACTCTTGCCCGGGTTTCTTTATTAACATACGTCAAGGCCGGCGCCTTGTCTAAAGTTGCCTTTAGACATTATTTTTTATATGCGTTTTTTATACATTTAAGGTTTTTAAACGGTAAATTTGCATTATTTTGTCTTTACATTGGAAATTCCTATCGATGTTTAATTTATCCTTACTTAGCAATGTTGTAAGCTTCTATTTTTTAAAATAATTAATAAAATAAACCTAAACCTGTCATAAATAAACTACCTACCGTAAACCTACACCTACGCTTTAATCTGAAAAATAAATAAAATATAAAATTTAATAGAACATTATAACGTATACGGAAAATAACTCATCTTTTATTTATGGTCTTGTACTCCCACTCTAAAGGTAGTATGCCCTATATACTTACCATAGAAAAGAATAATCACTCTAACCCAATAGCTTTTCTCTCTCTCCCACTCATATACCCTACGTTATATTTACATTAAAAGCAAATATAGCGACAAACTTTCTTTCTAAACTTAACACATTAGAAAAGCTGTATGAAGAATTTACTATTACAGGAGGAATTTTCTCCTTAATAGTCACCTCTTCTTCATCGTCATTAAACAGAAGCTGGAATCTATTAGTGGGTGTTATGTAACCATTTGTTTTTGGCACCTTATATTTTGGGCTATTGCCACCATATTTTTTCCTTTTTGTGCAAACATGGCGGAATCAAATTCGATTAAAAAAATTAGTTTTAAACATTTTTTTAACAAAAATTTATTTAATTTTTACAAGCAGAAATAAACACAATGTTTTCATCATAGAACGGCATAGAACGGCACACAGAATTTTCCATATCGATGGGCAAACATAGGATAGGAATTATAATTATTCCTAACACAAACATTCTCAAGCCCAAAGTAATAGAATTTATGTCGAACCTACCTACATTCTAAAGCTTCTTGTAGACGCATGACCCAGCAAAAATTATCTGCAGCCGAACTTAGCGAATAAAAAGTTCCAAAATAAAACACCATTTTTTTATAATATAATATAATATAATATAATATAATATAATATAATATAATATAATATAATATAATATAATATAATATAATATAATATAATATAATATAATATAATATAATATAATATAATATAATATAATATAATATAATATAATATAATATAATATAATATAATATAATATAATATAATATAATATAATATAATATAATATAATATAATATAATATAATATAATATAATATAATATAATATAATATAATATAATATAATATAATATAATATAATATAATATAATATAATATAATATAATATAATATAATATAATATAATATAATATAATATAATATAATATAATATAATATAATATAATATAATATAATATAATATAATATAATATAATATAATATAATATAATATAATATAATATAATATAATATAATATAATATAATATAATATAATATAATATAATATAATATAATATAATATAATATAATATAATATAATATAATATAATATAATATAATATAATATAATATAATATAATATAATATAATATAATATAATATAATATAATATAATATAATATAATATAATATAATATAATAATATAATATAATATAATATAATATAATATAATATAATATAATATAATATAATATAATATAATATAATATAATATAATATAATATAATATAATATAATATAATATAATATAATATAATATAATATAATATATAATATAATATAATATAATATAATATAATATAATATAATATAATATAATATAATATAATATAATATAATATAATATAATATAATATAATATAATATAATATAATATAATATAATATAATATAATATAATATAATATAATATAATATAATATAATATAATATAATATAATATAATATAATATAATATAATATAATATAATATAATATAATATAATATAATATAATATAATATAATATAATATAATATAATATAATATAATATAATATAATATAATATAATATAATATAATATAATATAATATAATATAATATAATATAATATAATATAATATAATATAATATAATATAATATAATATAATATAATATAATATAATATAATATAATATAATATAATATAATATAATATAATATAATATAATATAATATAATATAATATAATATAATATAATATAATATAATATAATATAATATAATATAATATAATATAATATAATATAATATAATATAATATAATATAATATAATATAATATAATATAATATAATATAATATAATATAATATAATATAATATAATATAATATAATATAATATAATATAATATAATATAATATAATATAATATAATATAATATAATATAATATAATATAATATAATATAATATAATATAATATAATATAATATAATATAATATAATATAATATAATATAATATAATATAATATAATATAATATAATATAATATAATATAATATAATATAATATAATATAATATAATATAATATAATATAATATAATATAATATAATATAATATAATATAATATAATATAATATAATATAATATAATATAATATAATATAATATAATATAATATAATATAATATAATATAATATAATATAATATAATATAATATAATATAATATAATATAATATAATATAATATAATATAATATAATATAATATAATATAATATAATATAATATAATATAATATAATATAATATAATATAATATAATATAATATAATATAATATAATATAATATAATATAATATAATATAATATAATATAATATAATATAATATAATATAATATAATATAATATAATATAATATAATATAATATAATATAATATAATATAATATAATATAATATAATATAATATAATATAATATAATATAATATAATATAATATAATATAATATAATATAATATAATATAATATAATATAATATAATATAATATAATATAATATAATATAATATAATATAATATAATATAATATAATATAATATAATATAATATAATATAATATAATATAATATAATATAATATAATATAATATAATATAATATAATATAATATAATATAATATAATATAATATAATATAATATAATATAATATAATATAATATAATATAATATAATATAATATAATATAATATAATATAATATAATATAATATAATATAATATAATATAATATAATATAATATAATATAATATAATATAATATAATATAATATAATATAATATAATATAATATAATATAATATAATATAATATAATATAATATAATATAATATAATATAATATAATATAATATAATATAATATAATATAATATAATATAATATAATATAATATAATATAATATAATATAATATAATATAATATAATATAATATAATATAATATAATATAATATAATATAATATAATATAATATAATATAATATAATATAATATAATATAATATAATATAATATAATATAATATAATATAATATAATATAATATAATATAATATAATATAATATAATATAATATAATATAATATAATATAATATAATATAATATAATATAATATAATATAATATAATATAATATAATATAATATAATATAATATAATATAATATAATATAATATAATATAATATAATATAATATAATATAATATAATATAATATAATATAATATAATATAATATAATATAATATAATATAATATAATATAATATAATATAATATAATATAATATAATATAATATAATATAATATAATATAATATAAATAATATAATATAATATAATATAATATAATATAATATAATATAATATAATATAATATAATATAATATAATATAATATAATATAATATAATATAATATAATATAATATAATATAATATAATATAATATAATATAATATAATATAATATAATATAATATAATATAATATAATATAATATAATATAATATAATATAATATAATATAATATAATATAATATAATATAATATAATATAATATAATATAATATAATATAATATAATATAATATAATATAATATAATATAATATAATATAATATAATATAATATAATATAATATAATATAATATAATATAATATAATATAATATAATATAATATAATATAATATAATATAATATAATATAATATAATATAATATAATATAATATAATATAATATAATATAATATAATATAATATAATATAATATAATATAATATAATATAATATAATATAATATAATATAATATAATATAATATAATATAATATAATATAATATAATATAATATAATATAATATAATATAATATAATATAATATAATATAATATAATATAATATAATATAATATAATATAATATAATATAATATAATATAATATAATATAATATAATATAATATAATATAATATAATATAATATAATATAATATAATATAATATAATATAATATAATATAATATAATATAATATAATATAATATAATATAATATAATATAATATAATATAATATAATATAATATAATATAATATAATATAATATAATATAATATAATATAATATAATATAATATAATATAATATAATATAATATAATATAATATAATATAATATAATATAATATAATATAATATAATATAATATAATATAATATAATATATAATATAATATAATATAATATAATATAATATAATATAATATAATATAATATAATATAATATAATATAATATAATATAATATAATATAATATAATATAATATAATATAATATAATATAATATAATATAATATAATATAATATAATATAATATAATATAATATAATATAATATAATATAATATAATATAATATAATATAATATAATATAATATAATATAATATAATATAATATAATATAATATAATATAATATAATATAATATAATATAATATAATATAATATAATATAATATAATATAATATAATATAATATAATATAATATAATATAATATATAACTATTTAAGTTGTGTTTGCAATTGTTTTGTGTATGTGAAATTTGTTTTTCTTTTGTGTGTATATTTGTTTAGAAGTAAGGTTTCATATATATATTTAAAATTTAATCTTAAAATTTCTATAGTTGTTATTTTTTAAAAGATTTGTTTTGATCGCTTTGAAATAGCTAAGCAGAAAATATTGTTTTTAGTGAATATAGACGAACAGTTCATTGTTTTTGCTTTTGATCTTGAGAAATTAAATCAAACATCTATTTATTTATATGTAGTTGTTAAATTTAGTCTTTTATATAACTATTTAATAAAAACAAATGTGTAATGAAATATAACTAATCAGTGTTAGTGTTATTTAACATGGCTAACTAAATTATTAAGATGGGCTGTTGGTGAGTGTGATGGGCTTGCTTAGTGAAATGGGGTCATCAATTGGGTTTAATGGATGCGTAGATGACCAAGGTTGGGAGGGCGGTTGAGGCGTTCCACAGCTTCTACTTTGAATGTGTTGCCTGTAAATTATGAATTTCTTTTTTAGTTTTTATGAAATACTCGAATTTATCCGATTATTTATTGTGACGTACTTTGTGCTAGAGGTGAGGGAGGAATCTCGCCCTAGTAGTACTATTCAAGCTAGCCGTGCTGTCACCCTAGTACCATAGTGAAAACTGAAGAAGGTCACGTAACAGCTGGCTCCCAACCGATCTTCTTCTGAAGCAGAGGGCTTAGGTGGAGGCTGTAAGGCTAAATACAGTTAACACCTGGCCTAGTCTAGATTATAGATACGCTGCGAATATTGGGGATCGAAAACATCTTCGGATCGATTACATGATCCCTTATAACTTTGTCGATAGGAGATTTAACTTTGATATACTCACAAGAGAGTTCTGAGGTGTCTATACCGATGGCTCTAAGTTACAGGGCGGACTGTGAAGTGGTATATTCATGAAGAATTCTGACGCGAAACTGTTTTATAGGCACCACAATGGGAACGTTGTATAATGACCAATCCTTCACAATGTATGCTGTATGCCTCAAATAGGTTCGAATATGTGAAACGATTCTTAATTGTTTCATCAAAAACATAATTGTTATTATGCAATGATATTATAAAACTTTCCCCAACGGCTTCATTCTACTTATTAGTCACCTGACATAAGCCTCACAGACAATTTATTTTATAAATTGGATCACCGAGTACAGAAGAATGCAATTAAAAACAAACAAGGCTTTAAGACTGCTGTTGCCCCTTTTTCGTTGACGACTAACAAGCTACTGAATAAATTTTGTGTCTCACACACTTGTTTTGGTTGCCGTTTGAAATAATGTAAGTAAAACGTATAATTTTTTTTTTTATTTTCTTTTAGCAACCCTGGTTATAATCATCGTTGCCGTTGTGACACTAAAGTATCACTTTTAACCCTTTTTCATGCCAATGACACTTTTTATGATCCTTTTTTTAATGTATCCCTTTTTTACCCCTTTTGAAAACGAGTAAAGTTCCAAAATTCCTCACTCAAATTCTCAGTGCACTTAGCTTTTATATATGTATGTGGTATATATACATAATATGCATGAAATTTGTGAACATATACTCGTATGTAAAAATTGCATTTGATATTATTACAACAACTGACTTTATGCAACTGTCATATTTTATGCATACCTATTATTTATATAAACTTTGATAATTGTGTACAATGAACTGATGATCAACTGCGATTATGCCCTGACTTATGTATGTGCAAGGCGAATTCAAACCAGGTGACTTTGGCTTGCTAGGTAAGCAACAGCTGATAAGTGACTATATGTCAAAACGATTCGCCATTCATATTTTTTTACAACAAATATATGAGACACACAGTTAACTTGTTTACTATTGCCTTGTTAAATTCGCCTTGTGTATGTGTTTCGGCTTAAGTTTTGACAGCAAGAAGCTTTTATATATTTTTTAGTAGATTTCCATTTAATTTTGTAGTTTAGCGTGCCATTCATATACACATGTGTTCATGTTTGCAACAAATTAAATGCAAATGGACAAGTAAATATTACATTGCCAAATATCTAATTATATTAACTTATGTATAAAAATATATTTGTTTATTTCTGGTTAAATCAAAAAGAATAGATGAGCAGCAGGCTCTATTAAGTAATATGGAAAACCATAAGAAAGCTGCCTAACATATATAATCGTCGTTTTGAGCGATGAAAGTAGGAGTATTATATTTAAGTGTGACGAAAACAAAAAGTTAAAAAAAACTAGAAGTTCCGACATCAAAACTTGACTTGACGGCTTCATTCTACTTATTAGTCACCTGACATAAGTCCTACAGCCAATTTATTTGATAAATTGGATAACATAGTACAAAAAATTCCAATTAAAAACAAAGAAGGCTGTAAGACTGCTCTTCCTAAATATCAGAATAATTCAAGTGAATTTATGATTAAAAAATTGTTTTTAAAATTAATGATTAAATATAAATATGGCTCCATAAAATATAAATTAAAAATAAAACAATTTTTAACATTTTTTTGGGATAATTAGTTACCTAATACTACATGTATAAGTACTTTTTTGTGTGCAGAAAATTGAATTTATTATTTTTCTTTAAGCTTAAAGATATGTTATGCAATATATCATTTTTGAAACTTGAAATCTTATAGTTATATGTAAAATCCAGTTTTCGAGGTGATATGTATACTTTCCTGTGCAACTGTATATTCAAGTTTATATAAATTCGTTACATACATATATATTTACTTTGCCTCCTTGTAGTGCTTCCGCTAAAAGAATTTTTCAAAACTATCACTGATTAAAGATTTACTTAAAAACAAACTTAAAATATAAACTTGTGAATCAATGCTTTCCTCTCTCGTTTTGCCATAATCGGGGCTGGAAAAATTGACTCCAAGTAAAGAATTAATTACAAAATATAGAATAGATATTTCTAAAAAGTGTTTATCACAATTTTTTGTAAAAGTAACTTCTTTCTTTTTGATATGACTAATATTTTAATGTATCTGTGAATTGTGTTTTTAATTTCAAGACTAATTTATAATTTAAGTATGCATAATTACTTT
The DNA here is from genome assembly GCA_023159175.1 of Wohlfahrtia magnifica. Taxonomy (NCBI): domain Eukaryota; kingdom Metazoa; phylum Arthropoda; class Insecta; order Diptera; family Sarcophagidae; genus Wohlfahrtia; species Wohlfahrtia magnifica. The sequence goes on from JAKWBJ010000083.1 coordinate 227,302, forward strand.
TATTTTAGTTTAATTTTGTAGTTTCGCGTTTAGTTGTTAAAATCAGTTTTTTTAATTGAAATAAATCTTATTTTTTGTACACAAAAAAAAACTTGATCTATTTTACTTTAAAATACCTTTTTTTGACCCTCTTTCTTCAAATACCCTTTTTATGACCCTTTTACGAAATTTTCACGGGCAGCACTGGTTGTAATATTCACGAAGAGAATAAACAACCGAAAAACTTCGCAAACTGAACAAAATAAACGAGCATGGTTGATGTATATCAGAACTTCTCAAAAGCAATACGCGGTGTAAAATGATTCTCTTTCACACTTACATGTACTTCAATAATTGAGTGAGAGAGTAAGATAATTAATTTACGCCGCGTAGTGCGTTTGGTAAGCCATGGTTTATACTTCTTTTTTACTATACGTTCTCCAAGTGCGTTGAGTAAGAGAGAAATCACACACAATCAAAATGACAATGTATGTGTTTGACGAGTCCTGATATATATACAAAATAAGTATTTTATAATCAGATCAGAATGTTCTAAAACTTTTTTAAAATTCGAAAACTTTAAAAACTTAACAAACAGTACGATGTAAGAGTATGGAAAAATCTTAAATGCTTTTATTTCAAAATTTTTTGAACTGTTTAATATACATATATGTTCGTGTATCTGCATTCAAATTTTTATCCTTTTTTACAAATTATATAAACCACCAAATCAGCACTTCATTTGAAATAATTTTTTATATTAACAATTTATAAAAAAAAAAAAATCATGATATATTTCAAAAATAAATCTATGGCTTTACTTATTTCCACCCCAACCAAGAAATCCTTTGACAAATCCAGATATTCCTTTCTTCCCTGGCGACTGAAGTTTGTCTTCCAATGATGGAAACTCTACATAGTTTAAAGCTAAATCGAAAAACAAAGGTTTGCAGGAAATAGCTTCCATGTCTGGTGTCATCTTAAATACATTTGGATTTTTTGTGTGCAGTGACTGATCCTCTTTGTATTGTGAAAGACGTTCAAAGAGAGGTTTCGATGATTTTTGTGATTTTGATGTGAAAATAGGGTCGTCGGAACTATCGTCTTCCAAGACACTATAGGAGTGAGCTGAAAACTTGCAGCTGTCAATTATTGAAATGAGTTTCTTTAACTCGCTAGACATATTGAACTGAGCACTGGGATTTCCTTTTAAAGCTTCATTAGCATAATTTGAGGATCGTTCATACAGAGCCACAGCTTCCTTCCACTTTTTCATATCAATAAGAGTTAGTGCAATGTAGTAGCATCGAAAAGCTTTAAATGTTAGAGCCAAGTTCTCAACATCAGCCTGATATGCTGAATCTTCTTCCATACCATTAATTTGCTGCATTTCAGTTGTATTCTGCAATATTATTTCAAACAAACGTGTCAAATCCTGTGGACGGACTCGTTTGCCTTCAGTAGCAGTAACATCTGCTTTTTGATTAGGGTCATCGAAGTTAGCCTTAGCTTGTTGGACCAAGCACAAATTACGTTGTAAAGTCCGACTGTGACGAATGTAAGATAAATATGATAAAAGGAATTGGACGCCAGACACGGTTTGGCCTGTTGTCAAAGAACGCAACTTCGGATCTTGTTTAATTTCTTCTTTTACAGCTTGTATGGCGTCTTTACAGTCCATTAGAGTGCGTTCGATCAATTCTATCTTAGATTCTATCTTAGAAGTCTTCTCAAGGCTTTTATCCAATTCTTGGGCACTTAACAAGAACAAACGAACCTTCTCAGGACGCACTGTAACCTTACGACCGCGCCATTCAATGGTCTGGAGACCCTCACTACTTTCTGTTTTCGTCTTATTAACCAAATCGTCAAGATTTTCAAGTAAACCTTGAGCACGAAATTCTAACAAATCATCCATATTCGCTCCAGCTGCACGTCCACCACTGATATTATATGCACAATAGCGTAAATTTGGAGTAAATTCATTAACCTTAGCTCGATATAATTCCTGCTCGTCTTCTGGTAATGCTTTACTAAGATTTTCGTAAACAACCTGTGCTCGTTTTAAATGTTCTCCTGCAGTTTTCCATAGCTGCAATTCGAAATTTAACGTACCATGCATCCAAGACACATAAGCCTCACACTCCAATTTCGTTCGAGCATCAAAAGCACCAGACTACAAGCGATATAATGGTCTTCACATAAAACTTTAAACAAAACTTTAGATACTTACATTGCACAATTCTTGTAGTTGCAAAGCATACGAACAGGCTTTCCTTAATTTACTAATCAAATGAAAGCGCTTACGTGGTTCTGTGTTTGACTCCTGTTTTAACTGCATAGCATATGCCCAAGCTCGCTCGGCACATATAAGAGGAATATAAATAAAACGTTCATCGGCACGTTTTCCAGTCAACTGAGTTAGAGTAACGTCGCGACGCTTAAAATGTCTCTTATCTCCCTGAGGGAATTTTAATGCTTTACGCAAACGACGAATCCTCCTGGTACAATAACCACGGTATCTTTGATAATCACCATGACGCAAGCCGTGTTGCTGTTGGGCCTCTTTAATCACATGCAAAACTGAAATTTAATTGACCAAAATTATACTTAACAGTTTCAAATAAAAGGAAGTGCTAAAATTTATTGTAGGTTATAAGTATTGAACACTAAATCCAAAACAAGTCTACTTATTTGAAAGGAATACCTTCTACTGTAAATATTTTTGTAGATTCGCTTTGTATGGAAATCGGCTCTAATTCATTTTTATCAACATTTTCCGGTGGATTTACTTCTTCGACCATAATGTTTTTCAAGACTTTTCTTTAGTTGGTATTAGAAAAAATATGCCCAGCTCCCGTTTTTCAGGTGACAGGAACGCACTTTCGTAAACTGTCAAAACGTCATCAGTTCCTAAATTGAACATAATAGCTACACAGTGTTGATTCATTACGTAGCAGTATCAAAGAGCAATGGCTCAATGTAAAGAAAACAAACTTTTAGCAACCTTTTTAATGTCTAGTTATTCCATGACAAAATGTAAACAAAAAAACAAAAAATGCGACTTTTTTAAACAAATAATTAATAACGTTAGAATGCAGAAATTGAAGGTGTAATAAGCTAATATAACCTTCTAACAATAAAAGTAAGACATATGCCGAAACTTTTGGTATGGGGGTGAATAAGCGCTTGAAGACGATTTAAAAATGATAAAGTCATTTTCGAATAAACTATAGTTTAGGAGATAAAAGCCAACAAACCTTTCTTAAGTAAGAAAACTCACATTCATCAACAATTTTTTGGTTCCTTTTGTATGAAATATTTGTTGTGCATGAACTTTGTTAACATAGACAGGACAGATAGAGTACAAAATTACGATTCAGAAATGCCATTGTACCATTTTCGAAAAAACTATAGTTTAGAAGATAAAGCCCAACAAACTTTTCGAAAATACGAAAAATTATAGTTTTTTGGTTCGTTTGGCATGAAATGTTGGTTGTGATACGACTTTGTCAGTATAGATCGATTGTGTACAAAACTACGAATCAGAAATTCTACAAACCATTTTTAAATCATTTTCAAGTGCTCTATTGATACTCATACTAAAAGTTTCGGCACAAGTTTCACTTTTATTATTAGAATGGTCAGTCTGTCGATTTTTAACCAAACTTTGAAGGTTTGTAACTTTTTTATTTCGAGATTCTGATGACATTCGAAAAATTTGATTCAGGGGGTGTTTCTCTTTTATATTAGTTTTACATCTTCCATTTTAAAATTCTAACATTATTAATTAATTGCTTAAAATGTTCACTTTTTTGTCTTTTTATTACTTACATTTTGTTTTTTTTAATAACTGTAAATTAAATAATTAACTAAAAAGTTTGTTTTCTTTCCATGCGTCCTCATTTGTGCATTTGTCCGCAGGTCATAGGAACACAAAATCAGCGGCTACAGTTATGGCACCACTAATCGATAAAAAATAAATATGCTTGTGTTTGGGCTACACGTACGTTTTACAGTACTTGGAAATCACACTTAGCAGGTGGAATCACAGGGTGATTAAATGTTTTAATTATTCCTTGTCTTGATTTCCGTATTCGTAAATAATCACATGCTTGCACCAAAATATTTCGTGTACTTAATGCTCTTTTTTGCAACTATTCACAACTTGGTGTGAAAGTGTTGATTTTTGGCATTTTCTTTTTTAGATATTCGGGGCCACGCAGCCAGGCGTTTGCCATTTTTATAAAAAAATAATTCAGGTAGAAACTTACAAAGACTTTATACATGTAATTAATTTTAGTCTGTAATTCGAAAACAATTTAATGTATTTTGATAAGCTTTACAGTGATTTTAGCATTATTGATAATAAAATTTGAGGTTATACACTTTCATCTGGTTTGAGGGTCAGTTCTGTTTTTAGTATGTATATTCTTTAACATTTTGTGATAAATGTGCTCTCCCTGAATTGCAGTGTCAAAATACAAATAAAAGCTTTGTTTTTGGAAAAGTTAAGAAGGTTCCTGAGCGTAAATGGCTTTCATATTTTAGCTTTTTTGATTTTTTTAATACAGAATGGCTAACCGAAGGGACAATGAAGAGACAGATAAGCAGACGCGTATTGCTATTGTGAGCGATGACAAGTGCAAGCCTAAACGTTGCCGTCAAGAATGTAAGAAATCTTGTCCTGTAGTTCGTATGGGCAAATTATGTATTGAAGTCAGTCCGACTTCAAAAATAGCTTCGCTATCAGAAGAATTGTGTATAGGTTGCGGTATCTGTGTCAAGGTAAGAATTATGAATTTAAACATACCTTTGTATGTATTTAACGGATGCTTGTTTTATACTTTTAGAAATGCCCTTTTGAAGCCATTACGATTATAAATATTCCAAGCAATTTGGAAAAACACACTACTCATCGTTACGGCAAGAATTCTTTTAAACTGCATCGCTTGCCTATTCCTCGCCCTGGTGAAGTGTTGGGCCTTGTGGGGCAGAATGGTATTGGCAAGTCTACGGCATTGAAGATTTTAGCTGGAAAACAGAAACCAAATTTGGGTCGTTACATTGATCCCCCAGATTGGACTGAAATCTTAGCCTATTTCCGTGGATCAGAATTGCAAAACTACTTTACGAAAATCCTTGAGGACAATTTAAGAGCTTTGGTTAAACCACAGTATGTTGATCAGATTCCAAAGGCTGTGCGTGGAGCTGTGTCCGAATTGTTGGATAAGAAGAACGAAAGAGAAAACCAAACAGAGATTTGCGAAATGTTAGATCTTACGCATATTCGTGACCGTAATGTTGGAGAATTATCTGGTGGAGAGTTGCAGCGTTTTGCTATTGCGATGGTGTGCATTCAGAATGGGGATATATTTATGTTTGATGAACCATCATCTTATTTGGATGTTAAGCAACGCTTAAATGCTGCCTTAACGATACGAAGCTTGTTACATCCCACCAAGTATGTTTTCTTAAATCGCCATATGAATTGTTTTTTTTTACGAAAGTGTTTTTCAGATTCATCATTGTCGTCGAGCACGATTTGTCTGTATTAGATTATTTATCTGATTTCATTTGTTGTTTGTACGGTGTTCCTGGTTGTTATGGTGTAGTTACTATGCCTTTTTCGGTACGTGAAGGTATCAATATTTTTTTAGATGGTTTCGTTCCTACTGAAAATATGCGTTTCCGTACGGAATCATTAACATTTAAGGTAAGGATTTAATGCAAATAAATTAAAAAAAGTAGTAATACATTTATTTTGGATTAATAACTATAGGTATCTGAATCGGCTACAGAAGAAGAAATTAAGCGCATGAATCATTATGTGTATCCTGCCATGACCAAAACATTGGGCAAATTTTCCTTGACAATCCAAGAAGGTCACTTTAGCGACTCCGAAATTCTCGTATTGCTTGGAGAAAACGGTACCGGAAAAACAACATTTATTCGTATGTTAGCCGGCAACTTACAGCCTGATAATAATGTTGAATTGCCGGTATTGAATATATCATACAAGCCTCAGAAAATATCTCCGAAATATCAGAATCACGTGCGTCATTTGTTGCATGAAAAGATACGCGATGCTTACATCCATCCTCAATTTGTTGCTGATGTTATGAAACCAATGAAAATTGAGGAAATTATGGATCAAGAGGTGCAGAATTTGTCTGGTGGTGAATTACAACGCGTTGCTCTTGTATTATGTTTAGGAAAGCCCGCTGATGTTTACCTTATTGATGAGCCATCTGCCTACTTGGATTCTGAACAACGTTTGGTAGCTGCTAAAGTTATTAAGCGGTAAGAATAACAGTAATCATTCTCAAAGTTCGCTATAACAATATTCTTTAGATATATTCTTCACGCAAAACGTACTGGATTCGTAGTTGAACATGATTTTATAATGGCCACTTATTTAGCTGACAGAGTTATTGTATTAGAAGGTCAACCTTCGGTAAAGACAACAGCTTATTCTCCACAATCTCTGTTGAACGGCATGAACCGCTTTTTGGAATTGTTGGGTATTACATTCCGTCGTGATCCCAACAACTTTAGGCCACGCATTAACAAGAATAATTCTGTTAAGGTAACAATAATTTTAAACTTATTCCATATATTTTATAATTATACACACCATTCTAGGATACTGAGCAAAAACGTTCTGGCCAATTCTTCTTTTTAGAAGATGAAGGTAGATAAACATTCGATTTTTTAAAGCCATATTTAAAACATTTATTGCAGGCCGTTAAAATATTGTTTCAGCTAAGTTTTATCAACAACATACTAAGAAAGTCTTTTAAATTTGTTTACATTATCCTTTAATAGAGAAATAATAATGGAAGAAATAATTAATCGACATATTTTTTAGTTATTGTAAACTTTTTTATAATAGTTTTCTATTACGGAAGCGTACAACTTTCAACATCAAGACAAAAACGTTAAAAGATAAAATTTAGTAAAATAAAACGTAACAAAATATTAACAATAAACTGTTATGCATTACAAACTATTTTGCATAACAAGAATAACAAAAGCAGATATTTTATTTATAAGCACAGATATTATGAATTACATAATTAATATGCCGTAAAGTTGGTGGAAATTCAACCAAGAAGTAATTGTTTTTAACATTTTTATATTAACTGGCAATTTATTAAATTGGATCTTCAGGGATGGCATGGTATAGTGGTTAAAGCGCACGCATAACAACAGGTTCCAGCGGAAGACGACGAAAAAATTTAATTGTGGTTTCAAAGTGGCTTCCCTCTAGCCAACTCCATCTAAAAAATAAGGAAGAACGCCCCATGTCCTTCTATCTTGTCTTTGGCGACGATGACAAACATCAGAAGAATGATCAGGAAAAAACGCTACCTACTGGAAAAAAATGTAGACGATGTAAAAGATCACCACCAATTAGCAGGATCTACACTACACAATCATATGATGGGGAACTATAGTCGATTAATATATACTTAGCTTAAAAAAAAACAACTTGACTAATGAAACTGAAACAAAGAAATGGATCCTTTGTGGAATATGCTCCCTAGAGGAGTGATGGGAAAAAAAATTTGATCTTCACTAATAATGTGAACTAATAATTAGTTTATCAAATCCTAAAACTTGATAAAATATTCAAGTGTGTCATAAATGATCGTTTTGAAAAGTAAAATTAATATTGAAAATAGATTTAGATGTGATAAATTTAGATTGATTTCATATTCCATTTTTGTTCCATCCCGTATAATTCCGCTGCAAAATACAAATATAAGTACATATATTTGTTTACAACAAATTGAATTTTATTTTCAAATTTATTTTTTAATTTTTGTAAATCAAACTGTTTTTGCTTTATTTTCAAATAAATTTTTAAATTAATTTTACCCATTACTGCTTTTTCACTTCTTTGTGATGACGTCTATGATCTCATGTAAAAATTTACACGGGTTTGTTAGGACAGCCAGATATTTAGTTGACAAAAAAAGTACATTGGGGAAAAATGAGCAGTAGAAAAGGCACATTTTTTTAAATCAAAGCGCCTTAAAAATTCATTAAATAACATGGAATAACAATTAATACATCAAATAATATAAAAATGCGATCATTTGCAATAGTAATTCTATAGAATACTTAGCCAGAGTGTTACCGTACGGTTACATTGAGATAAATATTGACCAAAAAAGCGTAAGAACTATTTTATATAAACATTTTATGGAAACATTTCTTTTTATGTTCACATTTCATGAAAAATTATTTAAAACAAAAAATAGTATAAAAATGAGAAGACATTTTAATATATAAATTTGGAAAAATAAATAAAAAAACAAATAACAAATGTGTGCCCTCTTTCAACATGATTGTTACATGCTCTATATCGTATCAATCCTTTCGTTCTCATTTGGATAACAGTAACGTCATCATCAAATGCTAATTCATCAAGCTTGTTGTTGAAGGATATATCCCAATATTATCTAAAGGGTCCGCCATCTAACGTTTTTTTTCAACTAGTACTTATTTCGTGAATGGTAACACTTAGCTCATGTCTGACTTGACAGATAATTAGTTTTATCCTTCCGCTAAACGAATATGGTTGGAATACGCTTGAACAACGCTGGGAATCTGGGCCTGCGATCGACTTACAGAAGATGCCGATTTTGCCAAAAAAAAATCATCTGTCAGATAAAGCTCATTTTGATCTTGGCGGGTATGTAAACAAGCAAAATTGTCGCATTTGAGGCACAGAAAACCCACACGCACACATTGAAAAGCCGATACACCCAAGACGAGTCACTGTCTGGTGCGGATTTTGGTCCAAAGGCATAATTGGGCCATTTTTCTTTGAAAATGAGCAAGGAGTGGCCGTTACAGTCAATGGCGATCGTTATCGGGCCATGTTTAACGAATTTTTGTTCACAAAAATTGAAGAGGAGGATATTAGCAACATTTGGTTTCAACAGGACGGCGCTGCGTGCCACACATCTGATGTCGTTTGGCCACCTCGGAGCTGCGACTTGACACCGTTGGACTGTTATTTGTGGGGTGCCGTCAAAGATAAGTGTTACGCCAACAAGCCAGAGACAATTGACGTTTTAAAGGGCAATATTCGTGAAGCAATTGGTGAAATACAGCTGCACACAATCGATAATGTGCTTAAAAATTGGACCGATCGTGTAGGCTACTGCATGGCCAGCCGAGGCAGCCATTTGAATGAGATTATTTTCCATTATTAACCTGAAGGATTGTACTTTCAAATAAAAAAGAAATTTGAGAAAATATTCAGTAGTTTTTTTTATAGCATTTTCAAAAAAAAATTATTTGGCGGACCCTTTATATTGAAAAATTCGAAAATAATGTCCAGATAAGTAATAAAAAGAAAATATATTCAATAAATATATACATATGTATGTATACATTAAGCGAGTTTTACACAATAATACAAGTCGTACAACATGTGAAGTTTTTGTGTAGAAGAGAGTGGATAGTATCGTGTAAACTCAATATGCAATGAGAGCGTACGACATTAAGAGAAAATACGGATGAAAAATTGGCAGTCGTACAGCTCTCTTTGTTTTTAAAAACCATCACACTTCATTTGATGAGTTGTGTTTTTTTATGTAAATAAATAAAATAAACAAAGAAAAAAGCAAATTTGTTCACAAGCACTATTGGTCTCTTTTAAAACAACTGCTTTCATTTTACTTTGTTTTAGTTTTTTACGTATCGTGTAAATGTAAATAAACAAAGAAAAAAGCAAATTTGTTCACAAGCACTATTTGTCTCTTTTAAAACAACTGCTTTCATTTTACTTTGTTTTAGTTTTTTACGTATCGTGTAAACATAAAAAAAATCTGTCGTAAGATATTTACTCTCATTTTTAAAATACGTATGGAATTTTATAACATTTTCTCTCTGATTTTACGTACGCAAAGTATTATCGTGTAGGCTACCCTTTAAGAAAACTTTGAAAAGATTTCATTTATTGCATTTTGTATTTTTGCAGGAAAACCTTTTTGTTCGTACGTATACACACGCACCAAATTGTTATTTGTTTGTAATAAACTACAAATCGTCATTAGGCTACTAATAACTAGAGATTTGGTCAATTCAATTTCACATATTTGCTGTTTCGTTATATACCTAAGTACCCTTGAAAGGGAAAAAACAATAGAGTTATATATGGAAAAACTTATAATGGAATCGTAAATCACATTTTGAATAACCATAAATATAAAATTAGACTGGAAAACGTTTAAATTTATTAAAGAGATTTCAGTTTCTTCTATATCAAATAAGAATCGTTGCGTTTATGCTCTGGAGTCATGTGTTTGGCAAAGAATACATCCCCCTTAAACGATATCGTTTTCGACAAAGATCAGACTGTTAATTAGTGATTAGGGGCTTGAAAAATTCCCGGGTATTTTATTTATTTATTACTGTTAAGTAAAAAATAATATACATACGTATGTATGTACAATTAAAAATTAACGTAACTGTTTTTTATCGTTTAAAATAAATTTTCTATTTTTATTTTCTGTCAATTTTTCACTTAATTATTTTTATAAGTTCGCCTTAAAGTTTTAATCACGTCTTTTTGAAAGCTTGCACAGAAAATAACAAAAGTATGGTGTACTTTTAAGGTATTGGTGGCCAAACCTGTATTAGTGAGTAAAGTTAAAAATAAAGTGATACACATACACAACATATTCAAAACCAGTGCAACTCAAATAACTACAAGTAGGAGTTGCGTGAAGTGTCTGTCATACTCGCACTTATAAGTGTAGTGTGTATGAGCATGGGTATATTTAAAGTTGGGTATGTGTATATTTCTACTCAAGTATACAGAGAGTATACTTATAGTATATTTCTACAAAACAAAACCTTTTGAAATCGCTGTGATACTGTCAATAAAAGTGTTTTATATTGATATTTTAGTGAAGCTAATACGACTAAATACATATGCATGTGGGCTATTTTCAAAACATTTTTAATGGGTTTTAGTTGAAAAATTAAAAAATAAAAACTATTAAAAAAGTTTTGATAAAAATAACATAATAACATAAGCAACATTTTTAGGGCTTATGTTGAGTTTCGATCAAATTTACGAAATGAGGGCAAACCGAATTTCTTATTATATCCATTAAAAACCTTACATGTTTAATTCTTCCCATATTCCTTAGAAAATGAAGACGGCGCAATCGTTACGGTCAGTAGATACACCTATCGCACCATGATAAACGATTTTTTGTGCCCGCTCTTCCTGCCATTGATGTGAACGATATTTGGTTTCAACAGGATGGTGAAATTCGCCACACATCTCATGTCACAATCAAATTTCCATTGATACACATACTATGAATGCATGATATAGCATAACTTGGATATAAACATGTTGTTTAAGATAATTGTGTACAGACCAGAGAATGACAATAAGTACTCACAAACAAAGTATACATAAGTACTTATCTATATTTTTGGTTGTTCTATATACCAATACATTAACAACATACAGATATAATTGCACTTCATACTTCTAGCAAAAATGTCTGAATACAACCATCTTAAACAATTTAAGCAACATGTTTATATCTGTGTTGTTTGCTACAGCTATAAAAATGTTTGTGTGCGCACATACACATTCAGGTGATTCTGTATCGTGCATTCATTACGAACGGTTGTGTTACGGAAGTTTTTTGCTTTGCGCGTATTTTTCAATACGAATGAAGTTGTTTGAACAAAGTGTGTGGGTTTTACCTGCGCTAGCTGAGACGGAAAACACATAGGGGTTGTTTATTGTGTATTGCTGTGATTGGAGAGCTGACGTGTATATAAACACGTGGAAATTTATTTCACAAGTGTTCGTATTATACTGATAATTATACAACGCGAATATAATGGCTGACAGGGATGCGTCCTGCCCTAAAAAGAGGGCGCGGGTGGTAACTGCGGAGGAGCTACTCCGTACGTTAGAACTAAAGGAGAAGGAGGTGAATTCCCTGAGGCATGAGAACGATCGTCTCAGGAAGGCCATGAAACAGATGATGGCGAGGTTCAATAGGAAATTTGGCGATGAGAGTGGTGAAGAGGAATCCACTGACGGGGAGAGTGAGGAGATGGTCACCGAGGAGGTGAACATTCCATGTAAAGTCGTGCCTGACAAGGGGACTGCTGTGGGCAGTGAACACGATAAGAGTGAAGACTCTAAGCCTTCGAAGGAGGCCGAAAAGACCAGGGCTGTAGACGATGGTAAAGCGGGTCAGAGCTTAAAGACGGCAAGTAAGCGCGTGAAGGTCCCGCTGCTTACAACATATAATATTAACATAAAGTTGCTGACTAGTGACCTCAACAAACTTTTGGGGCACAAGGAGTATAACTTGAAGATTTTGGGCGCAAATGTGACCAATATAGAGGTCTGCACCTTGGCAGACTATGAGAAGGTGAAGGCGATGCTGAAGAAGAGTGGTGTATCCTTCTACACCTATACACCGAAGGACCAGATGCCTTATTTAGTGATGCTGAAGGGCCTATCGGGCACCTTTGAGGCAGATGAAGTCGCCGAGTACCTAAATGGTCTGGGCATTAGAATGCAGATTTTGAGTCTCCGGAAGCTGAAGGGGGACAAGTGGATCCTTAGTCTGAGCAGAGACTCGGACCTGAAGGCGTTCCAAGGCATCAGATACATTCTGCACTGTAGAGTGTATATTGAAAAACCAAAAAGGAAGGGGCTGACGCAGTGCTACAACTGTCAGCGATATGGGCATGTGTCGACCAACTGTAACATGCTATATAGGTGTGTTAAATACGGAGGTTCCCACGGACCGGGGAAATACAAGGTCCCACCCAAGGGAGAGAATAGCGCGGAGAAGGTAGTGACTGATCCTACCACGGGCCAGGCTGTGAGAAGGATTGGACTGCCGGTAAGGTGTGCCAACTGCAACGTTGAAGGACACGCGGTAAGCTCTGCTGAGTGCCCAAGACGCCAGGAGCTTCTGAGGAAAGCTGCTGAGAGGAAGGCAGCTGTCAAAAACAGCAGCGTTACGACTGCGAGAAACTCTGCTCGTACGGGTGTATCGTACGCTGCTGTGGCTGGTGGTGTTGGAGTGCCCCAGAGGCCCCTTCAGGCTCCGTCTAGCGGCCTTATACTGGAAGCGGCGAGAGGAAATTTTAATCTCATCGATGGAGATTTTTGGAGGTGGTTTATTGCACTGCTTGAGCAAGATAGGAGGTTTTGCTCTTGAATACGGCAGACTTAGGACTGATAAGGATAAATCCCAGGCACTCCTGGGAATGCTGTTGAGTCTTCAGAATGGTTCGCACAATTAAGTGTATCTTTGTGAATGTCAACTCGATAGTGTCCAGGCATAAGAGACTCTATTTAAACTTGTTCCTGGAGGAACATTGACCAGATGTTCTGATGGTGGCTGAACATAAACTGTCTTCGAGGCATATTTTTGAGATGAGAGGATACACGACCTTTAGGCAGAATCGTGGACGGGGTGGCGGTACTGCTGTACTTGTTCGCGAGAGTCTGCACGCTGAGAGGGTTCCGTTGGATATGGGAAATGTGGAGTGCACGGCGGTGAGGATTCGTCGTTTGGGTGGGATGGCATTGACTATTATGTCAATGTATCTGCGACCCGGGGACACTCTTTGCCCATCGGATTTGGATCCCCTGGTTGGATTGTCAGCGGCGGGATCGCTCCTGGTTGGAGGGGATCTGAACGCAAAGCACGAGTACTGGGGTGGAAGTGTCTGCAACCGCAGTGGCGACTGCCTCAGAGAATTCCTGAGGATGTGTCCTGAGCTGGAGATACGTTGCACGGAGGGCCCGACATGTTTCCATGTGGGAAACCCATCGTTTATCGACGTATTCATGACATCATTTGATATTGTACCGGTGCCGGAAAGTGCTGATGGGCTTAAAACTCTGCACTACGAGTCTGACCAAAGGGCTGTGGAGTTGATCTTGCGGATGGATGGACTTTGCGGTAGAGAGCAGCGATATCTCTTTGACTTTGATAGGATGAATACGAGGGCTTTCAACGCTGTACTGTCTCGTGATTTGCCTGACCTCATGCTTCCGTCGGATCGGAATGTGACCTCCCGAGAAATTGACGACTGCATCGAGTCTATGACTGGCGTCATTAGAACTGCGATGGAGGAATTGGTTCCAAGACTACCAGTACGTCATGCCGGCGTGCTAAGACTCCCCGACAACATCCTCGGCTTCATATCGGAGAAGAGGAGGCTTCGGAGGATACTGAGGAGGACGGGAGATGTCTAGAGAATTCCCATATTGAGGGCTGAGATAAGGAACCTGGATAGGATAATCCAGGGAGCAATTGCTTTGTTTAAGCAGAAATATTGGACGGATTATCTATGGAGTATCAAGGTGGACAACAGGACTTTTCGGAAGGTGAAGGGTGCAGCAGGTGTGCGGCGAAGGTTGGCGGTTGCTGATATAATGAGGGATGATGGAGTACTCATCACGGATGACGGTGGCAAGGCGAATCTTTTGGCTGAACGTTTCTGCGGTGTGCAGAGAGCTGCTGTGAATTTCCAGTCCTCCACTATCGTAGGGATGGTCTTGGAGGAGGTATCGGGGCTGAGGAATCAGGTCCCGATCATTGAATTTGGCCCGGATATTACGGCGGATGGTGTTCGAGGTGGGGATTTCGCTGGAGGAGGCTTTTCTTTGTTGACTCCCTCTGATATTGGCAGGGCATTGTCCAGTAGACCTAACAAGAGATCCAGCGGGCCGGATGGCATACCGGACCTGATCCTGAGGAAGACGGATGCCACCACATGGAGGTTCTTGGCGTTGGTGCTTAACCACTGTTTCAACATTGGTTACTTCCCAAAAGCATGGAAGGGTGCGATCATTGTGCCTATACCCAAGCCGTGGTCTGACCCTAGGGGTGCTGGTAGCTACAGACCCATATCTCTGCTCTCTAGCCTGGGTAAGCTTATGGAGTGGTTTATTTTGGAGCGTATGAGAAGATTCATGGACGATAACGAGATATTGCTGGATTGCCAATTTGGATTTAAGCCACTCTACGTCCCATGCACTGATGGCACTTGCGGACTATGTAGCAAGGGGACTGAATAGGAGATATCCGACGATTGCTGTGAGCCTGGACTTCGCAAAGGCTTTTGACAATGTTTGGAAGGAGGGTATAGTTTATGAGATGATGTCGTTTGGTTTCGGCAGGCATCTCTGAGGAATTGTTGCGGAATTCCTGAGGGATCGCTCCCTCAGAGTGAGAGTGGGTGATACACTCTCTGATGAAGGAAAGGTTGTTGCTAGAGTGCCGCAGGGGTCACTACTGTGACCTGTACTATTCAACATATTCATGTCGGATATACCTCGGCCACCTGACGGAGATTTACTCCTTCTGTATGCAGACGATGTGCTGGTTGCGGCATCTGGACCCAGAGCGGTAAGGGTGAATGAGAGACTCAGCGGATACCTGGATAGACTGCACGGATACTTCTGCAAATGGGGTCTCTGCCTGAATATGGAAAAGACGGATTGCATAATATTTAAGGGACGACGTGGACGGCTGTATCCCAACGCAAGGAAGTACGTACCGGTGCTGAGGGTAGGCGGTGAAGTTGTAAGAGTCTCCGACAGGATTAAGTATCTCGGGGTGATTTTCCACGAAAGCTTTGAGTTTTATCGACATGTGGATTCCGTTTTGGATAGGATGAAGGGGATATACCACTACTACTGTAGGTTACTGCGCCGAAGGGAAGGTTTGCGTAGGGAGGTAAAGCTGCTTATATACAGGCAGATCATCAGACCTCTGATGTCTTATGCCTTCCCTGTCTGGTTTGGGATTTCGTCCCATCAGATGGAGAGGCTTAGGGTCTGGGAGAGGCGTATTTTGTCGGCTTGCCTTGGATTAAGGGCTCGCCAGTTCCCCGATGGTTCGTTCCGGAGACCATCTTGTCGGGTCATTTATGACCATGCGGGTTTCGAGAGGATCGATGTTTTTCTTATGAGGACTGCGCTGAGATTTTTGGAACGATCGTCCGCCCTGGAGAATGGGATGGTGACTGGCTGCTTCGAGGGGAGGAGTGATATGGAGACCCTAAGGGTGCACAGATATCTGTTGCCTGTGGATCTCCTAACGTTGAAGGACGAGGGGCTGCTCTATGACGACGAGGGCCTGCTATTTTATCACAGGAGGGTTGATACGCTGGATTTGGACAGCCTGGTGTATAACACGGCACAGTGAGGTGGATGTCTGTGCCCTGTTGTTGTTAATTAGTTGTAAGTAGTGTTTTAAGTTAGTTTTAAGCATATGAGTGTTTCCGTTTTTCCATTTTTTGCGGAATATAGTATAAGAGTTGATTTGTTTTAGTGATGGATTGCGGCTATTCTGCATTATTTTAAGTTTTAGTTGATAAATCTATGATAAGTATCATTTACGCATAGAATAAGTATATACATGATTAATTAGTTTAAGATAAACTATGTAAGAACGGAATATTTGGATGAATAAAGATAAAGATAAAGACATACACATTCATTCAAAGTATGTGTATCAATAAGAATGGAAAAATTTTGAAAGTACATTAAGTACTCGTACGTATAATAAGTACTCATATGACATGCGTGTAAGGATGAATAAAAAAAATGGACTGCTTTTACATCATTGTTTGAGTTTCTTATTTATTTATTTATTTATTTATTTATTTTGTGACAAGCTCAAGAAACAATCCAAGATAGAAAAAATTGTATTCCTAGAATTTTCTATATAGCAATTAAAAACTCATTTAGAAAAATTCCTGGTACTTAGCATAGAAACATCAAAGGCTAATTGCGTTTGATATTGTGTTTTTTAATTCCCATTGCAATGTTTTTTATGTTCGGAACACCAAAGTCATTAAAAACCTTTAGCGAAATATAAATAAATAATTTTTTCCTATTTCATAAAAAAACATTGTCGTACATAAAATATATGTTCAAAGACACATATACAAACGCTTGATAATAATATTTACGATCTTTCACTTATGACAAACTTCCAAAAATTTTCATATACTTACACGGAAGATCAAAAGCAAACAATTTTCTACAAAAATATGGGGCAATAAAAATGTGGGAAATCCTCAAAATTAGACAGTAAATAATAACCCAATCGGAGTTTTCACGTTTTCATTTGATATTTTAAAGTGTGTACACTTATACAAGTTTTAATAATGGATAACTGATGATTTTTTAAGTAAAACTGGAGAGCCGGAATATTTTTAAATTTGTAAAGAAGCAAACATCAAATTCAATTAAGCATAAGTGCGTTCATTTACAGCCTTATGACATACAACAATTCAAATAAATACTGAAGAGAAAAGTGCTTGCGCTGAAGCATTCATACATTTTGCTACAGAAAACTGTCGTCCTTTCAGTATCGTTGAAGACTCCGGTTTTCGGAAATTAATTCAAAAGTGTCTACAAATTGGTGGAAAGTGTGGTAAAAATGTTGATTTAGAGAGCTTTGTCCCTAGCGCAAGGAAAACGGCAAACCCAATCGATAGCCACAGAGAAAAGAGAAGAAATAAAACCACACATACAGAATCTTATTACCAATGGTAAGGCTGAAGTTACAATTGATATTAAGAGACATTTCTTGTATGCCACTTTACACATCCAAGTGGATTTTGAACTTGTCTAATACAGTAGTTAACATAAATGAAAAAAAGGCAGTCTTTTTGAAGACTTCTGTGACTGATATATCAAATGTGGTGTTCGTAACAGACCGCGGAAGTTGTAATGTAATGTTTCAGACACAAGATTTTTGTTTCACAAATGTTTTTTTTACAGTCAATATTTCGGTATACACTTTCAATTCCTTGTCATATTTTTTTTTTCTAATAGAACATATAACAATTGTATCAATTTTATTTTAATTGTTTAAATCATTTATTGAATAGTGTCAGTAATTTTTAATAGTGCAATAATATTTGTAAGGAACCAGTTACATTATATTACATTTTTGGTTTTAATAAATTGCTTGCTGCTAAATGAAATTAGTCATCTTTTAGAGAGTTTTATTGCTGTCATCAAGTAGCTTAACATTGCATACAATATAGTCAATCTGTAAGGAAAATTTAAAAATCAGGAGTACCTTCATATTTAGTGTATATCACTTACTTACCCATGTGAGAGAAAAATCTCCAATTAATTTAAGAGAAGAAAACCATAGATTTTTATTACATTTTTGCAGAGAAATGCAAATACAACGTCAAATATTGTATTTTAAATTTGTTATAAACCGTTGACTATTTTTAACATGCCTTTGCATGCTCGTTTTCTTCTTCTTTTTAATTACACTTTTGTTTTGTTTTGCTACCCATATGATGTGAAGACTTTTCGAACATAGGTAGAGGTGTATTTGGTACTTGAAATGTACACGGTACTTATTTAGACTTTTTTGGTACTAAATATAAACGAATGGGCAATTGATAAGTTCAATGGTTAAAGGGAAAAGGACAATGAAAATAGGAATTGTTAAGAGGAAAATTGATTTGTTTAAGGATTGCTATAATTTTGCGTAATGATAAATCGATTAATTTGTTTTAAGGATATAAAGTTTTTTTTATACCTTTAAATACATATGTTTTATAATAATAGAATCATGTAGCGGACAAATCGTTAATTTTTCCTTACAGTCCATCAATTATTTTTCTAGCCCATTTCCAATATAGAACATTACAGTAAGATTCGAATTAGCGGTTTTTGCCTTATATACATCAAAAAAATCCTAGAAACATATTTAGTTTATTAGCAATGAAAGTCAATTGCGCAGTTCAATTTTGGTAAAAAGTGCAAAATGTTCACATCAACTTTAATTTAGACGCTTTAAAATTTAATTTAAGAAGGGGAAAAGTTGAAGAGTAATTAAAACTTATAATAAATAAGAAAAAATAAAATAAAGTGGCATCTGAATATAGTGTGAAGGAAGCGAAAGTTGCCCAAAATCCCTATAAGTCATATTTTCTCTAAGGAACATCTTGAATTTTCTACCAACTGCTTAGCCACCGGTGTCGGGGCTCTTGTGCCCTCCTGGGGTGGACCTGGTCTGAAAAATTTAACCTCTAAGCAAGATTAACGCCACGCAATAAGAATTGGGAGTATTTGTTAAAATATCACACCCTAGTTTGATTTAAATTTTTCACATCGAACCACGAGACTCTAAACCCTCAATCTAACTTTTGGTGACCTTATCACCGTTATAATTAACGGGACTTAGCGACCAATACTTCTCTATAAAACCACCTGAAGTCACCGTAAACTCTTCAACTATACCCTAGCTAAAAACTGGAACAACACTTTTAAACTAAATTCAATAGCTATGCGGATCTAATGGGTTAACTTTCAATCAGCAAATTAATCTGTTCCAAAAATATGTCTTATAAAAATATGCTATTAAACTAACTTTTTTCATTAAATCATACCCTAAATTTCTAACCATTCAAAAATTAATATGCTATAATGCTTAAAATCAATAGTGAAACAACATAGTTATTAAAGTTAACGAAAGTTCCTAAAGTAACATCACAATCCTTAATATAAAAACTAATATTTCACATATTCTATTAAACTAAATTTAATTTAAAATTTTGCTACAGTATGCTATAAATTTGCTTTATTGAATTCGTTCTTTTTCTAAATCATTTAAATCAGAATAATTTTTCCTAATGTATTAATGTAAAAATTATCTATAACCTAAAACCTAACTAAACACTTACATTATTTAATAATGATGATTAGCTCAGGAAATTAAATATATGTATATTTAACCTAAAAACTAAGTATATCAGAACCTATTTATTATATACTAACACTAAAGTAAATGATCATAAACTTAATGCAAGAAATCTCTACAACATAACCCAGTACACCCAGATCATCGAAATTATGTTGGAGGCCTTCATCATCAAATCAAATTGATTTGGTAAGTCATATAATGTGTTTATTATTGTTTTTTTTTACCATTCTCTTGCATTAAACATTTAAAAAGAAACAACAATCAATAAAGAGTGATAGATTAAAGAGAGTAATGATCATTAAGAGCAAGCAATAGTAAATTTCAATGAAGATTATTAATTTCTGTAATAGATTAAAGATAAATGCAAATGTGTATTCTCTTAACTTCATGCTATTAGTTCGCTTTTAGTTTGTTTTGATTTTTGTTTCTTTTATCTTTGTCATTTAAATACTTATAAAAATGATAATTATCCGGTTGTGGGTCAACAATTATTTTTGATTCAATATTTTATAAGAGTTATATATTAAAAGATTTATTGGTTTATATTATGAATGTTTTATTATAATTATTATTGATTTGAAGATTTAAATATAATAAGAGGGTTAAGTTTCTTTTGAAACAAAATTTAGTTTATAACTAGAAAGTAGAAATTTAAAATGTGCTAAATAAATAAGATTAATATGAAAAGATAAATTTGAAGTTATGTGGGTGTTTTCTGTAATGGATCATATAGAATAGATACTTGACTAGCCTTTAATTTTGGGGTTTCCGAATATGTTATTTTGCTTAGGAAGCGTAGGTAGGCGTGGGTTACGAGGCAACATCCATCAACAACAGCAGAGGTGATGAATTTAGTAATAGATAACTTTGACTAACCATTCCTCATTTTATTTATTCTCAATATGACTAGATTGGGGCATAATTGAGTGTGTAGTCTAGTCATTCCGGCCCTTCCGTCTGATACCACCTGTACTAAAAAGGGAGTCTATAATGAAATTTTGTATTAAGCCTGAATTGCGTTAGGAAAGGACCGAACCACCTCACCCCGACTGTTGCTAGCAACTCAATGGCTCCCGCAGTCCTCCTCCTACGTAGTTCCACTAACCTTAATTAATTTCATTGATGAATGGATGAACATGAGTATGAGTTAAATAGTAGTATAGTATTTAACTTATGACTTTTTCATATGTGTACAATACAAAGTAATATTTTAAGTGTAATAAAAGATTTCACAAGACTAAACTCTGGGTTTTTTTTCTCATGTCCTAACTAAATCTAAAACTGAATTAAAAGAGATTACAAATACTTGCACAAATATAGTAAAATATTTTAAGAAGGCCAATAAGCAGCACATGATGGAAACAACTTTGAAGAGCAATTGTCCTACAAGGTGGAATTTGAATTTCACAATATTTGAGTCAATTTTTGAAAATTACACAAAGATCAATGAAATTCTTGCGGATAATGTTCAAAGGCGAAGTATGTTAAATTTTAATTATTTTTTCCTCAAAGGTTTAGTGGATATTTGCAAGGACTTCGAAATAATTTAAAAAGACTTCAAGCGAGTGAGTCTCTTACATTATAATTCGTTATTCCATCCCTTAATAAAATAATAATGATTTGCTTTGTTCAAAATAATGAAGAAGCTGAAAACGCGGCTCTAAAGATTAAAATAATGTCGCATTTGAGGAAATGGAGTTCAAATGTAACTATTTTTTATAAAGCAGAATTGTTTTTATATCCTCCTGCAATATCTTTACCGTCAAATGGAATAAACAATAAAAAAAAAAATTTGTTTAAACATACAAATATTTATTATAGAATTTTTTTTATCATATGAATTCCCAATAAAGTTAATTTTATCAAAACTTTTTATCAGTTTTTTTTTTAAATATAAAACAAGCAATTTAATGTTTTAAATAAAACCCCTGGAGATTGTTTTAAAAATAGCCCACATATATATTAAGTCATATTAGCTTCACTAAAATGTCAATATAAAACACTTTCATTAACTGTATCACAGTGATTTCGAAAGGTTTTAATTTGTAGAAATATACTCTATGTATACTCTGTGTATACTCCAGTAGAAGTATACACATGCCAAACTATAAATACACCCATGCTCATAAACACTTTACACTTATAAGTGCTGGTATGACAGGCACTTCACGCAAATCCTACTTGTCTTTATTAAAGTTGCGCTGGCTTTGAATATTATATTGTTACGAAAATAAGGTTGGGCACCACAGCGTTTATTACATCGCTAAAATAAATAAACAAAAGCTGCAAGAACAACTATACGTGCTGTTTACAAATAACCAAATCTACAATAACAACCATTAGCAGAGATAAAGTAAATAAAAATAACACGGCAATAACAATAATTAAGCAGCAAAGAAAACAAGTAACAGACAATAAACAAGCAACAACAAACAGTGAGGGCTGAAAGAGGTAGATGTTTACATACGCATGGCTACAAAAGAACTAAAAATAAATTAAAAGAAATAAATGGAATCTACCTGAAATATCGAGAGGTTTGAGAGCTTTCGATGTGTTGTTTACTCAGCCATATAAAAAGCACATCGATGCGAACAGCAATCAGTTTATGTGTCGTAAACTCAGCGAGTACAGTTTAAGTAAAGTAAACCCGGCGAGTGCAGTTTGTGTGAAGAGAGTTTATAAGGAGTAAGCTTGTGAAGTAAAAAAAACCAGTTTAGTTGGAGCTAACTCAGTAAAGAGAGTTAAGTGTGGATAACCTCTGGTTAAAATGTTGTGATCGAACCTAAGTTATAACTACGAAGGATTGGAAGATCTTTAAGTAGAAAAATCTGTCGAGTAATTGTTGTTTGCAAAAGAGTAATTAAGAATAAAAATTGTTATTGCCTGTAAAAAGATTACAAGCAGTGGTGCACATAACTGTGTTGAATAAAGGATTTTTAATTAAAACCAAACACAAAATTTATTTTATTTTAACTACAATCTACGAACTCGTAAAAGCACGTTTTTAAAAAGGTAAAAACGTTACAATATTATTTCAATGGTGTTCATTTCATAGAGCAATTGTTTACACCTAACTCACACGCAGAGGTGCTAGATTATTTCGATGAAAAATCGACATATTTGAAATAAAAAATCGGCATTATCGGCACTTCAAGACAAAAAATCGGCAAAACATTGGCAAATTAAAATTTCCCGGTTTGATAACATAACATAACATAACATAACATAAAATAAACGTTATAAAAACAAACTGCATTTTATTGTTAGTATAATGGTCACTTATCAGATGTCACAAAGCTTTCGTTGATCCGTTACCATTCCAAATTTTAAGAAATATCCACGCGGAACCCAGAACCTTATGTAATTGAAAATTTGTGGGCATCACGTCGCAAAAGTTGCCAAAAAATTTTTAGAAATGATCAAATGCGATATCTTGTCACGCCCTCCCTATTATCCGTACATTGCTTCTTCTTCTACTTGCTGTTTCGATGTATACAACATGATTTGGTAGGTAAGCGCTTTACTTCTTTCGAAGAAATTGAAAATTGACTTCAAAATTGGATCGCCTCAAAAGAGGCGTTTTTTTCGAGACGAGATTCGAAATTTACCTGAGACGTTGGGAGCAGTTATTAGTTATAATGGCAATATTTTTATTTATTTGTTAATTCGTTATCTTTTAAAATAAAATAATTTTTTCTAAGCTAAACAAAGAACCGAATTAATTTGTACTCCTAATAGATAAATTACACGGTACAAAAAAAAAAATGGCAGAAGAGGGATCTGTTTTTGAAATTTTCGACGCACCTTCAAAATCTCGAGTTACGGGCAAAAAACCGGTTTTGTGGACCTCCATGCATTTATAAGCTCATATATTAGCATATATGGCATATATTAGCTGAATATTACCCGATTTTAAGAAAGAAGAGAAACAGACCTTTTAAATGATAATATGTCGTTTAAGTTGCCTTGAAGAATCTTGGTGTATTTCTCAAGCAAACAGATTTTTCATCCAATTTTATAAATTTTTCAAGTTTATGTGCGTTTTTGCGAATTATATTAAGTTATGTATAATACTAGACTTACGGTTAAGAAATCCGTTGCAAATTGACGGAGTTATTAGGATATAGCTGAGTTATTAACAGTTGTCTCTTTTTAATGTAGAAAATATTTAAGTGTTCTCAAAAATTCTAAATGTTACTAAAACAAATAAAGTTACCGTGTATTTAGATTTATATCGAAAAATCGGCATTTTTGGAGCAAAAATCCGCAAATCGGCATTTTGATCATTTTAAGGCAAAAAATCAGCAAAATGCCGATAAATCGGCAAATATAGCAAACCTGCTAACACGTATTCTTACGCTCTTGGTTTTAGTCTTCTCTTTGTGTTTTTTTTCAAAAGCACTGGATGAAATTTGTTTTTAGTCGACACTGAAACAGCGACGAATTAACATGTGGAGTGGTTGCTTATTGCTTATGATTTTTTCATTTTCCACTAAATGTAGTGATTAAAATTATTAACAATATGCAACAAATATTTTATGATTATTAATGCGTTTGGTAATCCCCAATGCATTTTAAATTTTACACAAAAGATTTACAATTTTATATATTGAATCTTAAATAAATTCTTAGAGAACTTAATATTATTTTTAACCCGCTAAAAATTTCTTACAGTGCAAATACACAAATACATTTCGAATTTTGCACAGTATTGTTTTCAGTGTAACCATATTAGCTTTTTTAAAGCTAAATTTAGCTTTTTTCTGTTCATTTAGTTTTTTTCAAAAATTCATTTAGCTTTTTTAACCTTTTCGGACATACCAACAAAATATGATAATAGAGAAAAAATAGTACAAACATTGTAAAGTCTGACATCAAAAAACACTAAAATTGTAGCATCACCGAAACAATAGTTTCTACATTGCTTGCATGCTTATATTAATTACAAAATTCATATGAGTTCGACATAAAAGTTGAAAATATTGCTTCTTGTTGTCCTTTCTTTAATTTTTTTTATTTAATACAAAGAAAGGGTTTTGTGCTTATCTGTTGCCTTTGGAAATCCTTGATATTTCTTAATCTTAAACGACGTTTAGTGACAGGGAATAGAAGAAGTGCAACACTTTTTGTCAGAAAAGAAAATGAAACAAGGAAATAATTTGTGTTACTACCTTAGTTACAAAAATTATTTTTTTCTGGTTTTGTTTCTTTGCTATTATGAACTTAAATCCCATAAATCGGACAAAAATAATTCGATTCTGCAATTGGACCACTTGCTTAAAAGATAATATTTAAATTTACATTTCTGGTCAATGAAGTTTTTTAAATCGGCTCTAGTGTAAAAATTTTTATTTTTGAAGTGAATCAGTACGGGGAATGAAAAGGGAAAAGGAATGAGGATATTAAACGAAAGAAATCTTAATTAAGGTTAGATTATTTCAATGCCAATGGATATTTTTAATTCGCCGGAAATTGGCTGGGAGCTTTCAATGCATGCACCCTTGAAACCGCATTTTACCTTTTTTCAGGTTCTGCTCAAATCTCCTTAATATAATATAAAATATTAGCCAATGGCTAATAATAAAATTTACTAAATAACACCAAAATTTAACACAAATTTTTTCTACAACTTTATTTAAAACTACTTTTAATTATCCGGTGTTGCCCAAAAATTTATATACATATAGTATAAACGAGGTAAGCATTCCCCTTTAGCCCGATCCTATCAGTTTTTGGGCCACCTATCTGCTTTTATAAGGCAAATGCAGAGACATTTGAAGTAGATGACGACTGTTGGCAATAAAAAATTGCTTTTAAAAGAAAAAATACGTGTCATTTCGAATAAAAAGTTACTAGCTTAGTCGTCTCCGATGTCTAATAAAAAATAAAAAAAAAATCCACGCCTGCATTTTTATAAGTTTGATCTACATATGTATTTTTATGGTTTTAATTCCAGCAAAATCGGTTTAGTATTTTACACGTGATTGGCTCATAAGCGAACTGAATAAAGAATATTTCTTAGTTTTATTCGCATACTTTTAGGTTTGCCAATTTATTAAATTTTTAATAGTAAGTAACAAATCATGAGACTTATTTGGCCCGTTTTCCCCACGTTCAATTTTGAAAAACAGCACAGCCTATTTCCTTAGTTTCTATGTTGAACAATTTTAGCAAAATCGGTTAAGTCATTTACAAGTGATTGCTAAACAAACAAGCAAATTTATAATATATGTATATGGACTTAAAAAATGTATGAAACTGAAAATTATCTTCATTTATGTATTTCATTTGAAGTCTTATTGAAATTAGTTCAATTAATGTTTGACTTTTATGCTGATCAAATAGGCTTAAAAGTGATATCTTGTTTACTTTATATTTAAAGAAAACAATGTATATAGTGCTATATATTAACCTTATCTAATATCCAACTCAAAAAATATATGTTAAAAAACAATTAAAAACATTAATTTGTATTTTTAGCCGAAAACAAAGTTTTTTAGCTTTTTTGAACGTGATTTAGCTTTATGTCATTTTAAAATCTGGTCACACTGATTGTTTTATTTTCAACTTTACTCACTCATACATATTTGGCCACCAAACTTAAAAGTACACAAAACCATACTTTTGCCATGTACAAGCATGCTTGCTAGAAGTATGAAGTGGAATTAGATCTGTATGCTGTTATTTGTACACCCAATAACTAAAAATATAGATAAGTACTTAAGCATACTCTGTTTGTGAGTATTTATTGTCATGATCTGGTCTGCACCACAGTGTACATTGTGATAAGGTGAAGTTGTCTGTACAACAACTAATTTTTGTACAAAAACAACAACAACACTTTTTGTACATTGTATCGTAGATGTCAAAAAATTTCCATATAAAAATAACGTAAACAAAGATTGTATACAGTTAATACTCCTAAATTAGATATATTTTATTTTGTTAAAAATTTTAATTCTCAATATGTTTTTCAATTATGAGCATTAAATATTTAGACATATTTATTTATTTGATTAAGATATAGTTTAAGGATATCCTTGGATCTTTCTAAGTAAGTCTCTGCTGTGCAAGAAAATGTTTTGACAGCATGGGAAACATGGTGAACAAAAAAAAAAGCTATCAGCCAAACAACTTCACCTTATGTAATATCACCATGTACCTTATTTATTGTGCCACGCTTAATAGTGTATTAAGCAAATTAATTGTGTTAGATATACATATTGTAAAAGAAGTAATGGCGAATCATTTTAACATATACACTAGTCAGAAAAAGTTTGCGTACGAAACTTTTTATTTCATTCAGGACTCTGTATTTCTAAGAATTCGCAACAAAGCTTCAACTTTTTGGTCTTGTAATATGTCTTAGATAATATATTGTTACGTTTTTACCTTTTTAAAAACGTGTTTTTATGAGTTCGTAGATTGTAGTTAAAATAAAATAAATTTTGTGTTTGGTTTTAATTAAAAAATTCTTTATTCAACACAGTTATGTGCACCACTGCTTGTAATCTTTTTACAGGCAATAACAATTTTTGTTCTTAATTACTCTGTCTGTTTACAATCTTGTAAACAACAACAATTACTCGACAGATCTTTCTACTTAAAGATCTTCCAACCCGATCGTAGTTATAACTTAGGTTCGATCACAACCTTTTCAACCAGAGGTTATCCACACTTAACTCTCTTTACTGAATTAGCTCCAACTAAACTGGTTTCCTACTTCACGATTCACTTCACGAGTTTATTCCTTATAAACTCTCTTCACACAAACTGCACTCGCTGAGTTTACTTTACTTAAACCGCACTCGCTGAGTTTACGACAAATAAACTGATTGCTGTTCGCATCGATGTGCTTTTTATATGGCTGAGTAAACAACACATCAAAAGCTCTCGAACCTCTCGATATTTCAGGTAGATTCCATTTCTTTCTTTAAATTTCTTTTTAGTTCTTTTGTAGCCATGAGTATGTAAGCATCCACCTCTTTCAGCCCTCACTGTTTGTTGTTGCTTGTTTATTGTCTGTTACTTGTTTTCTTTGCTGCTTAATTATTGTTGTTGCCGTGTTATTTTTATTTACTTTGTCTCTGCTAATGGTTGTTGTTGTAGATTTGGTTATTTGTAAACAGCACGTATAGTTGTTCTTGCAGCTTTTGTTTATTTGTTTTAGCGATGTAATAAACGCTGTGATGCCCAACCTTATTTTCGTAACAATATCATAAATAAAATTTATATTTGAAAAGAAAATAGTTTCATTGCTAGGCATTATAATTAAAAAAGTGCACTTATTTACTCAGAAAAAGTCTGCGTACGCATATAATATTAATCTATTAATCGTTGTTATTTAACTTGTAGCCATTAACTTCGTTGCATTTTTGGTAAAATTATTGTATTTGCTGTAAGAAAATTAAGTCTAATTTGTGAAATAATTTTTTTTTTTTTTGCAAAGGGGTTCAAAAAGAAAAGCATTTTTCCTGCAGAAAGCAAGATAAAACCTTCGAAGAAGTTGCAGATAAGGTAGAGAAAATGCGCCCCTCTATCTAGAAAACCATCTACTTTTACAAAGTAACTAGCGACTTTGTATCCAAACCTTGTTCCGGCCGTCCTTCCAAATAAATTTCGAAAGAAAAGATACATCTCATCAACTCTGTGCAGCAAGATCCCAAAATAATAGCCTCAAAAATGACTGAAAGCATTAATTTAAAATTGAACAGGAGTATATGTGATGGTAATTTTAGAAATATCATAAATCGAAACGGTTTTCTTGCTCGTATAGAACGTAAGAAGCCCTTTATTTCATTAAAAAGAGCCAAAGAAGAATGTTGTTCGGTAGAGAGCTGTTAACTAAACCATTAAAGTTCCGAGATTTTTATCAAGGATTATATTTTTGGATGAGAGTAAGTGCTGTATTTTGATAATAAAAAGTCATCAATTCGTGAGGAGAAAATCCGGTACAGCACTACATAAAGCTAATTTGTACGACAAGGTCATACACGGTGGCGGAGGTATAATTGTTATGGGGTATTTTTCAGCTAACGGGGTATACAATTTGCAGGTTATTGAATCTACTGCGGCCAAGAGAGCTTACATATACATTCTAAAAGTCAACTGGAAGCCGATATTGTAAAGCTTTAGATGCTTTATAATATTCCAAAACAGTTGCGTGTGCCACCAGAGTCCAGGTCTCAATCCAATTGATTATTTATGAGATCTGTTGGAGCAAAAAATTCTCCATCATGTTATAATATCACAAATTATATTAAAAATATTTTGCCAACTGAATGGAAGAAAATATCACTGGAAGTCACCACAAAACTGGTTTATTCCATGCAAAAAAGATTGGCTGTGGTTCTTAAAAGAACAGACCATCCAAATAAACATTAATTTATTGTCAAAAATATCCAAAAATAAGATTTTTTTCTATGTATTTTTAACACAATTTTACTTTTTTGTAATTAATTTGTAGATAATTAATTTTATTTGCTGGATTTTGATATTTATTAAAACTGTGCAACAATATTTAATAGAAAAATTAATTTTATATCCTTAAGAGATGTTGTTGTGTCATTTTTTTTTTTTTGTATTATCTTGGCCATAATGGTTTTGTACGCAGATTTTTTCTGACTAGTGTAGTGACTTTCAGCTGTTGCTTACGTGACAAACCAAGGTCATATGATTTGAATTCGCCTTGTACATATACATACATACATATCGTCACTAAAACGCAAACGACCCTATCTAACATTTTGTAATTTTTACAGGAGAGGCAAAAAACTATTTAAAATAAAAAGTATTGTTTTAACCACCGAGATTTTTATCAATATTTTAGATACAATTTTTATATTTTGTTTAATTAACTTATAAACCAGTATGGCGTTTTATACAAACGTTAAGTTTGGTCTTTTTGCGTTTACCATATAATCGCTTTTATAGATAGGGCTGTTTGTTTTTTTTTGGTAATAAAATCGGAAGAGCCCAAGTTTATTTGTAAACTTTTGTTTTGATGAAATACTTCAGAATTAATTAAAAAGTCGATTTTGAATGTTTTTAGTTAGGACGTTTGTGTTTTAGGTGACGATATGCACAAGGCGAAAATTTCAAGAAAGTACTTTCATAGAAACTGAGATCTCGCTAAATTGTATGTATAAAGAAAAAACGAAGCGTAACGCTCTAGATTTTGAACAATTGTCTCGATATCTTTCTAGAGTACATGTAATTGTTCCACAGAAGTACACATATATCAAACATTTTTAAGATTTGCCACTTTAATAACGTAATAATAAAATGTATACGTCGCCATACATAACGTAGACGCAAATACAGAAAAAATCAACAAGTAGAAAAGCAAAACACGAGGGTCCAATGTCCACATATTACATACATACGCATGTACACACATATTGATAGCATTCAGATAATATTGTATACGATTTTGACGTTTCGTTTGGTTAAGGCATTGGTAATTGTACAGCTTTAAGAAGTAGACGTGCGTTTGTTATTGTTTAGCTTTATTTTGCTTTTTTATTGTAAATAGATAAACTATATACGTACGTAAAATGGCATTTTTAAGCAGAGTAAGTACGATATTATTAAATAATATTCTATTAATAATTTATTCTAGAATAAGACTGTGTAAATAAATATGTACCATTTTCAATTGGATCATAAAAATATCAATTTGAGGCAACGAAGAATACATACAAAATAGGGTTGCTAGACGTACTGTTTTTTTTATCAGTACCAGCGTTGCCGTTTTGGTCCGATCGGGCCAAAACTGGTATGGCTTACGTTGTTTTAAAATAGTTTGGTCGGCTTGTGGCAATTTTCTCCAATTTTTGGTAACATTTCCTTTTGTGGGTTTTGGCACCTCACGTAGTTACAAAAATGTTACTTTGATTTGGATTAAGAACAATTTTCACTATTTTAAAAACTTTGACTAAGTGTAATAACTTCATGTAAAACATCTCTGCTGTTATGCATAGAAACTGTTTACCCTGCCTTTACATGTAAAAGTTATTGAATACTTGAAACAAGTTGAAGTAAGATTTTATCGTGATAGAAAAGATTTAAAGATTATAGCTCCCAAAGGCTTTTATCAAAAGAAAATTTTATTTATATATTTAAATCAGCGCCCGGCAAACTACTATTAATGCATTTGACAATTATGGTAGTAATTTGAGAGCTCTGGAACAGGCCATTTAGCACTGTGTTTTTCCATTTGTTTATTTTTTGCCTATGCTTGTGAGTATGTACGTGTGAAAACAGAAGGGAAGAGCTGTTCTTTGCGTAAATCTGACTTAAATAAAATTGTGATTTTATATAAAGTTTGTAAAGAAATCTTCAAAGTAAAAACAAGTTAAAATCTTATTTTCATTTGAGAATTCCAACAACAAATTCTTAACACGTTCATTTTTTTGAACGCATCTCGTACTGTACTTCTTAAGGACTGCGAGACGTCATAACTTTTAAAATAGACCCACTCATTACAACGCTAACAACAAAATAAAAATCTTTACCCGTTTTCTTTGCTGTAAAAACAGTGTTTTCAAAAATAAGAAATTATTGAAATTTCTTGAAATTTTGGCTTTTTATGAAACAAGTTAAGGCTTCTTATGAATGTTATCGTATCTTAAAGACGTGCCATAGCAATAAAAAATTGGTCATACGTGCAACAAGTGACTATTTAAATAAAAACATTCCGGGAACATGAGTCTCAAAAGATTATATCCATTGTTTTAAAGTCAAGTCCTGTGGTGAAAAAGTATGAAGACTCGAGTTAATAAAGCATATATAAGATTTGTGCTGAATTCATTATTGTGACAATATTTGTCTTTAGACTTATTCGTATTTTCAGGGTCAATAACACCAGTTTTTTGGACGATGGCTATCAATATGTTTTTTGAAACATCAGGATACACTTCTTGGTAACTATTTCGTCCAAAATCTTTATTTCACCAAGTTCTTTGTTAAAGTCCTGTGGTGAAAAAGTATGAAGACTCGAGTTAATAAAGCATATATAAGATTTGTGCTGAATTCATTATTGTGACAATATTTGTCTTTAGACTTATTCGTATTTTCAGGGTCAATAACACCAGTTTTTTGGACGATGGCTATCAATATGTTTTTTGAAACATCAGGATACACTTCTTGGTAACTATTTCGTCCAAAATCTTTATTTCACCAAGTTCTTTGTTAAATATACAACCCTGCACTATAACTAACAGTTTTTAAAATTTTACTGTAAGAATTATATTTTTATTTACTAGCGCTATCAGAGTTTTACATTTAACTTTTTGTGGTCCATCATTTTAGTCTAACCAGAAACATCATGTCATCCTAGTAATCTGGAAAAATGAGATATGTATGTCCTGTTGCACATCTGAACCTTTTTTTAATATTTTGCACCTATGAGCGAGGTTTTTTTCCTAGCCACTGGGGAAGAATATTTGTGTTTTTGTATCCGATTTCGGATGGTTTCGTGTGATACGCTTCATCATAATTTCCACCGAACAGACTAAATCTCTTGTGCTGGATTGCGGCTCATATTACATTGTTTGTGTACTTTGCTTAAAGCTGTGAGCGTCAATTATTATTTTTATCTGCCTGGTGGCTTTATAACTCGATTTTTCTTACCTTTTCAACGTAGGATATGATCTTGTACGCGGTCATGAAAACAAATCAAGAAATTTTCTAGCTGTTTTGACTTTAAAACAATGGATACACCCAAATCTTTTGAGATTCGTGATTCCCCCTGAAGGTCTTAATTTTAATATACAGTCACCTCTTGCACGTATGTCCAGTTTTTTTTTACCAAACACTATGTGACATCCTT
This sequence comes from Wohlfahrtia magnifica, assembly GCA_023159175.1. Classification (NCBI taxonomy): domain Eukaryota; kingdom Metazoa; phylum Arthropoda; class Insecta; order Diptera; family Sarcophagidae; genus Wohlfahrtia; species Wohlfahrtia magnifica. The sequence goes on from JAKWBJ010000083.1 coordinate 259,885, forward strand.
TACATACGATAATATTCATAAAAAGCCCAAATTTTTTCATAAAAGACCCAAACTCCAAGTAATTCCAATACTTTCTTATTTTTGAAAAAAAAAAAAAACACCTTTTACAGCAAAGAAATCAGGTAAAGGTCTTTTTTGTTGTTAGCGTTGTAATTTGTGGGCCTGTTTTAAAAGTTTTGACGTTTCGAAGTCCTTAAGAGGTACAGTAACGGGATGTGTACAAAAAAAAAAAAAAAAAAAAAATAAGAATTTATTGTTGGAATTCTCAAATGAAAATAAGATTTTACCTTTTATCTGCTTAGAAGAGACTCTGTTTACAAACTGTATATTTCTTTGATATTTATGTTACTATATGCATACTTTTTTATTAAAAATTTTAATTTAAGTAAATACATATGTACCTATTTAATTTTAATTAAAATTTCTTAGTAGACCTAGCCACGGAACACACGATGAAAGTTTTCTTGCAGACATTTTCTTCAATTCTCTTTTAAATTCGCATTCGCGTTTACACTACGATATTTATTTCAATGAAATTTACGATTTTTGAATAACATTGTTGTTGTATGACATTACGAATTTAATAATAAAAGAGGGTTTCAGAGTACATGAAAGAGTGTACGCCATTACATTCGTTTCTCCCCGCTCATCGACAAAGTTATTCTGCGATTGACAAACTCGGACTTTCTGCAAGAAAACTTTCATCATGTGTTCCGGGACTTAACTGCATAAATTTTCGATTTTAATTGAAAAATTAATTATATACTTATTACTTTTTTTTGTAAATTTGGTAGGTTGCGACCGGTTTTGGTAGAACTTTAGAAAAATTTTAGTGGAAAATCAATTTATTGTCTGGCAATACTGATCAGGACTTATACTTATTTTTGTTTAACATGGTCTTTACACATGAAAATAATTTCATGAAAGCTGCAATACAGTAACAATTTTTTACTAACGCATTCAAATTATGTCACCTTTCAGCTCAACTTTCAACGATTTTTTCATGCAAGTGATTCTTTGACACTACATGAATGTTAATTGACAAATACGTAAAATAGGGTTACCTATATAGTTTATTCATTCAAACTTACAGGAAAGCGATAAAAAGTAATTGGAGATTGAGATTTATATACCTATATATAGTATATTTATACGCACGCATTCCATAATCAAAAAAAAATTAAATAACTATGTATAATTTTTGCTCTATGAATGAGTATATGTAGTTATTCGTGGTAACTCTAATTAAAAAAAAAAAAACAAAAACAATAGAAATGGAAGATATTTTCATAATAAACTTTCAGTCGCTTGAAAATTTTTATGAAATACTTTTAAAACTATACGAATTTGTATTTATAATATGCATACAAACATTTCATGGTTTTCCAACCTTGTAATTTTGATGTTTGGTGTCTTTGTAACACACATTAGAAGATAGCGCTGAGTTGGAAGTTAACACAGCTTTGTCTAACGCCAATATAATAAGTATTATGCATTAATTGTGTATAGAGCATCAACAATGTCTATAATTTTCCTAGGAATTTTTGATGCCAAAAGCCTTTTAAAAAAATGTATAAAAACAATATTAATTAGTGAACTCTACTCAGTGTCTGATCAGCCTTTTCGTTATGTAGCACTATTTGTTACGTAGCAATATGCAAGTGTACGTATTTTTTAAACTCATAGTTAATTTTACATATCTTGAGAACAGTAATAGTGGAAGTTTTTGAATTTGATATAAGTGACTTCATTGCCAATACAAATCGTCAGTTAAAAAGTATCTGGCATTGGGTAGCATCTCCTTTTTAGGCGGATTATTTTTGTGCGATTTTTTTTTGGTGGTTTCTTTTTTTATGCGATTTATTTTATGCGGTTTTTCGTACTATGTATTTATTTTTACAATAATTTTTGGTCGCTATATAAAAGTTAAGCATAATAAATGAAGTTATCAGCATTGTTTGAAAAAGGAACATAATTAAGAAATATTTCGTTTATTTTTTGTTTAGTATATAATATTGAAATATATGTATGTTGTTGACGAAAACAACGGTCACTTTTTATATCCATTATTGACATGTTTTTTTATCTCACCGAAATGATTCAATATGAAACCTCAAGGTACCATGACGTTATAAATTATGTGTCAGATATTTCCGATAAAAAAAATGACAGCGGATAACATCAATACCGGACTCCAACTTCATTTACTGGCCATCGATAACAATTGTGAAAAAGCTTTACAATTTCAAAAGGAACTTTAATCCTGTATAACTAGCTATCAAGATATAAAGTGGCTCGCAGCTTATTTCGTGTGCATTCAAGATATAACTTTGAACGCTTCCAGTATCAAAACTAATGTGTTCGTGTTTTTAAATATTTGTAAAAGTAATTTTATTAAAATTTAAAACATGAAAAATATAAGTCACAGCTTATTTCGTGTATTGGCAGCAGTCTTAGAAAAAACTTAGATGGAACATAGTGTGACCTTCTTTGTGTTTAATTACGTCTTTGAGACGATTTTCTGTGGATATAAAGATTTTATGGGTAGTTTCGGGGTAGTCTTGCTCCACTCTTCCAGTTCTGATTAGTAATCTGCTTCTTTGGTATACCTAAGTCCAGAATTGCCAAAAAAAATTTGTCACTTTTAAATAGAGAGTATTTAAGAAGCATCGTTGAGGTTTATTTAGTTCCATATCAATCATGACTTCAAAATAATAATACTGAAAATGATTGCGTATACACAAAGCATAAGCTTTTTTAACAAATTGTCTTTTAATATGCATAAATGCATATTTTTATCCGTTGTGCCGTCAATAAAAACAATGTTGGTAACTCCAGAGTCAGCCATTAGAAAGTGTTTAATTCTAGTTTTTATTAATATTGCCGAATCTCCACACGCCCTATCTCTGCGGTTCTTAGTGTCAAGTATATCTACTTATACTGAATAGACTTCTGGACGTTAAATGGGTTTCGGAAACCAGCATTACAGCGATTCGATGGTTTTGTAAAATATGTTCGGTTTCATTTTTGTGTTGGCGAATGCCGTTTGCGTTCCAGAAACATATTTTCAAACAATTTATGGTTTATTTAATGCAGCGTGTAGAAGAGTGGATTGCATTATCAGCATTTCCTGCATCATACTACTCATAGAGTAAAATTGTTGACAGTTTGCACAAGAGTCTATATTGTTGCTTCTAATCTGTTGAAGTTGAATGGTGGAAATTGATTAATAGATTCTGGATGCAAATTATGGGTATTTTTTCGTACACATCTAATGGAATGTTGAGAATTTTTTACAATATTAGCATATGATAATGGTTTGTTGATTAATGGTTGCGATGCTTGCCGGAAATTTGTTTCTATTTGGTTTGGGCGGAGTTTTTTTTTCTCACCATCACACCTCTAAGGAGAATATTGGCTATCTAATAGCATCTATTGCTTTATTTAAGTTTCTTTAATCAAATTGATCTTTCAAGCTAAGTAGATGTTTAATCCACTGTAGCTTCCTCTATATGATTCTGTGTAGTGGTGAAGAATCCTTGCTATTTGGTGGTGATCTTTACTTTAGCATTGTAATTTTTCCCAATAGGTGACGTGGCTTCCTGATCATTCGTTTGATGTTTGTCATCATCGCCAGATGTATGCGGAAAGGGGGAGTGTTTCTTTTTTATTTTTTAGATGGAGCTGTCTTCAGGGCAGTTGAAGCCCCTTGTAGTTAGCAGTGTGATTTCCACTAAAGTTGCTACACTTCTTTACTTTAGAAACATCTTTGGATTTATCGCATTGTGCTAATGCATGTAATTCTCCTCACACCACACATACAGGGGCCAATTTGCAATAAGCCCTTGTGTGTCCATATTCCTGAAAATTGAGGCATTGTACTAGCCCACTCCGCTTGTGAGGCAGAAGGTATCTCAAATTATGTATAGGATGCACTTCTCCCTTTCTTAATTTAAAATCTTTTGGTTAAAATTCTACTTTAAATAATGGCTGGGGTATTTTGTCTATGTTTCATAGGTTTATTACGCTTTTTACCTTGAAATCTTTGTTTTCTAAGCTGGCCTTGATTTCGTTTTGTTTGACACCCGAATCGATACCTTTAATGACTACTTGAAGACCTTTGCTCCCCTTTAACTGATAGGTATAAAAATTCTTTTCACGGGTCTCGAGTTCCAAAGCTATTTTACGGTAGTCGGTTTCATGTGGTACTTGAATTTTTGTCTCGCTAATACTACCACTCTTAATTAGAATTATGTAAAACGAGTTTCCTCCAATCAGTGAAATTTAACCCTTCACCAGGGCATTTGTGGTCTGTTCTCTTAAATAGATCGGAGTAGGTTTAGAAGTTTTTGCCGATGGAACAGTATTTTCTTCTTCATTTGCTAAAATTGCAAATCGATTTTGGGATTACAAACTACCTGTTGCCCGTTCTTTAGTCAATTTTGGCGTTGAAGCCATTTTTGACGAATTCGAGCTTCTTCATATACTTTCTTCATATACTAACGAAAAGTTGTGCATATTATCAGGTACAACATTAATTGATTTAGCCGAATTTACACTATTATTAGCTGTCAGTAAGTTTTGTTTTACTAAGATATTATTTACCAACCGCACGGGTGAGCATGAGCGGGGTGGAGTGATAGATTTCGCAGTTAAATTCAACCTGTTATCAGCTTTTTATATACATCCTTTCGCATGAATAATATATCTATAATTTTTCGAATATAATTCTTTTTTAATTCCCATGAAGGAACATGTGGACTTCTCTCAGTCAATGAGCTGCACACGATTCTTTTTTTAAACTCATTGAAAGGGACCTACAGTTTAACGCCGGCTCCGAACGGCAAATGCATTTAGAGAAGTTTTCAATAGTATTTATCCTCATAACCAGTTACTAGCTAATGTTATAGGTTATACCGCTGTTAGGTTATACCGCTGTCGAAAAACTTTTTTCTTTTTTAAAATGGTCTGGCCTGGTATTGAACCGACGACCTTCTGGTTGGTAGGCGGGTGTCTTACCTACCATACCACAGCGGCACACATAATTATTTTTTAACTGGGTCTTATTCCTTAAATTCACCGCGATGAAAAACATGTCTGCACTCATCTATGACAATATTACAATATGATTAGGAAAAATAAAATAAAAATGCTATCATTGCCTCTCACAAAGAAAGAAACTCTAATGAGAGACTTTAAATTAATAAGAAAATTTCCTCTTGTTATTACTGCCATTGATGGAACCCACATCAAAATAAAAACTGGAGGAAGCTTGGCGTAAAACTACATCAATATAAAAGGATATTACTTCCAAACGTTCAGATTATTTGTAATACAAATTCAATTAAAATTTCAATACTAAATAGTAATGTTTTCTTTTTTATAGGTTATTTGTAATGCAAAGCTTTGATAAGGTTTTCTGAAAAGATTTCTTTTATTTTCCATTTACATTTTTACAAAATTTAATCATAAAACTACAAATAAAAAGCATAGTGTTTCCAGCAGAACAATAAAAACGTTTAAGAGTTAATTTGCCCTTATTAAAATTTTGTGAATAAGAATCTATATTTTGGGTTTATAAGACAAAAAGCGTTTGATAACTAATGTATACTTTAAACCTTATAAGGATTTATTATGAATTAAACTGTTAATGTAGAACTTTGACCGGAAGGGAATAAAATCGGGAAAATGGAAAAATGATATCTATAATAATAATTAAGATAGGGCTAGTGAAGCACGCCGGAGTTTAGCTAGTGTTCTATAAATATATTAATTCTTATCACAAAATGTACAATTTACATATAAATTCAAATTTTCGTATACATACATACATACGTATTAAAACTAATAACACTAGTTTACAGCGAAAAACGCCTTTAAATAAAACTATATAGAATATAATGATTTTGATGCGTTGAATTCAAATCCGTTTTTAGTTTTTTCCATCGGACGTTTAGGAACAAAATTTTTTTTTTGTAATTTCAACGGTTTCGGAGTTATTCACAACTTAGCTGGGAAAAAAAATTTTTGCGCAAAATTAACACAATGGATATACCCAAATCTTTTGAGATTCGTGATCCCCCCTGAAGGTCTTAATTTTAATATACAGTCACCTCTTGCACGTATGTCTAGTTTTTTTTTACCAAACACTATGTGACGTCTTTTACATACGATAACATTCATAAAAAGCCCAAATGTTTTTCATAAAAGACCTAAACTCCAAGTAATTCCAATAATTTCTTATTTTTGAAAAAAAAACACCTTTTACAGCAAAGAAATCAGGTAAAAGTCTTTTTTGTTGTTAGCGTTGTAATTTGTGGGCCTATTTTAAAAGTTTGACGTTTCGAAGTCCTTAAGAGGTACAGTAACGGGATATATACAAAAAAAAAAAATAAGAATTTATTGTTGGAATTCTCAAATGAAAATAAGATTTTACCTTTTATCTGCTTAGAAGAGACTCTGTTTACAAACTGTATATTTCTTTGATATTTATGTTACTATATGCATACTTTTTTATTAAAAATTTTAATTTAAGTAAATACACATGTACCTATTTAATTTTAATTAAAATTTCTTAGTAGACCTAGTCACGGAACACACGATGAAAGTTTTCTTGCAGACATTTTCTTCAATTCTCTTTTAAATTCGCATTCGCGTCTACACTACGATATTTATTTCAATGAAATTTACGATTTTTGAATAACATTGTTGTTGTATGACATTACGAATTTAATAATAAAAGAGGGTTTCAGAGTACATGAAAGAGTGTACGCCATTACATTCGTTTCTCCCCGCTCATCGACAAAGTTATTCTGCAATTGACAAACTCGGACTTTCTGCAAGAAAACTTTCAAAATGTGTTCCGGGACTTAACTGCATAAATTTTCGATTTTGATTGAAAAATTAATTATATACTTATTACTTTTTTTGTAAATTTGGTAGGTAGCGACCGGTTTTGGTAGAACTTTAGGAAAATTTTAGTGGAAAATCAATTTATTGTATGGCAATACTGATCAGGACTTATACTTATTGTAAATAACTTCAATTTATTTACTATTTCAAAAATGAATTCAATATATTTAGGAATTAATGTATATTAATATTACAGGTTAAGTATATTTCAAGAACACAAATTGTAATGTTAAAAAACGTGAAACAAATTGTTCACAGATGTAAGTGTTGCCATCGTGGTGTTTACGCCCGTATATCAGAGTCCTCTAAAACCGAAGTATTTAAAACTGGTAGTAGAATTAAATACATTACTCTGTTCACATCCCCTTTCTTTTGGGAAAATGTCAATTGTATTGAAGCCGCTGCGGCTGGGTTTTAATTCGGGACGACCTTCTTAATACAGTAGGTAGATTAGCGTTCCGATCAAGCGATGTTTGACAGTTATCATCGTCTCTGAATGGTACATGGTCTGTTTCAGCAACAATTACTGGTACTGGTGTTATTTTGGCTAGTGACTCGCAGGTTTTGTGAATTTCTCCGATATTCATTTCCGCTAGGGTCTTCCACCGCATAGGAGCGGGGATGGATCTGCTCTTTTATCACCGCTGGTCTCCATATGCTCTGGGGAATTACTTTTGGCACCACGATTTGCGTATTCGTTTTGCTTTTCTCTTTGTTTTTTTAAATATTCACTAATTCTTTTACTTTCTGATGATAATAAAGTATCTTTAGTTGTAGGTAGTATACTTCTTATAGCATGGCCAAAAAGTCGCTGTGCTGGTGAACCCAGATTACCACGAGGAGTGTTCATATAGTTGAGAATTCCTAAATAGTGGTCGCTGTTGTCATACGTTGATTTTTTTAAAATGTTTATCGAATGCCTTTTGTTGACTTGTGCCCCAATAAAAAGGCTGTGGTTTTCCCAATAGTATCCGCAATGGTGCAGTTAGGCTAGAAAATTTTTTTATAAATTTACTTAAATATGTGAATTTACCTAAGACTCTCTGTAGCTCTTTTTTCTTTGTTGGGTGTTTGAGACGAGTAATGGCTTCAATTTTGTCAGGGTCTGGGTGCAAGCCTGCGTCACTTATAACATGCCCTAGAAATTATACTTTTGTTTGTTCGAATTTGCATTTTTCTTTATTTAATTTTAGTCCATTGGATTCGACTATCTTAATAACCTTAGATGTTGTAGCCCGAAGTTCTTCTAAATTTTTTGAATGTATTAAAATGTCGTCGATAGCGACTTTTACGTTTGGTAGATGTGAAAACAAGTTTTGCATTAGACACTGAAAGACTTCTGGAGCTGACGAAATTCCAAATGGCAATCTTTTGCTTTGTTTGGTGGAATTTGAAAAACCCTTTTTTGCAGTCTATAATTGAGAAAAATTTTGCTCCTTTCAGTTGAGCGGCAATTTCCTCTAAAGTATTCATAGGGTAAAGGCGACGTTTAATATTTTTATTTACACTAGTAGGGTCTATGCAAATTCTAATTTTGTTATCTTTTCTTACAACCACCATTGGTGATACGGCCGGAGTTGGTAAATTTGTGGGTTCTATTACATTCAACTTTACCATTTTATCGAGCTCCTTTTTCACCTGGTCTCTGATTTTAAATGCCACTCTTCTGGCTGGACAAATTTCAAACTTTGGGTTCTCCACTAAGTCGATATCGTACACGAAATTTTTTATACATCCCAGGCCCTCGAATAGATTTTCATTAATCGTTAACTCACGTATTCTTTTAATTAATTGTAATTTTTCGCAAGAATCGGCACCTAAAATGGGTTTAACGTTTTCCCCAACTATTTTAAAATTAATTTTATAAACCCTTTGAGCAATTTTGCATTTCAAAGGCACCTCTCCTAACGCTTTCATCTTATGGTTACCAAAAGATACTAAGTGTTTGACACTGCAAGGTTTTATTGTTATCGTTTGCTTAACCTTTTGAAGGTCATTAATTACTTTTAATGGCAAGACATTACACTGGGCACCTGTATCCAATTTGATATTATAGTTTTTATATTCAATAGTTATATTTTCTGTAAAGTGCTCATGTTTTACCGTGTTGCCCTTACTTATGCAGCCAATAGATATTTCGGAATGGATATCCGAGTTACTTTCTGAATTTTCATGTTGCTCACAGTAAGAAACATTTCTATTTTTGTTAAATTTTCTTTTTGACTTAGATCTACACATATTTTCAAAGTGATTTTTCTTTCTACAATTTTTGCATGTATGTCGGAACGCTGGACAGTTGCGCGCTTCATGGGTTGTACCACAATTTCAACAATCGAAAGTTTTAATTTTACTGGGTTTTTGCACGATGTTTACACTTCTTTCATTTTCATTATGGATTTCTGCAGTTTGTTTTTGTGCAAGTTCTGTAACTTGGCAGATTTGAAGGGCTTTTTCTAACGTGATATCATCAGACAGCAATTTTGTGCGGAGGGTATCACTTTTTATACCCAGTATAAGTTGGTCTCGTAAAATACTATCAGTTAAGTTTTCAAAATTACAATTTTGTATCTGTAGTCTAAGCCGGGTTATATATTCGTCTATTGTTTCGCCATCATTTTGTACTATTTTGTGGAACTTGTACCTTTCAAAGGTAGTATTAAGTTTGGGTGTGAAGTAGGTCTCAATTTTTTTTTTTTTTACATCTACTAACGTTTCGTTTTCTGCTGCTGGTAATGAATTATAAATTTGAATCGCTGAGTAGCCGATGGCTGACATGAATGTTGCGAGTTGTACCTTTGCTGTTTTTGTATCTAGACCGGTTGCAACTTCAAAATATTTGTACTGCTGTTTCCACAGCTTCCACTCCATGGCCATATCTCTGTCGTGCTCTATGATCAATGGCTTTGGCGGCCTTATAATATTACAAGAATCTGCCATTATATGGTGTGGGGTTCTTTTTTTCTTTTTAATCTTTTTTTTGTGGGGTTTGTATGTATTTAAATTAATCTAAAGGATCCCGGGTTTCGGCACCATGTAAATAACTTCAATTTATTTACTATTTCAAAAATGAATTCAATATATTTAGGAATTAATGTATATTAATATTACAGGTTAAGTATATTTCAAGAACACAAATTGTAATGTTAAAAAACGTGAAACAAATTGTTCACAGATGTAAGTGTTGCCATCGTGGTGTTTACGCCCGTATATCAGAGTCCTCTAAAACCGAAGTATTTAAAACTGGTAGTAGAATTAAATACATTACTCTGTTTACACTTATTTTTGTTTAACATGGTCTTTACACATGAATATAATTTCATTAAAGTTGCAATACAGTAGCAATTTTTTACTAACGCATTCAAATTATGTCAACTTTCAGCTCAACTTTCAACGATTTTTTCATGCAAGTGATTCTTTGACACTACATGAACGTTAATTGACAAATACGTAAAATAGGGTTACCTATATAGTTTATTCATTCAAATTTACAGGAAAGCGATAAAGAGTAATTGGAGATTGAGATTTATATACCTACATATAGTATATTTATATGCACGCATTCCATAATCAAAAAGATTAAATAACTATGTATAAATTTTGCTCTATGAATGAGTATATGTAGTTATTCGTGGTAACTCTAATTAAAAAAAAAAAAAAAAAACAATAGAAATGGAAGACATTTTCATAATAAACTTTCAGTCGCTTGAAAATTTTTATGAAATACTTTTAAGACTATACGAATTTGTATTTATAATATGCATACAAACATTTCATGGTTTTCCAACCTTGTAATTTTGATGTTTGGTGTCTTTGTAACACACATTAGAAGATAGTGCTGCGTTGGAAGTTAACACAGCTTTGTCTAACGCCAATATAATAGGTATTATGCATTAATTGTGTATAGAGCATCAACAATGTCTATAATTTTCCTAGGAATTTTTGATGCCAAAAGTCTTTTAAAAAAATGTATAGAAACAATATTAATTAGTGAACTCTACTCAGTGTCTGATCAATCTTTTCGTTATGTAGCACTATTTGTTACTTAGCAATATGCAAGTGTACGCATTTTTTAAACTCATAGTTAATTTTACATATCTTGAGAACAGTAATAGTGGAAGTTTTTGAATTTGATATAAGTGACTTCATTGCCAATACAAATCGTCAGTTAAAAAGTATCTGGCATTGGGTAGCATCTCCTTTTTAGGCGGATTATTTTTGTGCGATTTTTTTTTTGGTGGTTTCTTTTTTTATGCGATTTATTTTATGCGGTTTTTTGTGCTATGTATTTATTTTTACGATAATTTTTGGTCGCTATATAAAAGTTAAGCATAATAAATGAAGTTATCAGCATTGTTTGAAAAAGGAACATAATTAAGAAATATTTCGTTTATTTTTTGTTTAGTATATAATATTGAAATATATGTATGTTGTTGACGAAAACAACGATCACTTTTTATATCCATTATTGACATGTTTTTTTATCTCACCGAAATGATTCAATATGAAACCTCAAGGTACCATGACGTTATAAATTATGTGTCAGATATTTCCGATAAAAAAAATGACAGCGGATAACATCAATACCGGACTCCAACTTCATTTACTGGCCATCGATAACAATTGTGAAAAAGCTTTACAATTTCAAAAGGAACTTTAATCCTGTATAACTAGCTATCAAGATATAAAGTGGCTCGCAGCTTATTTCGTGTGCATTCAAGATATAACTTTGAACGCTTCCAGTATCAAAACTAATGTGTTCGTGTTTTTAAATATTTGTAAAAGTAATTTTATTAAAATTTAAAACATGAAAAATATAAGTCACAGCTTATTTCGTGTATTGGCAGCAGTCTTAGAAAAAACTTAGATGGAACATAGTGTGACCTTCTTTGTGTTTAATTACGTCTTTGAGACGATTTTCTGTGGATATAAAGATTTTATGGGTAGTTTCGGGGTAGTCTTGCTCCACTCTTCCAGTTCTGATTAGTAATCTGCTTCTTTGGTATTCCTAAGTCCAGAATTGCCAAAAAAAATTTGTCACTTTTAAATAGAGAGTATTTAAGAAGCATCGTTGAGGTTTATTTAGTTCCATATCAATCATGACTTCAAAATAATAATACTGAAAATGATTGCGTATACACAAAGCATAAGCTTTTTTAACAAATTATCTTTTAATATGCATAAATGCATATTTTTATCCGTTGTGCCGTCAATAAAAACAATGTTGGTAACTCCAGAGTCAGCCATTAGAAAGTGTTTAATTCTAGTTTTTATTAATATTGCCGAATCTCCACACGCCCTATCTCTGCGGTTCTTAGTGTCAAGTATATCTACTTATACTGAATAGACTTCTGGACGTTAAATGGGTTTCGGAAACCAGCATTACAGCGATTCGATGGTTTTGTAAAATATGTTCGGTTTCATTTTTGTGTTGGCGAATGCCGTTTGCGTTCCAGAAACATATTTTCAAACAATTTATGGTTTATTTAATGCAGCGTGTAGAAGAGTGGATTGCATTATCAGCATTTCCTGCATCATACTACTCATAGAGTAAAATTGTTGACAGTTTGCACAAGAGTCTATATTGTTGCTTCTAATCTGTTGAAGTTGAATGGTGGAAATTGATTAATAGATTCTGGATGCAAATTATGGGTATTTTTTCGTACACATCTAATGGAATGTTGAGAATTTTTTACAATATTAGCATATGATAATGGTTTGTTGATTAATGGTTGCGATGCTTGCCGGAAATTTGTTTCTATTTGGTTTGGGCGGAGTTTTTTTTTCTCACCATCACACCTCTAAGGAGAATATTGGCTATCTAATAGCATCTATTGCTTTATTTAAGTTTCTTTAATCAAATTGATCTTTCAAGCTAAGTAGATGTTTAATCCACTGTAGCTTCCTCTATATGATTCTGTGTAGTGGTGAAGAATCCTTGCTATTTGGTGGTGATCTTTACTTTAGCATTGTAATTTTTCCCAGTAGGTGACGTGGCTTCCTGATCATTCGTTTGATGTTTGTCATCATCGCCAGATGTATGCGGAAAGGGGGAGTGTTTCTTTTTTATTTTTTAGATGGAGCTGTCTTCAGGGCAGTTGAAGCCCCTTGTAGTTAGCAGTGTGATTTCCACTAAAGTTGCTACACTTCTTTACTTTAGAAACATCTTTGGATTTATCGCATTGTGCTAATGCATGTAATTCTCCTCACACCACACATACAGGGGCCAATTTGCAATAAGCCCTTGTGTGTCCATATTCCTGAAAATTGAGGCATTGTACTAGCCCACTCCGCTTGTGAGGCAGAAGGTATCTCAAATTATGTATAGGATGCACTTCTCCCTTTCTTAATTTAAAATCTTTTGGTTAAAATTCTACTTTAAATAATGGCTGGGGTATTTTGTCTATGTTTCATAGGTTTATTACGCTTTTTACCTTGAAATCTTTGTTTTCTAAGCTGGCCTTGATTTCGTTTTGTTTGACACCCGAATCGATACCTTTAATGACTACTTGAAGACCTTTGCTCCCCTTTAACTGATAGGTATAAAAATTCTTTTCACGGGTCTCGAGTTCCAAAGCTATTTTACGGTAGTCGGTTTCATGTGGTACTTGAATTTTTGTCTCGCTAATACTACCACTCTTAATTAGAATTATGTAAAACGAGTTTCCTCCAATCAGTGAAATTTAACCCTTCACCAGGGCATTTGTGGTCTGTTCTCTTAAATAGATCGGAGTAGGTTTAGAAGTTTTTGCCGATGGAACAGTATTTTCTTCTTCATTTGCTAAAATTGCAAATCGATTTTGGGATTACAAACTACCTGTTGCCCGTTCTTTAGTCAATTTTGGCGTTGAAGCCATTTTTGACGAATTCGAGCTTCTTCATATACTTTCTTCATATACTAACGAAAAGTTGTGCATATTATCAGGTACAACATTAATTGATTTAGCCGAATTTACACTATTATTAGCTGTCAGTAAGTTTTGTTTTACTAAGATATTATTTACCAACCGCACGGGTGAGCATGAACGGGGTGGAGTGATAGATTTCGCAGTTAAATTCAACCTGTTATCAGCTTTTTATATACATCCTTTCGCATGAATAATATATCTATAATTTTTCGAATATAATTCTTTTTTAATTCCCATGAAGGAACATGTGGACTTCTCTCAGTCAATGAGCTGCACACGATTCTTTTTTTAAACTCATTGAAAGGGACCTACAGTTTAACGCCGGCTCCGAACGGCAAATGCATTTAGAGAAGTTTTCAATAGTATTTATCCTCATAACCAGTTACTAGCTAATGTTATAGGTTATACCGCTGTTAGGTTATACCGCTGTCGAAAAACTTTTTTCTTTTTTAAAATGGTCTGGCCTGGTATTGAACCGACGACCTTCTGGTTGGTAGGCGGGTGTCTTACCTACCATACCACAGCGGCACACATAATTATTTTTTAACTGGGTCTTATTCCTTAAATTCACCGCGATGAAAAACATGTCTGCACTCATCTATGACAATATTACAATATGATTAGGAAAAATAAAATAAAAATGCTATCATTGCCTCTCACAGGGAAAGAAACTCTAATGAGAGACTTTAAATTAATAAAAAAATTTCCTCTTGTTATTACTGCCATTGATGGAACCCACATCAAAATAGAAACTGGAGGAAGCTTGGCGCAAAACTACATCAATATAAAAGGATATTACTTCCAAACGTTCAGATTATTTGTAATACAAATTCAATTAAAATTTCAATACTAAATAGTAATATTTTCTTTTTTATAGGTTATTTGTAATGCAAAGCCTTGATAAGGTTTTCTGAAAAGATTTCTTTTATTTTCCATTTACATTTTTACAAAATTTAATCATAAAACTACAAATAAAAAGCATAGTGTTTCCAGCAGAAAATAAAAACGTTTAAAATTAATTTGCCCTTATTAAAATTTTATGAATAAGAATCTATATTTTGGGTTTATAATTAATTTGCCCTTATTAAAATTTTATGAATAAGAATCTATATTTTGGGTTTATAAGACAAAAAGCGTTTGATAACTAATGTATACTTTAAACCTTATAAGGATTTATTATGAATTAAACTGTTAATGTTAGAACTTTGACCGGAAGGGGATAAAATCGGGAAAAAGGAAAAATAACTATAATAATAATTAAGATAGGGCTATTGAAGCACGCCGGAGTTTAGCTAGTGTTCTATAAATATATTAATTCTTATCACAAAATGTACAATTTACATATAAATTGAAATTTTCGTATACATACATACATACGTATTAAAACTAATAACACTAGTTTACAGCGAAAAACGCCTTTAAATAAAACTATATAGAATATAATGATTTTGATGCGTTGAATTCAAATCCGTTTTTAGTTTTTTTCCATCGGACGTTTAGGAACAAAATTTTTTTTTGTAATTTCAACGGTTTCGGAGTTGTAGCGGGGAAAAAATTTTTTTGCGCAAAATTTTTCAAAAAATAAAAAAATTTCGGAATGGATGTTTTCTTGCAAAATTAGAGGAATTTTTTTGTTTTTTGTAGACCAGTGTAATTTTTATAGAATATACAACATTTTTGAAAGTATGTAATTATATCTTGATATTTTGCAGGCAAGTGAGAGTTTATTATAAAAATGTTATCGAAGCAAAACGTTGATAAAAATATTTATATTTTTGTCCGGCAGAGAGACAAAGATTTTAATTTAAGGTATTTAAAAAAATATACTATTAGTTCAAGCTGCTTTTAAATCAAATTTAATAGTAAAAATGCATATATGTACGTACAATTGTGGCCATATAATTAAAACATTCGTAATGATATTAATTTATCCGTTTTATTTTTATAATTAAAAAAGATAACAAATTTTTTTTTAATTTTTAAATCTAAAACAAACAGTTTCCAGTACACTCTTTAAATAGATAATTTAAATTTCTCTAAAAAAAATATCTATTAAAAAAATTTTAATTGGGTTGGTCATATAATTAAAACATTTACTGTTTTCACTTTAATTGCAATATTTTTTGATATTTCTTTCCATACCATCCATATTTCGTGGGGTAACCTTTGTTTTCAATAACTTCTAACTAAGTGTCTACAGAGAAATTGAGGAATAGGCTTCCAACACATTTCGGTGTTTTGCAACAATTAATTTAACTTTTAAGTGGGTCAGCTTTAGAGGCTTTAATGATACAACTATTTCATCCTCCCTAGCTAACTTCACGTGGTTAGGGAGCACTGGGTACATTATTTGAGGTTCCAAATGGTATCAAAATGTTTCATTACATAAATAAATGATTTACAAATTTTACCTCTAGAGCAACCAATTACCTGGGAAAACTCATTTACCATCTTGCCGGAACCTCTAAGATTATGTGAGTATTACCTTTCTTTCTTGGTCCTTTTCCCTTTGATGATTAATTTTTCTATATAAATACATATTTTTCCTGATATCATTTGAAACATACTTACCAATAAATTTACAAAATTAAATATAAAAAATATTTTATATAATTATTATATTCTTTTCAAAGAGCAAAACTAAAAATATTTTAATTATGTGTAGACTTTAAAAACAACACGCACTAAATAATGACTTAATTTGTAAGAAAACTGAGTGGAAAAGTAAACCAAAGAAGGAATCGAGTGTAAAAGAGAACAAATTTATCTTTGTAGTGGAAAAGTGCCGTTAAAATATCAAGAGATATATAAAAAACCGAACAAATAAGAGATCATATTTATGTTTTAACTGTATGTCCAGCACTGTATATTGAGATTTTACTTCCGATTTGATGATTCATTTTTAAATCTACATTTAAGCCAACTCACTCTGCATTCCCTTATCAGTTGATAAGTGGGAATTTCCAATGGATACAAAATATTTTTTACTTAATATAATTACAAAGTTCCCGAGCAGATCATTTTGTTTATTGTAAATAAATTTAAGGCCGCTGTGGTATGGTAGGTAAGACACTCGCTTACCAATCGGAAAATCCTCTGTTCAATACCAGGCCAGACTATCTGAAAAAAGACAGAGTTTTTCAACAGCGGTATCACCTCATGACATTAGATAGTAAGTAGTTATGAGTATTACTACTATTAAAAACTTCTCTAATGCATTTGCCATTCGGAGCCGGCGTTAAACTATAGGTCTTTTTCAATGAGTGAAAATAGAATCTGGTGTAGCTCATTGACTGAGAGAAGTCCACATAATCCTTCATGGAATGTTATGGGAATTTAATAATAACAATAATTTTAAGGCAGTTGCTCTGGATGACTTGTAGTTTGTTAAAACAATTTATAATTATATGTTATGTGGCATTTTGGAAGCTCAATATCTGTCAGTTATTCTGACTGATACAGTCTAGCGAAATAGTCACCCCAATCGTAAATAATATTTTTCTTGAAATGTTTCCTATTTCCCATGATTGTAGTCATGAATAATTTTTCCCATGATTTTATTTTCTTGTTTCTGACTATTCAGTTGGGAATGAAAGTTTGTAAAGTTTTGAATTTTTATCCATTTATTCCTAAAAGTAAGTTCTGGGTATCGTTACAAGTGGTTCTTAAATTGCTTTGTTAAATTTGTGATGATTTAAAAGGTAAAGAAGAGTTAACTGGCGTTTCATATTAACATTTTGTTTTTCCATTCTAAAATTAGCTAAATTTGTTGGTGTTAAAATTCAATGTAAAATGATAATTTGCTTTAGTTTGAACAGCTGTTGTGAAAAGGGAAAGAAAATTTAATGGAAACATTTGCCTCCAAAATGTTGAATTTTGTTGAAACAACATATAGACAAATAAATATTTATTTTTGTAGGGTGTGGCACCGCCTAGTTCCTTCCAGACATACAGAACATACATACATGCATACAAACACTCATTCATTTTTATATAAAAGATATATACCAATATATATATATATATATATATATATATATATATATATATATATATATATTATTTTTTTTTTTTTAAGATTCCTACTCGCTCGATTCGTCAATTAGGAAATCGTTTCTATGTTGCAGTGTCACATATTTCTCCTAACGGCCCCTCATTCGGGTTAACCGAAGAACAAAAACAAATGCAAGATATGGCTCGTAAATTTGCACGTGAGGAAATTATTCCAGTAGCTGCACATTACGACAAGACCGGCGAATATCCTTGGGATGTTGTCAAAAAAGCTTGGTCTTTAGGTCTCATGAACAATCACATTCCTCAAGAATTTGGAGGTTTAGGCTTAGATAACTTTACCACTTGCTTAATTGCTGAAGAGTTAGCTTACGGTTGTACTGGTATCATGACTGCTATGGAGGCTAGTTCCTTGGGTGTAAGTCTAAACTTTTTTTTTTCAATATGTCAATTTTACTTAATTTACTTGTGTACATATTTATTACAATTTCATTTCAGCAAACGCCAATAATTATTGCTGCAAATAAGGAACAAAAGAAGAAATATTTAGGTCGCTTGATCGAGGAACCACTGGTAGCCGCTTATTGTGTAACTGAACCAGGTGCAGGATCCGATGTAGCTGGAATTAAAACAAAAGCCGAAAAGAAAGGTGACGAATGGATTATTAATGGCCAAAAAATGTGGATTACAAACGGAGGTGTTGCTAACTGGTATTTTGTTTTGGCTCGCACCAATCCTGATCCAAAAGCTCCTGCTAGTAAAGCCTTTACCGGTTTTATTGTAGAACGCGATACTCCTGGATTGACTCCAGGTCGTAAAGAAATTAATATGGGCCAGCGTGCTTCTGATACACGTGGCATTACTTTTGAAGATGTACGTGTTCCAAAGGAGAATGTACTTATTGGCGAGGGAGCTGGTTTTAAAATTGCCATGGGTACTTTCGATAAAACACGTGCTCCCGTAGCTGCTGGTGCTGTAGGTTTAGCTCAACGGTGCCTAGACGAAGCTCTAAAATATTCCTTAGAACGTAAAACATTCGGCATGCCCATTGCCTACCATCAAGCAGTTCAGTTTATGCTTGCCGATATGGCAATTGGCGTTGAGACCGGTCGTCTAGCTTATCGTCTTGCTGCCTGGGAAGTAGATCAAGGTCGTCGCAATAGCTATTACGCTTCAATTGCTAAATGTCATTCAGCTGATATGGCCAACAAAATTGCCTCAGATGCTGTACAAATCTTTGGTGGTAATGGCTTTAACACTGAATATCCCGTAGAAAAATTAATGCGTGATGCGAAGATATATCAAATTTATGAAGGTACCTCACAAATCCAACGCCTTATCATTTCAAGAAATATGTTCGAAGTTGCTAAACAATCGGCATAATTAATCTATGTCGTGTGTTCCCTCCTTCTAGTTATTATTTTTAAGCTTATCGGAATATTAAGTTGCTATACGTATTATAAAAACATTAATCTGTTTCAAATAATGTGAATAAAAATTGGTAGAAATTTACATACATACATACACATACTTAGCAGATATTAATTTTATCTTAAAATCCATATATGTATGTTTTATCAACCCTTTTATTTATGATAGGAGTAATTTCGGGTAATGTGGAATATTTGGCGAATGTGGAACCACTATCAATTTCTAACGAAATATTATTTGGCAGTTCTATCTGTTTGTATACATAGCTTAAAAAGAATGTTGGTATGGTTCGTTTTAAGTTGTCCTATGAACAATAACTATTTTAGACAGCTTTATTGTTATAACGTTAGTCGGTACGACTAACATCGTCTTTATTTTCATATGCAGATTTTTAATAATAGCTCCATTAACTTGAACTCTTCTGTATTTCTGTCGTTATTATTATCTTGTGAGCATTCATAGTTCTTCATTAAGTATTGTGTTTGTTTTAGTTATAAAGCTCTTATTAGTAGATTCGTCTAATGGTTAGTGTTTATGTAACTTCTAATTTTATATATTGTTATACATATTTTTAATGAATATTGTTTTTTTTTTTTTGGAAAATATAAATGAGTTTTATAAAAGATATAATTGAAAATTTTAAGAAAATAAAAGCAAGATTTGTGGTTTTTGTCCGTATTAAAAGCAAAAAATGACGAATTCAATATCCACACAATGTTGTAAGAGCGTATAGAGCAGAGAATGACAAAAGTATGGTACTTTTAAAGTATTGGAGGCCAATAATGTATGAGTGAGTAAAGTTAAAAATAAAACGGTACACATACACAATAAACGAAAAGCCAGCGCAACTTAAATAACTACAAGTAGGAGTTGCGTGGAGTGCCTGTAATACCCGCACTCTAAGTGTAAAGTGTTTATGAGCATGGGTATATTTATAGTTGTGTATGTGTATATTTCTACTCGAGTGTACATAGAGCATAGTTCTACAAAATAAAACCCTCCGAAATTGCAGTGATACTACAGGTAACAAAAGTGTTTTATATTGACATTTCAGTGAAGCTAAAATGGCTAAATACATATGTGGGCTATTTTCAAAACATTTTCAGCGGGTTTTAGTTAAAAAATTAAAAAATAAAAACTGATAAAAAAGTTTTGATAAAATTAACGTCATTAAAAATTCATATTGTTACGTTTTTACCTTAAAATAAAAATAATAAAATAAAATAAATCTTGTTTTTAGTTTTTAATTAAAATCCTTTATTTACACAGTTTTCTACCATTGCTTGTAACCTTTTTACAAGCAATAACAATTTTCTACTCATAATTACCACAATGTATACTGTGAGAACACACCAACAAAAATAACAACAACCATGCAACAAATTTTACAGCTCGGTAGAGGGATACACGAGACAGTAAATATTAACATAATAGAGCTATCTCTTTCTTCCGAGCTGAGTTGTAAAATTTTTTATTTTGCTTTATTATAGCATTCTGGCGCAATAAATAAAATTTTTCAGAGGTAAAAAATTTGTGTTTGTAAAATTTGAAAAAAATTAAAGTATTTTATCCAAAATTATCAATTTCCTTTGCAGGTATTTCTTGCAGGTGGCTTACGGATTAAAGTGAGTAAAATAATGATCATATTTATACTTTTAAATTATTAAAAAAGTGTTTTCTTTTTAGGTAAACTTTTGGTATGTAGCAGAAAAGCAAAACGTTAGTATTGTGTCTTATAAACGATTTTAAAATAATTTATAATGTAATGTTTTTGAGGAATCAAGAAACACATCATAAAATGGAAGCTATACACAAAGTTTATAGATATGTTTCCTGCAACAAGACGCGGTATATGTCGAGGTGAGTACCAGAGATCGTTATATTTTCAGTATTTACTTTTACAGCACACATACATTAATCTTATGAAGTTACAAAACAAATTCAATGTTATCTTCATGTGCATACGTATATAAAGTAAATTTTTGTAATTAAAACCTTCCTTTTAAATTAACATTAACATTTTTTGAAAATATGGCAGTACAAAAATTATTTTCTCAAGTTAAAATAAGTTAAATTTTTGATATTTTGTAAAACAACGTAAATGAATTCAAAAACCTTTTCTAGTACAACAATTTTTTATTTCTATCTTAATCTGCAAATCCGTAAATACCAAAATGTAGGTAAAATTATTTTTTTTTTTTTATTTTTTCTAATCTAAACTATGAAAAATACACAGTTTAACTTTTCTCATGTTTGTTTTTTTATTATTTTATTTATGTATAAAAGTCTTCTTAGTTGTGATGGAATTTCAAGATTTATTTTATTTTTGATAATAATATAAATATCATGAAAAATATTGACATTTTTATTTTCATCGAAATCGCTATTCATTTGTATGAGTATGGTAAGTATTTGCTTTCAATATGGCCACCGATTTTAATTTGTTGTAACCAAATTTTAACAACAACGTAACCAAATTGAATTTAGATAATTTAATCCAAAATCCAGCACAAATGTAATAAACTTTTTAAATTCCAAATGCAAAGATATGGTTTCTAGAAACTTAATACATTAAATCGGTTTAACAAAACTTTGTATAAAAATAAATCAGATCTCTCATAATGGTATATTGCTAGATACGAACTCAAAAGTTTAAATTTTATTCCAATTAACGTGGATTTTCTTGAAATTTGGTAAAAACAAGTCTAGCCAAAAACCTCAAAATTTTTAACAACTTGCAAAAGCACTGCAAACAGCGTTAATTGTTTTCTAAGATTATAAAAAAAATTATACAAAAATAGTCCGAAGGACCGAGTTCAATTTTATTAATTTCAATATTAAATCAAATGTTTGTAATGATTAACACTTTTTTCACCAAATTGAAGTATTAATAAATAAATGAAAGTATTTTTTTATATTATTTAAAACATAAAATCTATATTTCAAATTCAAATCTCTCATACAACTCTTTAGAAAGAAGTAAAATATTCATTAATTGTTTTTTCTACTTTGAGAAAAAACCTAACCAAATTTAAATGAAGTACACATCTACACATAGAAAAAAATTACCCATTTTGGTTACAAATAACCAAAAACAGCAACGCTGTTTGCTTTTACTGCGCACACACACATTAATCTTATGAAGTTACAAAACAAATTCAATGGTATCTTCACCACGAATGTTCATACGTAAATAAAGTTAATTCGATGCTTTTAATGTCTTCAATGTACACATTTAGATATAATGCACAGAAGTGGACACTCAAGAGTTATTCGTGTATAAAGTGAGGCATGCACACATTTTTCAGTGTATTTTTTTTCGATGTCCACTGTGTAGCCTTGTGTGTATAGAGGATAAAATGTGTACACTAAATTAATCTCTGGTGAGTACATATTTACATATTAATACCTACAACCAAGTGCAAAAGCTACGTGAGAAAAAACACTGTGACAATCTGATGAACTACTTCAAATTCAAGTCGATCTATAAAACCAAGCATTTATCTGGAGTAAATGTAATTAAGTCAGCATTTAGACGTACTATTTAAATCAGTGGACATATATTAACAAAAACGAACACTGAAAAGCCTCAACTGAATTCGGTTGGCTCGGTATGACAACGACAACAGTTTAAGGCTCTAAAATTGTTTTTAGTTAAAAGCCAACATGAACAATAATAGGTAATCTTTAGCACTTTTTTGTAAGTTAAAAATGATAATAGTACGTTGAAATGCAGATTTACTTGCATTTGCTCCAGATAATTACTTCATTGTAGATACCCAGTAATTTGAATTTGAAACATTTTACTTGATTTTGTTTGTCCTCTATCCTTAAAGCTGTGTAGGTAACTCTTTTGTAGTGTTTTTGTAGCTTTCACAATTTCTAGAGCATAGGATAAAAATATTCTTCAAAGTGGTAGAAATCAAATTGTTTCATTTCTGAAGAGCTTTGTGCATTTTTTCAATGGGTTTAAATGCGGTAGATTGTTATCAGTTTGCGTAAAAAACTTTTTATTTCATTCAGGACTCTGTATTTC
This sequence comes from Wohlfahrtia magnifica, assembly GCA_023159175.1. NCBI lineage: Eukaryota > Metazoa > Arthropoda > Insecta > Diptera > Sarcophagidae > Wohlfahrtia > Wohlfahrtia magnifica. Next base: position 283,180 of record JAKWBJ010000083.1, read on the forward strand.
AAAGAAAATGATCTTGTAAAATGTCTTAGATCCATGCAATATGTTATAAACAAAATTGTATTTTAAAAGAAAGTAGCTTCATAGCTAACGATGATGAAACTTTTTTTAGGTACTCAACAGGGTAAAGAAAATTCACGCATGTACAATGAAATGGTCGTAATAAAATTGGTACAAGCAAATTCGAAACTAATGCAAAATATTCCTGAAGTATTTCGTGAAGAAATTTCAAATCACTTCAAACAAAACGGTCTTAAAATGTATGAACGTATTAGGGGCTGGATGGAATTGTCAAAACAGTTTGCTGAGAATGAAAAAAATGAACAAGGTAATTAAATTACATATAAACATTTAGTTTAAACATAGAAACACTAATTTTTTGGCTTTATTTTAAATTATTAAATGCAGATTTGAACGAAAATGCCAAATGAACATCAATATCCTTTGCCAGATTTTCCCTTAATACCGGCAAGTCGTGCCTTTTTCAAACAAAAAGTCGCTTCTTTAAATTAAATGGCTACTACTACAGCCAATAGCCATACAGCAACTTCAGAGGACAACGCAACTTCATCAATGATTAAATAGCCTTAAATTATAGTTACAAAATAAATGTTTTACTCAAGTTCTTTTTCAAATATATACCTTTAGAATAAAAGAAACGAAGCTAAGATATATACAAAAGTACTAATGGCCCATTGCCAAATTTAAAAGCATTATTTTAAAAAAAGTATTAATAAAACTTAAAAACAACAAAACAAAGAAAGAAATGTGGTGTATTTTTTATATAATTAAAGTCAAATTATCACGTTTAAAATAAGTATGCATATTTTATTAAATTTATAATAATAAAAGTAGATTTATATTTCAATATGTATTTCAAGAATTATTGAAGAATCTTATTAAAATTGTTAAAAATATTACGAAATATTGATCGCAAAATTGTAAAGGATATTTTATTTAAAATATTTTTGCTTCGTATAAATAGTTCAGAATGCTTTATTAAAATCACTATTACAAAGTTTGAAGTATTTTCTATAAACTGAAATTAATTGTATAAAAAATTCATTGTTCTATTTGTTTGTAATTATAAAAATCCTTAGCCTTTTCTTATTTCGTGTTAAAACTAATTTCGATTTATGTAAATTGTATATTTGTTTTACATCTTTTCGCATTCATTACATATATTTCAAAAATTTAAATTTCTTTTCATAAGTCTTAACATAAAAAACAGTATTAAGTTTTCATACTAACACAAGTATTCTTTGAGATATTTAAAGAAAAAAAATGTTATAGTTTAAATTTCATCTTTATATCTGTTAAATTCTACTTATAACTAAAAATGGAATCTTAGAAACTAATAGGTTTTTTTTTGAAAAATTCGTTTAATGTATATTTTCACTTATGTTTGTTATAATTTATTTTATTTGTACAATATTTTCAATTATTGCCTTCTATGAATAAAATATTCATGAATGATTGTTTTTTAATTTCTTTATTGTTCGTTGATTTTGGACTCATTGAAAAGTAAGTTTATTATATTTATCCAAACTCGGCAAACAAGATTCAGATGTGGCACATAAAAAACAGTGTTTTTGGTTAAAAATAATGTTAAATTTTATTCCACATTTTTAACTTACCTTTATTAGTTGCAAATTCATTCATCATTAAATAAAACAGAAAATTTTGTATATACAATCTAAAAAAACAACCAATTCAATTTTATTGCAATCAATATTATTTTTATTTACTTCATTTTTTGCATACACATACGAAAAAGCATATATATTTTGTGCTTTTCGCACTGCTTTATTTTCTTGCTTTTTCTTTTACTCCAGCTGAGTTGTAAATTATTGTAGACAAAGAAAAACAGAGAAATTTCGCTTCTTGGGCTGTCGTTGTTTTCCTCACTGTATACACTGTGGTTATAACATAGGCCTCACAACCTCTTCTACCAGAGTTTAACTACACCAAACTCAACACTGAGTTCAAACAAATCGCACCAAATAAACTTGTGCGCTGAGTTTACAACACATAAACTGACTGTTGTTCTTTACTTTACTTTATTAATCCAAATATTCTGTACTTAGATAATTTGTCTTAAACTTAATTATGTGAATACTTATTCTATGCCTACATGATACTTATCATAGACTTATCAACTAAAACTTAAAATACTGCAGAATAACTGCAATCCATCACCAAAACAAACCAACCCTTACATTATATTCCGCGAAAAATGGGAAAACGGAAACACTCATATACTTAAAACTAACTTAAAACACTACTTAGAACTAATTAACATCAACAGCGCACAGACTTTCAACTCACTGTGCAGTGTTATACACTCGGTTGTCAAAATCCAGTGTATTCACCCTCCTGTGATAGAATATGCACTCGTTGGCATAGAGCAGCCCCTCGTCCCTCAACGTCAGGAGATTTAGAGGCGACAGGTCCTTCGTACCCTCAGGGTCTTCATATCACACCACCTGTCGAAGCAGCTGGTCACCATCTTATTCTCCAGGGTGGACGATCGCTCCAAAAACGCCACCGCAGTCCTCATGAGAAAAACATCGATCCTCTCGAAACCCGCATGGTCATCAATGACCCGACAAGACGGTCTTCGGAACGACCCATCAGGGATCTGGCGAGCCCTTAATCCAAGACAAGCCGACAAAACACGTCTCTCCCAGACTCTAAGCCTCTCCATCTGATCTGACGAAATTACAAACCAACAGGGAAGGCATAAGCCATCAGAGGCCTGATGATCTGCCTGTATATAAGCAGCTTTACTTCCTTACGCAAACCTTCCTTCCGGCGCAGTAACCGAATTCTATCCAAAACAGAATCCATATGTCGATAATACTCGAAGCTCTCGTGGAAAATCACCCCGAGATACTTAATCCTGTCGGATTGTCTTACAACCTCTCCGCCCATCCTCAGCACTGGTACGATCCTCCTTGCATTGGGATACAGCCGTCCCTTAAATATCACGCAATCCGTCTTTTCCATATTCAGGCAGAGACCCCTTTATCCGTTGAATCTCTCATTCATGCTCGCTGCCAGATGCAACCAGCACATCGTCCGCATAAAGAAGGAGTAAGTCCACGTCGAGTGGCCGAGGTATATCCGACATGGATATGTTGAAGAGGACAGGTCCCAGTAGTAACCCCTGTGACACTCCAGCAACAACACTCCTTTCATCAGAGAGTGTGTCACTCACTCTCACTCTGAGGGTTCGATCTCAGGAATTCTGCAATGATTCCGCAGAGATGCATGCCGAATCCAAACGACATCATCTTATGAACTGTCCCCTCCTGCCAAACATTATCAAAAGCCTTTGGAAAGTCCAGGCTCACGACAATAATAAACCATTCCATAAGTTTACCTAAGTTAGAGAACAAAGATATGGGTCTATAGTTACCAGCTCCCCAGAGTCAGGTCCCGGTTTGGATATAGGCACAATAAACGCATTTTTCCACGCCCTTGGGAAGTAACCAATGTTGAAACTGGTTGAACACCGTCATCCGTAATGAGTACATCATCACCATGTCAGCAACCGCCAATCTTCGCTGCACACCTGCAGCAGCCTTCACCTTCTGAAAAGTCTTATTGTCCACCTTAATATTCCGTAGATAATCCGTCCAATAATTCTGCTCAAACACAGCAATCGCCCCCTGAATTATCCTCTCCAGGTTCCTTATCTCAGCTCTCAATATGGTAATCCTTGAGACATCACTCGTTCTCCTCAGTATCTTTGAAGCTTGTTCTTCTCCGATATGAAGCCGAGGTTGTTGTCGGGGAGTCAGCACGCCGGCATGACGCACCGGTATTTTGGAAACCGATTTCTCCATCGCAGTTCTAATGACGCCAGTCATAGACTCAATGCGGTCATCAATTTCGCGGGAGATCACATTCCGATCCGTCGGAAGCATAAAGTCAAGCAAATCACGAGACAGTATCGATTTGAAAACCCTCGTATTCATCCTATCGAAGTCAAAGAGATATCGGTGCTCTCTACCACAAAGTCCAACCACTTGCAAAATCAACTCCACAGCCCTGTGGTCAGACTCATAGTGCAGAGTTCTAACTCCATCAGCACTTTCTGGCACCGGTACAACACAAGATGATGTCATGACCACATCGATAAACGATGCCCACATCCATATACCTCGGAGACAGTTTATGTTTGCCACTATCAGAACATCCGGTCAATGTTCCTCCAGAAACAAGTTTAGATAGTGTCTCCTGTGCCTGGACACTATCGAGTTGACATTCACGAAGATACACTTAATTGTGCGAACCATTCCGAAGACTCAACAGCATTTCCAGGAGGGCGTGGGATTTATCCTCATCAGTCCTAAGTCTGCCGTATTCAAGAGCAAAACCTCATATCTTGTACAAGCAGTGTAATAAGCCCGCTATTACAATCTCCATCGATGAGATTAAAATTCCCTCTCGCCGCTTCCAGTGTAAGGGCACTAGCCGCAGCCGGAAGGGGCCTCTGGGGTACTCCAACACCCCCAGCCACAGCAGCGTACGTCACACCTGTACGAGCAGAGTTTCTCGCAGCCGTAGCGCTGCTATTTTTGGCTGCTGATTTCCTCTCAGCAGTCTTCCTCAGTAGTTTCTCGCGTCTTGGGCACTCATCAGAGCTTGCAGCGTGTCCCTCAACGTTGCAGTTGGCGCACCTCACTAGCAGTCCAACCCTTCTCACAGCCTGGCCCGTGGTAGTATCAGTCAGTACCTTCTCCACATTATTCTTCCCCTTGTCATTAAATTCAATAAACTCATTAATTCATATAAACTATGGACTTAAAGTGCTTCCTGCTGTGAAAGTTATATTACCGCAATAAGTTTTTATGCGAAATTAATAAATAAAAATTTTGTTTTTAAAACGTATCTGAAATCTAAGGTCCCATTTTTCAAAGACTTATAACTTATTTAAAGTAAAATAGAAAAATGTAATATTTTAACGAAGAGTAAGTAAGTTGCTATTATTAGATCTTTTAAAGATATCAAGGATATCATAAGACCATAAGGGATTCTTTCCGTTTACGCCCTATCTAAAGCCAATGATCTAGTCTAACACTCTACTCTTTCAATTTATTTTCTCTTGAAATTAGCTTGACATCCGATTTTTCTGCTTTTCTGCGAGTTCCATTGTATATTAAAGAAATGTCTTTCATTTCGCACGGTTATGATCAGGCTCCTTAAAAAGAGACGTTAAGCTAAACCATTCGATGATCGTAACCTATATAACAGACTTAAGGACAAAATCATATTCAGTAGATGGTGTTAATGCTTATAAGTATATCGAACAACGCTAATACGAATGTATTACTAGACAACAAATTTGGGTTACCACGAGTGTCAAGTAGTGTCCTCGGACACCGTGTTGAGAATTACCTTAAACACTCTGAAAACGCATGATATCGGGAATATCTCACACCCACTCGGTAGGTTTGAGATATCTGAGGAGATCACCTGGGTATCGCGGTGTAAACGTATAGGGGCTACTCGCTACAGGCCTTACGGCGACGGTTCATTAGGGCTGCGCATCCAATATGAAGTACATAAATATTTATTTCTCCACCACTTCGCCACAGCTACCACAATACTCATTGTATAGTAACCCAATTTGTAAATATTTTTTAGTTTTAAAATCAAATTATTTTAAATACATAGTATTTTATTACCAGAGAAACCAGAAATATGCAATTGCATGGTTTTTCTCATGCACCCAATCCAATTTCGCTAAGTCGTAGTTTGGTTTCCTCACAGTGTGCCTAATCCATTTTTGTTTCCTTTTTACAATTTCCTTCATTATAAGAGCTTGTGTGTGATCTTGTTTCTGGCCAGAATATTTTCAAAATGCGGCGTAGACAGCAGTTTATAAATGCCTGAATGGAATTGACATCAATCACAGCAGCATTCAATACAGCCGAGATAATAAACAGACGGAGACTAAATTTTTATTTTCAATTCGTTGTGTTTTTAACGTTAATTCGCAAATTGTGGTTTTGTTTATTCGCAAACACCCTCTGTATGCATCTTCCTATATAGAATCCAGCCTTCCTTGCATTTCACAATGTTTGTGGCCTAAGACAGGTGTCGTCCGCGCAATCTAGGTCTTCCAACTTTCTGTTGTCTTCAGGTCACGTTGCAACACACAATCAATAACAAAACAGTCATCAGTGGAGAAAGAACATAACCATGTTTAACACCAGCTCTGGCAGGTATTTTCTTTTGAGCCAAAAAATTAAGAAAAAGTTTTGTTGTTGTTGTTCTGTACTAAATCTTTTTATAAAAAAATTATAAAAAGTCTGTCAAAATAAAGTTTGAATAGAAACTTTTTTTACAATTTTAGTATATTTTTCCGTCTTTAAATATTTCTAACGCTTTTATACAGCGCGTTTTGAATACAAATAGTTACATAAATTATAATTTTGCGCTTTTTAGCGCCCTTTGAGTAGGAGGTCTGCGCGTTTTGATCGTAAAAAGTTGGCAGTGCTGCTGAGTAACAATTTTTCGAAAGCTCTCGAACATGGTGAAATTATTAATAAGGTGGTGTTGAACAACCAGCTGGTATTTTTTAGTTATTCCGTAGCTGCCAACTAGAGCTGCCTGTATGTCATAAAATTCGATGTATTGAAGTTTTTTGATGGAAGGGTAATCCTTATATATAGCGAAAATTGTTCAGACCACGAAGTGATTCAAAACTAAAGTAATTAATGTAACAACTGTCAGTTTTAATAAACACCAAATTTGTACATCAAAGATTAATCCCTTCAAATCATCAAAAAGCTTCAAAAATGAGGCTAATGGGTAAGAGTCCATTTCTCAGCAAACGGAAGGAAGACCTGCACCGTAATAGTTAGAACAACATGCTATGGTCTGACGAAATGAAATTAATTTGTTTGGGTAAAATGCAAAATCGTATGTACGAACATATTTTGGTTACAGTTCACACTTTATTTGACTTTAATAAATACAGATTTAAGAGACTGTTAAAGTGTGTCATTAAATGTAAGTATAAAAGTTTTACAAATGTGATTTTGACTGCATTTAATGGCCTCCGTATTTACTCTTAGAATTTGACGATAGTATCTATAGTGAAAAAAACTATCGATAGTCAGCCAAAAATAAAACTATCGATACTATCGATAGTACTATCGATTGTTTTGCAGCTCTACTTTACTTTGACAGCTGATTTTTCATTTCACCATTCCATTTTTTTCTTTTACTTTCTTTTTAGTTCTTATGTAGCCATGCGAATGTAATCATCTACTTCTTTCAACTCTTAGTTTTTGTATTGGTTGTTTTGACTTGTATGTACTTGTGGTCTGTTACTTGTATTCTGGCCTGCTTAATTATTGTTGCCGTTCTATTTTTATTTACTTACTTTTTACTAATGTTTGTTGTTGTCGATTTGGTTATTTGTAAACAGCACTTATAGGTGTTTCGCTGCTTTTGTTTATTTTTTTTTAGGAATGTAATAAACGCAAAACAAAAACAATATGATTTTCGGTTAGTTTTTCGATGCAAGATTCTTTTATATTGTTTATTTCACTTAACTGTAAAGATATTGCAGGAGGATATAAAAACAATGCTACTTTATAAAATAGTTAAATTTGAACTCTGTTTACGTTGGGCATCTTAGTTTTAAGTTTTTAATACCCTCTCAGTTTTGAGTATTGGATTTGTTTTTAACAGCCTTGAATTGTGTACTAAAAAAGAGGAAAATAATAATATTATTATTGTGTTATAAATCCGCAAACCCGAAAGTATGTTTTACTTAGCTTAATAAATTGTATATTGGAAAACTAACACTTCTTGTGTATTACTTCTCCATATCTCGACTAAATATTTTATTTTGTTTTTTACCCACTCGCCCACATAAACTCCATTTCTCCAAGTGCGACATTATTTAAATCTTTAGGGCCGCGATTTCAGCTTCTTCATTATTTTAAAATGGCAAATTATTTTTATTTTATTAAGGGATGGAATAACGAAACATAATGTAGGTCAGACACTGGCTCGAAGTTTTTTGAAAATTATTTCGAAATCCTTGCAAATCTCTACTAAGCATTGGAGGACAGAATAATTAAAATTTAACTTTACTTTACTTTACTTCGCCTTTGAACATTATAAGGAATTTTATTGACCTTTTCATAATTTTCAAAAATTGTCTAAAACATTGCGAAATTCGAATTCCACTTTGTAGGACAATTGCTCTTCAAAGTTGTTTCAAGCATGTGCTGCTCATTGGCTTCTTAAAGTATTTTACTATTTTTTTACAAGCATTTGTAATTCATTTTAATTCATTTGTAGATTCGAAAGCATCTGTTGGGACAGTAGAAAAAAGATGAGCCGAACAGTTTAGTTTTGTGAAATCTCTTAGTGAACTTAAAATATTGCTTCCGCGATCAGTTACGAACACCACATTTGCCATATTAGTCACATCTAATTCTTCAAAAAGGCTGCTTATTTTGTTTTTTATGTTGACTGCTGTATTAGACATGAAATCCACAGATTTTTTTTCCTAAGATAATATCCATAAGTTCGTGTAAAGTGTAAAGTGTCGCACAAGAAAATTCTCTAAATGAAATCGTCGTTTCATATATCAATTGTAACTGCAGCCTCACGATTGGTAATAAGATTCTGTATGTGTGATTTTATTTATTTCCTTTTCTCTGTGGCCTTCAATTAGGTTTTTCGTGACAATGTCCTTGCGCTGGGAATAAAGCTGTCTAAATCAACATTTTTATCATACTTTTACACCAATTTGTAAACACTCTTGAATTAATTTACGAAAACTGGAGTTTTCAACGCTATTGAAAAGACGACAGTCTTCTATAGTAAAATCCATGAATGCTTCAAACCAAGCATTTCTCTCCGGTATTTATTTGAATTGGTGTACTGTCATGAGGCGTGAATGAACGCACTTATGCTTAAATTAATTTGATTCTTTACAAATTTAAAAATCTTTGTGCACTTTTGGCAGTAAACTCTGTCTTGTAAAATAGATCAATGCTCCTTTTCAACTTGAAGAAAACAAAATTTCCTCACAGTTCTCCATTATTAAGACTTATCGTACACATCAAAAGTTCAAATGCTAATGACAACTTGAAAACTCCGATTGGCTTATTATTTACTGTCTGATTTGGAGATTGCCCACATTTTTATTGCCCCATTTTTTTGAAGAAAATTGTTGCTTTTGATCTTCCATGTATGTAAGTATATGAAAATTTTTGGAAATTTGTTATAAGTGAAAGATCGTAAATATTCTTATTAAGTGTTTATATATGTGCCTTTGAACATATACAGTGAACCAGTAAATTTTTAGTACACTTTACATTCATAGAAAAAAACTAATAAATTTTATTGTAGTTGAGACAATCTACTTATTATATTTAGTATATATAATGTATATAATGAGGAACATAAAAATTATATTTTCATTGAAAAATAAACTAAGTGTTATAAAAAAGAGCATAAAAATTAAGCAATTAAATCAATTCAAGTAAAATAGTTTACGAACACTAAACTAAACATGTTAATATAAAACAAAACAATGAATTTAAATTTAAGTCAATATTTTGTCGGACCTCCATCTGAATCAATAACTGCTTGAAGACATCGCCGCATGGTTTCCGCTAACCTTTTGGTATCATTTTCTGCAGTTTTTGCCATTCCGTGGATAATGCTTTCCTTAGCGATTTATTTGGCGTTTTTGTGTGTTTTCTTATATTTTTGTCCAACAAATCCCAAATATGTTCGATAGGATTTAGGTCTGGTGATTGTGGAGACATATGGAGTTGCTTGCAATTATATAAAACCCATTCTATTACTACGTACGACGGATGCTTGGGTTGAAAGAAGAATTCGTTTTCTTCTAACCCCAATTGCGACGCACTTTGCTTAATATTGATCCTTATAATATCCAGACATAAATGCCTATCCATCGTAGTTTCTGTAAATACTAATTTTCTCACTCCAGCTGACGCCATACACCCCCACACCATAATGCTACCACCACCGTCTTCTACTGTTGGAATAAAATTTTTACACTCTTCTCTTTATTTGGCTTTCTCCATATTTTGTTGGCACCATCCGTTCCACAAATGTTATATATAGATTCATCACTGAATAAAACTGCATCCTAGACTTAACCTGATTTATCCAAGTACTTTTTTGCGAAATCTAATATTTTCTTTCTATTGGCTGCTGAAATTAAGGGTTTTCTACGGGGAATACGTGTATTGTAACCAGCTCTATGGAGTGTGTTTCGAATGGTCTGTGGATGTCACTTTTGCTTGTGGCTTGTAGCAACTCGCTCCGTATTTTAGGAGCCGATTTTTTAGGATTTGCTTTAACTATATTAAGTTTTTTTGGACGACCCAAACGTGTTTTTTTAAGTTTCCATTATTTACGAATTTATAATAGTTTGTATGCTCGATGAGTTTTTCCTAATATTATTTTAGAATAAGTTTTCTCATCTCAATTGGTATCTCTCTCCGTTTGCCCTTTTATCAGTTTAAACATTGTTGCCAATTTAGCGCCTTTTGCGCTATATTTAGCGCGTTTCGACTACCGAAAAGACGCATTTTTCTCTTTAGCGCGTTTTTCAAAAAACGCGTTAGGTTAGTGCTTTTGCGATTGAGAGAAGATATGAAGAGAGGCTTAAAAAGATAGATGAAGCACAAAAATACTGTGACAAAAATATAAAAGAAGTTAAAAAGCTGTATATAACAATAAATGTGCATGAAAACAAAAACAAAGAGATGTGTGATACAATTGAAGTAAATAACAAAATGATGTGTAATGAAATAAAAAAGCTATAACGGAGAAAAATGTCAGAGCAACCAGTAGGCTATCATTTGCAGATGCATTAAAAAATAAAACGGTGATGCCAGATAAGAATAAACCAAACTCGCTGATAATTAAGCCAAAAAAAAACAAGGTATAGACAAAACAAAAGAGGATCTCAATAGAAAGGTAAATCCAACCAATTTGAAAATTGTAAATGTTGAAGAGAGAAAAAATGGATAACAACACAAAGTGAAAGCAATGAAGAGAGAGAAAAAATAAAAGAAGCAGTACAAAACGAAATGAGTGGAAAATACGAAATAAAAGTGCCAAATCAACCGGAAATTAAAATAGCAGTAACAGGAATGTCATTTAAATTTTCAGAAAATGAAATAATTGATAAATTAAAAAAACAGAATGATATTTTAAAAAATAGTGAATTAAAAGTGCTAAAATTGTTTGAATATAAAAGAAATGGTCGCACCTTTTACAATGCAAAAATAAAAATTGATAACGAATCGTATGTGCAAATAATGACCGTACAAAAAGTTAACATTGGATGGGAAAAATGTAAAATATATGATGGCACTGATATTATACAATGCTTTAAATGTAGAGGGTATAATTATAAGTCGTCAGAATGTAAAAATCAAGAAATATATTATAAATGCCATGGAGAGCACAAAACAAAGGAATACAACAGGGAAGTAATGAATAAATGCATTAATTGTGTTAGAACTAATAAAAGGTTAAATTTGGGCTTAGATGAAAATCATGTAACATCAAGCAGAGAATGTCCGGTATATCAGAACAAGTTAAATCCTAAAAAAAGAATAGGATTAACAGCCTAACAATAAAGGCAAATATACGGCATTTATACCAATATACAAGGATTACTTAACAACTTTAATCAGCTAGAGACAATTACGGAAATGGAAAAACCAGAATTTATTATTTTGGAGGCGTAATAGTTTATTTCAAGAAAAGATGGGATGTGAGAATAGTGGCCGAAAAAGTTATTAACTCCAAAATTTGGATAACTGCATACATCGCTAAATATGAAAACTACATGTGTATAATTACGGCTGTATACAGATCACCAAGTAGCGCAGAGGCCGAGTTTATTGCAGCATTTGAAGAAATTTTGGAGAATATAAACGAAGCAAACTGTGATATAATAATAGCAGGCGATTTTAATATAGATTGGAGCAAAAATGGTTTTTACAAGGACAAAATAGAATGCATAATAAATGATAATGGCCTTAGGCAAATAATGCCAGAATTTATACGGATAACAGGAAGTTCAAAAACCATTATTGATTATATAATTACGAATAATAGAAACATAACAACCAAAATTAATGACTCAAATAAAATTGCTGATCATGAATCAATTAATATAATAATTAATGACTGCGTTAAGTACTTAGTTTAGGTAAAAGGAATAAGGAAGTTAAAATATTTAAATACAACAGCACCCAATATAACAGAGAAGTTGAAGGTATAAAACAAATAAGTGAAGATGAGGACCTTGATGGCAAAGTTTACGTCTTTGACGGATATTTGGAGAATGCAGTTGAAAATATGACTATTAAAAGAACTATCAACGGAAACAACTCAAATAAATGGTTTAACAATGAACTAAGGCAATTAAAAAGGGAAAAAATTTATAAATACCAAATAGCGAAAATAGATAATAGTAACGAAGCATGGAATAACTACAAAGCCGTTCGAAATTTATATAAGATGAAAAGAGAAATTTTATAAATAACAAAATAATTAATGCTAGAAATCAAAAGGATATGTGAAGAGAGATAAAGAATCTAATACTTAAGAAAAACCAGAATACAATTCAATCTGTGATATTTAACCAAATAGAATATAAGGAAAATTTGCAGATGGCTGATAAATTTAACGAATTTTTTGTTGATAGTATAAGATCTATAAGAGATACAATACCTTACGTGCAATACTCAAATCGAATTCCTGTGAGAAACTCTAAATTTAAATTCAGTGCTATAACTCTGGATAAACTAAAAATTATATGTAAAAATTTAAAGAATAAGGCGGACTGCAACAAAATATCAATTAAAATTATACTTAATAGTTGGAATGTGATAGGAAGAACGATGTTGGATATAACAAATGCATCTCTAAGAACAGGAATATTTCTTGATAATTGGAAAGGGTCAATGATAACACCCATTGAGAAGATTGCTAAGACAAAACTTTGTGAAGAATATCGCCCAATTAATACCTTGAAGAGATAAAAAGTAGTAAAGGAACAATCGGAGCAATATATGGAATCGAACGCTTTATTATCTAAGTATCAGTCTGGTTTCCGAAAACATTTCTCTTGCGAAACAGCAGTTAATTTTCTTATAAACAGGTTGAAAAAATCGGAAAGGGACAAAAGGATTGTTGCAATTTTTCTAGACTTTAAACGAGCGTTTGAAACAATTGATAGAGGTATACTACTGCAGAAACTTTGCAAGTACGGCATTCAAGGAACTGAATTAAAATGGTTTGAATCATATTTGACGAATAGGAGACAAATAACAAAGGTAAATAATATTAAATCCAGGACAGTTAATAACGAATATGGAGTACCACAGGGATCAATTTTGGCGGCATTGCTTTTTATTATATATATAAACGATATGCCAAATATAATAAGTCATTGTGAAATAAATTTATATGCGGACGATACACTTATATATATTGAGGGTAGTACAGATGAACAATGTTATGAAGGACTCGGTAAAGATATTTAAAACTTAAATAACTGGCTGCGGATGAATTAACTTAAATTAAACGAGAATAAAACTAAAATAATGGAAATTAAAACTAAGACCAACATTACCTTCAGAATCAATAATGAAGAAATAGAAAAAGTAAATCAAATGAAATACTTGGGCTTTGTAATAGACAATACTTTGAATTTAAAAGGTCATATTGACTATATTTGCAAGAAAATTGGAAAAAGAAAATTAATTTCTTCAGAAGATTAAGAAAACAAATAAATACGTTAACAGCAATCACAATCTACAACACAATGATTAAACCTCATTTTGAATTCGGTTCAACAATTCTTTTTTCATGCTGCACGAGTCAACAAATTGATAGATTGCAGAAATTACAAAATAAATAAATGCGCATTATATTGAAATACAACAGATATACACTGATAAACTTTATGCTTGACTCTCTAAAATGGCTAGATATAAAGCAAAGACTGAAATTAAATACCGTAAACTTTATTCAAATTGGAATGGCACCACAATAAATAATAGAGCAAATAATGTATGTCGGGGAAACACAACCATACCAATTGAGGAATAATGATGACTTCAGAATTCAAAGAACTACAACAACCGCAATGCAACGCTCATTGTTTTACAAAGGACTACAGCTCTTCAACAGATTACCCAGTGACGTTAAAAATGAACACTATCCGAACATATTTCGAAAATATGTTATATTTTTTGTTAGAAACAATGTATTTTAAAGCTAAAGCTTGTTATTTAAAATACTGTAAATGTAAATTCAAAGTATTATTGATACTAATAAAGAAAGATAATAATAATAGTAATAATAATTTTCTACTTGCAATTTTTTGTAAGAAATATAAATTTAATAAATTCAATAAACTCATTAATTCATATAAACTATTGACTTAAAATGCTTCATGCTGTAGGAATTAGGTAATTCCAGATAATATTTGTGAAACGTATCCAAATCTAAGAGCCCATTTCTCAAGACTTAGAAGTCATTTTAGAAGAAAGCTAAAAATTTTAAGTATTTAATTAAAATACTAAACTTATTTTTGTTATTACATCTTTAAAGATCCCAAGGGGATCACAGAGTCAGAACGAATTCTTCCTATTTAAAATCGCCAATCTGTTCTGAATATCAGTGCTGGAACCTCCGGACGTCGTCAAAAAGACGGGACATCTCCCAAATCTCTGATTCAGAATTGGGAAAATCGTTGTATTATTAGCGTTGGTTGATTCAGATAATTATGATTTTGAAGATTTTTATCCGCAAACTCACTCTGTATGCTCCTGACTGTGTGGAGTCAAGTTTTCATTGCATTTCGAAATGTCTGTTAGCAAAGAGATAGATGTCATCTGAGTAATCTAGGTCTTACAACTTTGTGTTAAGTCCCAAGGATATACTCCGTTGCAACACATAATCGAGTACAACATTAAACAGCAGTGGAGAAAGATCATATCCTTGCCTAACACCAGCGCCAAAGAATTAAGAAAAGTTTTTAGTTCTTGTTTTGTTCTAAATCGTTATTAATTTGATTTTTTAATCGTTCATTCGAAGATTATCGATGACTGTTAAAATATATTTTACATTCTACAAGAAAATACGACGACGTTATTGTGTTTAAACGACTTTGATTTTGTCGTTACCATTTTTGGTAACGACTTCGGTTGATTTAAAGGAAAAAATGGAAAAAACCGAAAAATTAAAAATAACAACTATAACCCAGTTTGAAAAATTAGTGGAGGAATTGCAGAAGAATCCTTCTCTTGCAGTGAGATTTCGGAGAGGCACTGTTCCCAGTAATTTTAAAGAACAGTGGGAAGATATTGGCAAGTCATTAAATTCTCTTGGCCCGCCGATAAGATCTGGAGATGGATGGCAAAAGGTATAAAATAATAAGCTTAAATAGTTCAATAAAAAATTAAATTTTTTAATAGGTTTGGCGAGGCTTGAAGTTTAAAGTGAAGAAGAAAATAGTCGCCGACAAAACTGAGTGTCATGCAACGGGCGGAGGAATATTTAAGCAGTTCACTTTTAGCCCGTTTATACAATCATTAAAGTAATACACTGAAATTGTTTCTTACTTACCGTCCGGTAGATTGAATATATAACATTTCTGTCTCAAAAGCTTGCGTTCATATATAAGATTTTTTTTATTGTTTTTTCTTCTCCACTTGAGTCTGAATTTATTTCACAAACAAAAAACATTTTTAAGTTTTACAACATTTTTTTGGAATAAGGTTGATTATTTTTCTGTGCCTAAAAAAATTCCGCACATGTGCTTTCGTCGGTGTCTCATTGACGACTAAAGTATGAGCGTAAAAATACGTGTAAATCAGGGTTGAAAAAGTTGGTACAATTGTAGACTCAAAAGTACAATGGTACACCAATTACTCATTTGGTACAATTTACGAACAGTCTGAATTTATTTTTTTAATGTATATTCTCTAGTTTATCATTTAAGTGATTTATTAAAACGAAAGAACGAAGTAGACTTAATTTGCCTTCAGTTCCGATCTTATTCAAACAAAAGATTTGTTAAGGTCATACAATTTTTGCTGCTTTAGTTTTAAAATACCAAATAATTCGTCTTTAAAAACAATTTGATCTCATGAATATGTACAATTATATATCGATAGACTTTTTTTACATCGTTTTAAGTTTAAACATATACTTTCCCTTAGTTTTTTAACACTCTGCAACAGTTGCGCAGAAATTGTAACAATCGTATTGACGTGGGGTCTAATAGACACCACTTTTAAACTAATATATTTTTGTTAACGTTTCCGAATACCGCCTTATTTGCCTTATTTATTCATAACAGTAAATAGTTTTCAAGCTTGAAAATATATTTGATTTTATTAATTCAAATTGCACGAAGTTACGCATGTTTGTGGTGTATGTCAGACTACATGTCAGTTACAGATGGTAAAAGGTATACTATACTTTAAAGTATAAATGAACTTTTACGTACAAATGTTAATTTTATTATTATAAAAAAGAATTTTTATGAAAATAATTAAAAAAATATTTTAGGAACAATTGGGGTCGAAAAGTACAATTTTATGAGCTTCTGAGTACAATTTTTATGTTTTAATTTTGCAACCCTGGTGTGAATTGAAAGCGAACAATTGTTCATTGAAATGAACATCAATGGTTTAAAAGCACAATTTAATCACAACTGAGACAATAAGCAGCGAGAAAATTAATTTAAATGTATTGGTGAATCCCCTACTTAAAAACAAAATTCTTTAAACTGTCAGTTTTACAAATATTTTATAAGTGTGGCATGTACGTAAACTTTTTTGGCGTTTTTTTTTTATTAATACACTGTTGTTTTTTTTAAATATCTCAGCATGTGCAAAAGCATCAGCAACACGATAAATTTTATTATGATAGTAAAGAAGTCCTAAATAATTATTAAGCAAAAAGAAGTTACTTGAGTAAGAGAGAACCTGATTTTCTCTTAGCATTTTTGAGAAGTTACAAGGTGTACTTAAACCTTATTGGTTCATTGTATTTTATGTTCAACAATGTTTTTCTATGAAAAAAAAAACAAAAGAACATTCCAATGGGAATTAAAAAATACAACACAGACGCAATAACCCTTTAATTTGTCTATGCTTAATTGCAAATTCTAGGAACTTGCTTAATGTTTAAAATACAATTTTTTCTGTCTTGGATTGTTTATTGGGCCTGTCACAAAAAAAAGAAAAAACACAAATATTGATGTAAAAGCTTTTATTCATCCATACACGCGCGTCATATAAGTACTTATTTTACCGACGAGTACTTAATATCCTTTCAATATTTTTCGATTCCCATTGATACATATACTTTGAATGCATGTGTATACGCACACACAAATATTTTTATAGCTATAGGACATAACATGGATATAAAAATGTTGCTGTGAAGTGGAATTGTATCTGATTTCTGTATCGTGCATTCATTACGAACGGTTGTGTTACGGAAGTTTTTTGCTTTGCGCGTATTTTTCAATACGAACGAAGTTGTTTGAACAAAGTGTGTGGGTTTTACCTGCGCTAGCTGAGACTGAGTGTGTACTGTGATTGAAGAGCTGACGTGTACATAAACACGTGGGAATTTATTTCACAAGGAGAGTAAGCGGTGACGTGTTCGTATTCTACTGATAAGAATACAACGCGAATATAATGGCCGACAGGAATGCGTCCTGCCCTAAAGAGAGTGCGCGGGTGGTAATTGCGGAGGAGGTGAATTCCCTGAGACACGAGACGGTCGTCTCAGGAAGGCCATGGAACAGATGATGGCGAGATTCAATAGGAAATTTGGCGATGAGAGTGGTGAAGAGGAATCCACTGACGAGGAGATTGAGGAGATGGTCGCCGAGGAGGTGAACATTCTATGTAAAGACGTGCCTGACAAGGGGATTGTTGTGGGCAGTGAACACGATAAGAGTGGAGGCTCTAAGCCTTCGAAGGAGGTCGTAAAAACCAGGGCTGTAGACGATGGTAAAGCAGGGCAGAACCTAAAGACGGCAAGTAAGCGCGTGAAGGTCCCGGTGCTTACAACATATAATATTAACAGTGATTGACTAGTGACCTCAACAAACTTTTGGGGCACAAGGAGTATAACCTGCTGATGGGCTTAAAACTCTGCACTACGAGTCTGACCACAGGGTTGTGGAGGTGACCTTGCGGATGGATGGACTTTGCGGTAGAGAGCAGCGATATCTCTTTGACTTTGATAGGATGAATACGAGGGCTTTCAACTCGATACTGTCTCGTGATTTGCTGACCTCATGCTTCCGTCGGATCGGAATGTGACCTCCCGCGAAATTGATGACTGCATCGAGTCTTTGACTAGCATCATTAGAACTGCGATGGAGGAATCGGTGCCAAGACTACCAGTACGTCATGCTGGCGTGCTAAGACTCCCCGACAACATCCTCGGCTTCAACATCGGAGGCTTCGGAGGATACTGAGGAGGACGGAAGATGTCTCAAGAATTCCCATATTGAGGGCTGATATAAGAAACTTGGATAGGATAATCTAGGGGGCAATTGCTGTGTTTGAGCAGAATTATTGGACGGATTATCTATGGAGTATTAAGGTGGACAACAGGACTTTTCGGAAAGTAAAGGGTGCTGCAGGTGTGCGGAGAAGGTTGGCGGTTGCTGATATAATGAGGGATGATGGAGTACTCATTACGGATGACGATGGCAAGGCGAATCTTTTGGCTGAACGTTTCTGCGGTGTGCAGAGAGCTGCTGTGAATCTCCAGTCCTCCACTATCGTAGAGATGGTCTTGGAGGAGGTATCGGGGCTGAGGAATCAGACCCCGATCATTGAATTTGGCCCGGATATTACGGCGGATGGTGTTCGAGGTGGGGATTTCACTGGAGGAGGTTTTTCTTTACTGACTCCCTCTAATATTGGCAGGGCATTGTCCAGTAGACCTAACAAGAGATCCAGCGGGCCGCATGGTATACCGGACCTGATCCGAAGGAAGACGGACACCACCACATGGAGGTTCTTGGCGTTGGTGCTTAACCACTGTTTTAACATTGGTTACTTTCCGAAAGCATGGAAGGGTGCGATCATTGTGCCTATACCCAAGCTGGGTCTGACCCTGGGGGTGCTGGTAGCTACAGACCCATATCTCTGCTCTCTAGCCTGGGTAAGCTTATGGAGTGGTTTATTTTGGAGCGTATGAGAAGATTCATGAACGATAACGAGATATTGCTGGATTGCCAATTTGGATTTAAGAGGGGCCACTCTACGTCCCATGCACTGATGGCACTTGCGGACTATGTAGCAAGGGGACTGAATAGGAGATATCCGATGATTGCGGTGAGCCTGGACTTCGCAAATGCTTTTGACAATGTTTGGCAGGAGGGAATAATTCATAAGATGATGGCGTTTGGTTTCGTCAGGCATCTCTGCGGTATTGTTGCGGAATTCCTGAGGGATCGCTCCCTCAGAGTGAGAGTGGGGATACACTCTCTGATGAAAGAAATGTTGTTGCTGGAGTGCCGTAGGGGTCACTACTGGGACCTGTCCTATTCAACATATTCATGTCGGATATACCTCGGCCACCTGACGGAGATTTACTCCTTCTGTATGCAGACGATGTGCTGGTTGCGGCATCTGGACCCAGAGCGGTAAGGGTGAATGAGAGACTCAGCGGATACCTGGATAGACTGCACGGATACTTCTGCAAATGGGGTCTCTGCCTGAATATGGAAAAGACGGATTGCATAATATTTAAGGGACGACGTGGACGGCTGTATCCCAACGCAAGGAAGTACGTACCGGTGCTGAGGGTAGGCGGTGAAGTTGTAAGAGTCTCCGACAGGATTAAGTATCTCGGGGTGATTTTCCACGAAAGCTTTGAGTTTTATCGACATGTGGATTCCGTTTTGGATAGGATGAAGGGGATATACCACTACTACTGTAGGTTACTGCGCCGAAGGGAAGGTTTGCGTAGGGAGGTAAAGCTGCTTATATACAGGCAGATCATCAGACCTCTGATGTCTTATGCCTTCCCTGTCTGGTTTGGGATTTCGTCCCATCAGATGGAGAGGCTTAGGGTCTGGGAGAGGCGTATTTTGTCGGCTTGCCTTGGATTAAGGGCTCGCCAGTTCCCTGATGGTTCATTCCGGAGACCGTCTTGTCGGGTCATTTACGACCATGCGGATTTCGAGAGAATCGATGTTTTTCTTATGAGAACTGCGCTGAAATTTTTGGAACGAACACAGTGAGGTGGAGTCTGTGCCCTGTTATTGTTAATTAGTTATAAGTAGTGTTTTAAGTTAGTTTTAAGTATATGAGTGTTTCCGTTTTTCCATTTTTTGCGGAATATAGTCTAAGAGTTGATTTGTTTTAGTGATGGATTGCGGCTATTCTGCATTATTTTAAGTTTTAGTTGACAAGTCTATGATAAGTATCATTTACGCATAGAATAAGTATCTACATGATTAATTAGTTTAAGATAAACTATGTAAGAACAGAATATTTGGATGAATAAAGTAAAAGTGGAATTTTATCTGTATGTTGTTAGTGTATTGGTATACACAACACTCAAAAATATAGATAAGTATTTAAGCGTACTTTCTTTATGAGTACTTCTTACGATTCTCTGATATAGAGAACACACGAAAGCAGAGTACAACAAATGCTTAAAAAAATTAATATATGTGTATATATGTCTATATATTTCCATATTATTTATTTATAATTTAAAGGGTCCGCCAAATAATTTTTTTTTGAAAATGCTATAAAAAAACCACTGAATATTTTCTCAAATTTCTTTATTTATTTGAAAGTACAATCCTTCCGGTTAATAATGGAAAATAATTTCATTCAAATGGCTGCCTCGGCTGGCCATGCAATAGCCTACACGATCGGTCCAATTTTTAAGCACATTATCGATTGTGTGCAGCTGTATTTCAGCTATATTTCACCAATGGCTTCAGGAATATTGTCCTCTAAAGCGTCAATTGTCTCTGACTTGTTGCCATAACACTTATCTTTGACAGCACCCCACAAACAATAGTCCAACGGTTTCAAATCGCAGCTCCGAGGTGGCCAAACGACATCAGCTCTGCGGCTGATAATGCGATCTTCAAAAACAGGGCACAAAACATCGAGTGTAGCTTCGGCTGTGTGGCACGTAGTGCCGTACTGTTGAAACCAAATGTTGCTAATATCCTCCTCTTCAATTTTTGTGAACAAAAATTCGTTCAACATGGCCCGATAGCGGTCGCCATTAACTGTAATGGCCTCTCCCTGCTCATTTTCAAAGAAAAATGGCCCAATTATGCCTCTGGACCAAAATCCGCACCAAACAGTGACTTGTCTTGAGTGTATCGGCTTTTCAATGTATGCGTGCGGGTTTTCTGTGCCCCAAATGCGACAATTTTGCTTGTTTATATACCCGCAAAATCCAAAATAAGCTTCATCTAAAAAGATGATTTTTTTTGGCAAAATCGGCATCTTCTGTAAGTCGATCGCAAGCCCAGATTCCCAGCGTTGTTTAGGCGTGTACACAACCATATTCGTTCACCGGAAGGATAAAGCTAATTATCTGTCAAATCAGACATGAGCTAAGTGTTACCATTCACGAAATAAGCACTAGTTGAAGAAAAACGTTAGATGGCGGACCCTTTAGTTTATTTTCTTTGATATGAACTCAATTTATTGAAATCGGCATTATTTTTTTGTTGCTTTTGTGATAATTGAAATAGTTGATCTCAATAATGTTTCATAAAAAATCTTCCTAATAAACATTAAAAAAATATTTTTTTTTTCAAATAAAGAGGTTATTTATTATCTTGTTTAATTTCTATTCAAAACAAAACTACAAATCTACTTTAAATAATGCAATTTACAGTTTGTGCATAGGCACGGAAAAAATCAGTTGAATATATAAGTTAGTCGTTTCTACTTAAGGTGAGTGTTTACATTTAAAAAAGGTTATGGTTCTAAGGTTAAATATAAAAAGTTTGTAAAAGATAGTATATAAGATATGTATCATAGAGGATGTTTTGAAAATTTTATTTGATTTACTTTAAAGTACATATTCAAAAATCTTAAAACATCGACAACCTTATAGCGCGGATTGTGGAAACGTATTCTACATTACCATAACACCTGATAGAGTTAAAGATTTCAACCGTAAAAACATAAAATTAATTTTTAAAATTTTTGCAAAGGAATATATAATAGCTTTGGATGGCGTGGTGTAATGGTTAGAGCACACGCATAACAACATAAACGACCCAGGTTCGAGTCCCAGCAGAGGACATGGGGAAGAAAAATTTAATTGTGGTTTCGAATGTTTAATAAAAAGGCTTCAACTTCCCTCCAGAAAACTCCCTTTATAAAAATAAAAAAGAAGCCCCTGACCTTCCCGCATACCTCTGGCGATGATGACAAACATTAGACGAATGATCAGAAAAAATACGACACATACTGGTAAAAAATTACAATGCTAAAGTAAAGATCACCACCAATTAGCAAGGATCTTCACCACTACGCAAAATCATATGGAGGAAGCTAGAGTGGATTAATCATCTATTTAGCTTGAAAGCTCAAACTGATTAAAGAAACTGAAACAAAGCAATGGATGATTTATGGAAAACCAATATGCTCCTTAGAGGAGTGACGGAGGAAAAAAAACATAGCTAGCACAACTTTCTTTCATCTGCTACACACATGGAATGGGATAAAGCAGGCCTTTTAATTATTCAAAGCACGCATATAAATCTTGTAGGAAGTTGGATGAATACCTACGAGTAAAGTAAAGTAAATTTTAAATTAATATCTTGTTTTTGGTGGAGTGGTATGGTATTCCACCGTTCCGAACAAGGTGGTTTCACATTGCCCTCCAATAAAACGAAAGTCTTTGAGAAAATGTTGGTCACCTTTCAACTTTTAAGGCGTTGACAGTTGAACAGCTGAATTGTGTTTTTGTAATGTGTTAAATTGTTTCAAAAAACGAAATTAGTTCAATGAATTTAAAAAAAGCTTGAATTAAATATTAATTAAATATATTTCACTATCATAGCATTTCTGAATCGTATTTTTATACCCTATCGATCTATGTTAACAAAGTCTCGGCACAACAAAAAGGACCCAAAAACTATAATGACCTATGAAATTTTACACATTTTCGCAAGTTCTGTTAATTTATAGCTCCTAAACTATAGTTTTTCGGAATTGGCTTATATCATTTCTGATTCGTATTTTTATACTCTATCGCTTCATATTAATTCAGTCCATATATAACAAACATTTCATACAAAAATGACCAAATAACTGTAATGTCATATGAAATTTGTTCTATTTTTGAAAAGTTCGTTAAAATATAGACTCTGTTCTAAGCTATATTTTTTTGGAAATGGTTTATAGCATTTCTGATGAGTATTTTTATACTCTTTCGATTCATATTAACCAATTCCCGGCACAACAAATATTTCATACAAAAAGGACCAAAAAATTGTTGAAAAATATAAATTTTCTTATTTAAGAAAATGATTTATATCATTTCTAAATCGTATTTAAGTGCTCTATAGATACACCAAATGTTTCGGCAAAAGTCTTACTTTTATTATTAAAAGGGTCAGACTGTCCATTTTTTAGCCAAACTTTAAAGGGCTGAAACTTTCTTATTTCAGAAAAGATTTTTATGACATTCGAAATATTAAATTCAGGAAGTGTTTATCTGTTATATTAATTAACTATATCTTTGATTTTTGCATTCTAACATTAAATGCTTGTTAAAAATGGTCACGTGTTAAATAAGTATACGTCTAAATGATTCTCCATAACTTTTTTTTGACCGAACACAGACGCGACTATTTTTTAAGCCACACAAAATTTGTTCTTTCCGTCACCCAAGGGATTATTTCATCTGGCATAAATTTGTATACATGTACTCTGCCATGATGAAATTCAATAAGGTGAAGTTATCTCTACAACTAATTTTTGTACATAAACAACGGGCAATATTTTTTGTACATTATATTGTAGATGTCAAAATTTCTATATAAAAAAACGTAAACAAAAACTGTATACAGTTAATACGTGTAAACTAGAAATATTTTATTTTGTTGAAATTTTTTATTTTCAAATATTACGTTTTCTGGACGTTTTTAATTATAAGCATTATATATTTAGACATATAAATATATTATTTTTAATGTGTTTTGAAGCATGTTTTTTGAATTAAGATATAGTTTAACGATATCCTTGGATTGTTGTTTTTAGTAAGTTTCTGCTGTGCAAAAAATGATTTGACAGCATGTGAACAAAAAAAGCTGTAATAAGCTTTGTATGTTTAGTCTTTTTTGCATTCATTTGACGCAGTGCTGCCACCTTGTGTGTAATTACACATACTGTGTGTAACTATCCATTGTGTTTGTAGCCTGTGTTTAATTAGCTACATATGTAATTTGTGGGTATTTTTACTTATTGTTCTACCGTTTTCTTTAATCGCTATATTTTGAATTTTTGTCATATGAAGTTTGACATACGAAATTTCCTGATTTGCAAAAAAACCGAATTTAACCAAAAAAATACAAAAACTACTCTTAAGCATGGAGGATGGTTTGAGATACAGTCTTAAAAGGCTGGTTACGACAATTCACAGTTATCTCACAACTATCTCAAGCAACATCCCATTCTACCAAGGCAACGATTCCAAGCAAGCATCGTGTAATGCAAAGATTTGCTTGATCCGTATCTGACCCAAACTTACAAAGACACCTGCGCAGTGCTCAAAACTTTACGTAACTGATCATTTTTAAAAGAAATTGGCAGAAGAGTTTGTTAGTATAGGTTAAATACCCTAGTTTAACTTAAGACGACATTAGCAAAAGTATAGAACTCCAATCGGACAAGAGTTTTTTTTTATAGAAAAGTCCGCTAAAAAATAAATAGATTTTTAGCAAAAATGTATAATAATGGCTGTACATATTTTCATTACTTGAAAGAAAAAAAATGTTGATAAATAAAACACTCTCATTTAAAAAAATAATCAATTTTAACAATCCTTTTTGTGTTATAGAGAAAAAATGTTATTTCTGAATGTATATAAGAAAATATAAACATAAAATATTAATATTATTGTTATTATTTTTTTTTTAATTTAAATTTATAAAAAAAATAAATTAACTGAAACTCGCAGCACTAAAGCAATTTTCTGTACAAGCGATCGCAGCGCTTTTGCGCCTATATATAATATGCGTAAAAACAGAATTTTGTGTGTAATTTCTTCATGTGTGTTGTTTTAATGCCGGCTGTGTGTAATACACAATGCTGATGGTGGCAACACTGATATTTAAATGCGTATATATTTTTTTAAAATGCGTATGTTTGGTTATATGCTGCTAATGCGGTATTCATGCAGGGCTGCCAGATGAAATTTGTTGAAAATCGTCATATTTTCGATTAAGTTTAAAAATATTGTCATATCAGTTTCGGTAATTCGACAAAAAAATCGTCAAAGAAATCATATCAAAAAACAAAAATATTTTTAGTGTTTTACATTTTCAAAATTTTTAATGCACACCAAATCGATTAACTACACTTTTAAATTTTATTAGATGCTAATGCTAAAACATTGTATTGACTCTAAATTGTATTACATTCAAAACAAACTTCTCTGATCGTAAATTTTAATACTACTAAAAGACAAAATTACTCAATATTTTAGCACTAGATTTATAAAATTTTTAAAACTATTCTTTTAATTTATTAATAATTGCTTTCTTTTAATTCTTTTTCACTATTTCTTTTTTATACAGCATGCGATAAAACGTATGAGCTTGTACCTACTATCATATATCATCATAACATAGAAAAGCTCATTCGAATTTTAATTTGATTTCTTAATTTATAGCGATAATATACTCTTCTTACAAAGAACACTTTGTAACACTAAAAACTCATGTTAAAGTTATAAAACCGCTATTTGGCATGCGTCAAACCAATAGCACTAAATCTTTTGATAGTTAACCAAGTTACCAAGGGCAATAGTCGTTCAATAACAAATAATATCATTTCAACATTAGAGGTCTGGCAGCACCAAGTTTGTCAGCTAGTGAACGGAGTGAATCTGGCAACACTTTAGAACACAAAAAAAAGAAAACAAATATTAATTCCTCGCGTCGTCTTTGGTGCCACAACTGTAGAAAATTCTTCTTGCAACTCAATTTGAATTCTGTTATACTTCCAAACATGAAAATAAAACAATAATAATTTTAAATAGTCTAAGAGTAAAATAACGCGTTTTATTTACCACAAACTATAGAGGAATAATTCGAGAAATTTGAACAACACAGTATTATTTACCGTAGTTTAAGTCGTTTCTGTTCATCAGGCTCATTGACAACCATACAGAGAGGTGGTAGATCGGTGAAAACCAGAAAACGTAACGACCATACGAAAAGTATGTCTTTATATCAGGAAGGTTTTTTACAAATCAATTCAAATTAAATGTTTTGATTAGATGCATTCAAACACGATCTGTAGACGGTGAATTAGTATCAAGTCAAAGTACCAAAACAGATTGTTCAGAATAGAATTTACAAAGAAGCAACTAAAATTAGCTATACTTTCAACTGAAGAGAGTACTCTTCTCTGATGAATTTAAGCTATGTGGGTCGTTCTTAAGGATTTAGACTATTAATTTGAATAAAAAAACAACGTCTTAATCCTCGGTATACGAAAGACACGGTAAAACATAAAGAAGGAAGTGTTTTAATCTGGGAATGCATTTCTACAATACACAAAATAAAGGGAGTAATGGATAGATGGATAGATTCATCTACAAGGATATCACGGAATACATACTGATATCTCACGCAGAGGAGAAAATGCTACTTGATTGGAGATATCAACAGGACAACAATACAAAATGCACATATAAGTGAGTGTAAAAGTGTTTTGTCAAATAATTTTAAATAGTTTAAGAGTAAAATAACGCGTTTTATTTACCACAAACTATATTAGTGACCCCGTACTTGGAACAAATTACATCGAATACAAATTGGTGGAAATTTCAGTAAAAAAAATATTTTTCGTGGAAACAGCGCAGTCGCAGCTTATATGAAATTTTAACGTTTCAACACTGCGATCAATTTTTTCACAACGAACAAGATCAATCCTGCTTATGAATTCAAGCAAATACAACTTGAGAAGCAAGCAAACTGTTTCAATAGAAAAGACTTCGTCCAGCAGTGACGAAATTAAAATGTTTGAAATGGATAACATTATTGCTCAAATGAGGAACCTTCGACGAGAAGTGAACTTACTGCGGGAGCAACGTGAGCATTCGAATGAAAGGCTGCATATACCCAAATTCAATAAGCATAACCCACACCTTTGGTTTGCTCAGGTTGAAATATTGTTTGCCTTGTGTGACATTACATCAGATCCAGACAAATTTGATTTTGTTTTGGTTCGCCTTGCAGTTGATATCCTTTTTTGAGGATTTAATTACCAATCCGCCCGCAAACGACAAATTCAATGTACTCAGGGAAAGATTAATTTCAAAATATGCTGAGTCACTTGAATCCAAATTGCGCTGTTTATTACAAGGTGTAGAAACCGTGGGTATGAAACCGTCTGAAGTCTTGGCACACATGAAACGACTAGCGCCTGGTAAGTGCAACGAAGCGATAATCTGCACACTTTTTATTGGACAGATGCCAGAATCGATTCGTCCACTTTTAAGTATATGGGAGCAAGACGATTTAGACAAATTGACAAAAACGGCATATAAAATGTTAGAGGCGAACAACAACATGGTATATCACACAGTACCTCAACTAGTGAAACGCAACTTTCGGTAAGTGCCATTAACCCTTCAATGGCTGATCTCATTAAATCAATGAATATTTTATCCGATAAGATTGATAAGATGAAAATACAATCAAGTCACAATAATTGTCGTAATCGTTCGAGATCTCCGAGTCGCTCACAATCGGGTAAGAATCCTTCTGAATCACAACATTGCTGGTACCATGTAAAATTTGGAAAGAATGCTAAACACTGTAAACAAAGTTACCCACATTATAACAATAATTCGGAAAACTAATTGAGCTGTCGTCAGTCAACTCAATTGGCGACAGCGGCAGCAATAATGGAATAATTTCGGAAAATCGTTTGCACGTATATGATAACTCGACGAAATCTTACTTTTTAATTGACTCAGGATCGGTAGTCTCAGTTATACCCCCATCTTTAGTCAAGGCGAAACTTTTCCCCTCGAAGATTAAACTTTTGGCAGCTAATCAGAGTGAAATCACAACCCATGGTCACTCGGTTCTTAAACTAGACCTAGGGTTACGTCGTGAGTTTAAGTGGCTATTCATTATTGCTGACGTTCAATCACCCATAATTGGTGCTGACTTTTTAATTCATTATAATTTGTTAATTGATCTCAAGACCAAACGACAAGTAGATGGTACAACCAAACTTGCTAGTAGTGATAAAATTCGTAAAACGGAAGATTTTAATATCTCAACAATTTCTTCAAACACACCATTTGCAGCTTTACTCCAAGAGTACGTCAGTATTACGACAACAACCTTAACCCGAATGGTCACAACTGGTAAGCCGGTAGCAGATCGCCCACGTAGATTATCTGGAGATAAATTAGCAGCCGAAAAAGCAGAAGTAGATTTTCTTTTGAACAAAGTATATGCCGTATATCTAAGAGTCAATGAGCTAGTCCTATTTACATTGTGGCTAAAAAACAGGTGGTTGGCGAGTATGTGGCGACTATCGAAAATTAAACGCTCAAAAAGTTCCTGATCGCTATCCAATAGCTAATATCAACGACTTTGCTGAAAGACTATATGCTAAGTCCATTTTTACTACATTATATCTAGTAAGAGCCTATTACCAAATTCCGATGGTCGAAGAGGATATCGAAAAAACAGCTCTTTGCACCCCGTTTGGTTTAATAGAAACGTTCCAAAGGTTTATGGACTCAGTTCTAAGAGGTTTGAATTTCGTTTATTGTTACATCAGCGATATTATTATAACGTCAAATTCACTCTTCTTTGCTTATCATAGTCTCCTACCGGTTTGCTTTTTCTCGAGAGGCGACGTCGCCTGAGCTTCCTATGATATATTTTCGTTTTGTATAATATTCCTTTTATTCTTTACAAATCAAAGGGTTTTCTTCGATGGATCACCTAGAGGGGGTTGAAGCCATGATGAAGAAAATATTATCTTGTAATCGCCGAAATTCGAACATGGTTTACTATTGTATGTAAGCACTTAACCGTTACGTTTATTTGACACTCATAAAGGGTAGATATTTGAATTACACTACACATGCAAAATTTTACGATCATATACTGACTACGTATCATTATAATTTCGTTTATTGTTACATCAGCGATATTATTATAACGTCAAATTCACTCGAAGAGCATAACCACCATCTGCGATTACTTTTTGATCGTCTTCGTCAGCATGGCTTAACAATCAATGTTAGGAAATGTCATTTTGGCCAAATGAGGTCGAATTTTTGGGTTACACTATCAATAGCAGTGGTTGTCGACCTCCTAAAGATCGTGTTACTGCCATCGAAAATTACGCTAGACCCGAAACAGTTTGTGAACTACAAAAATTTCTGGGTATCATTAACTACTATCGTCGGTGCATCCCACATGTAGCTCAACTGCAAGCACCGCTTAACAGTTTTCTCATAGACTCTAAGAAAAATGATAAGAGAAAAATACCTTGGATACCAGAAGCCGAAAATGCCTTCGAAGCGTGTAAAAAAAGTATAAGTGAGGCTACGACGCTAGCGCATCCTGCCCCAAAGTCCGGACTGGCACTCATAACGGACGCTTCTGATACAGCTATCGGAGCGGTTCTTGAGGAAATTTTGATGGTTTATGGAGACCGCTAGGTTTTTTCTCCAGGAAATTGTCAAAGGCGGAAAGCAACTACAGCACATATGACAGGGAGTTACTTGCAATTTATGATTCCATTAAACATTTCCGTCATATGTTGCAGGCTCGTCATTTTGTCATTAAAACCGATCATCGACAGCTGATTTATGCATTTTCACAGAAGCCAGAGAAAGAGACCTTTGGATTTCATATCGCAATTTAAAACAGAGATAATACATTTGTCTGGTTCCAAGAATACTGTTGCTGATGCTTTGTCTCGTTTAAATGCAATTTCGATGCCGTTAACAATATCATACAAGGAACTACAATCATCACAAGAAACAGATGATGAGTTGAAAACCTTACTGGATGGTAACAATTCGTTAAAACTTCGAATAGTCCACTTCGATTCTTCTTCAATCTATTGTGACATTTCGACCGGTTATGCACGACCTTACGTTCTAATAAACTACGCCAACACGTTTTCAATTCCATACATAATCTATCACATCCTGGTGGTAAAGCTACACTTCAAGAGATCCGAAGGAAATATGTTTGGCCTAGTATGAAAAAGCTATCAATTGGGTTCGTACTTGTTTATTATTTTAAAGAGCAAAGATAACTAAACATAACCGTTTAACACCGAACAAGATAGATGTATCCGACAATCGTTTTGACCACGTCCACCTGGAAATTGTAATTATGCCAATTATACAAAGTTTTAGATACTGCCTTACTATGATTGACAGGTTTTCGAGGTGGCCGGAATCAGTTCCCTTGAAAGACATGTCTGCTCAAACCGTTGCAACTGCTTTTTGGACACATTGGATATCTAGATTCGGATGCCCAAAAACTATAACTACAGACCAAAGTACACAGTTTGAATCAGCTCTATTCAAATCATTGACTAATTTCATTGAATCTAAACAAGCCCGAACTACTGCATACCATCCGCAATCAAATGGTATGGTCGAACGTTGGCATAGAACATGGATTGATATACTGCCGACAGTATTACTTGGTTTAAGAACCTTTTTCAAAGAGGATATTCAGGCTTCTCCATCGGACTTATTATATGGAGGCCCATTACATTTACCAAATGAATTTTTTGAAAATACTAACGATAACACTAATCCGGATGAACTTCTTAAAAAGCTTCGCAACCATTTTAGTCTTCTACGATCTATACCAACAGCTCATCATAACAAAAGCAAAATGTTTGTTTTGAAAAACATTAATGATTGCACTCATGTATTTCTGCGCACCGATTCAGTCCGAGACGCCTTACACAGGACCTTATGGGATAGTCCGACGTTTATCCGATTGTTTATATACCATAAAAATTAAAGATAAAGATGTAAACGTCAGTGTCGACCAATTAAAACCAGCCTTTATTATCAATGATATTCAAGACAATTTTCAACACCAAAAACCTCAAGACTAAGTCAAAGCAGCATACCACATCACGACAACTGGAAACTTCAATCAACAATGATCTTGAAAGAACCACTGACGAAAGTGCATCGTTCCCAGCAGTTCCTGACTTAGTCACTGGAGAGGGAGTAGATGTGGCAGCACCAAGTTTGTCAGCTAGTGAACGGAGTGAATCTGGCAACACTTTAGAACACAAAAAAAATAAAACAAATATTAATTCCTCGCGTCGTCTTTGGTGCCACAACTGTAGAAAATTCTTCTTGCAACTCAATTTGAATTCTGTTATACTTCCAAACATGAAAATAAAACAATAATAATTTTAAATAGTCTAAGAGTAAAATAACGCGTTTTATTTACCACAAACTATAGAGGAATTATTCGAGAAATTTGAACAACACAGTATTATTTACCATAGTTTAAGTCGTTTCTGTTCATCAGGCTCATTGACAACCATACAGAGAGGTGGTAGATCGGTGAAAACCAGAAAACGTAACGACCATACGAAAAGTATGTCTTTATATCAGGAAGGTTTTTTACAAATCAATTCAAATTAAATGTTTTGATTAGATGCATTCAAACACGATCTGTAGACGGTGAATTAGTATCAAGTCAAAGTACCAAAACAGATTGTTCAGAATAGAATTTACAAAGAAGCAACTAAAATTAGCTATACTTTCAATTGAAGAGAGTACTCTTCTCTGATGAATTTAAGCTATGTGGGTCGTTCTTAAGGATTTAGACTATTAATTTGAATAAAAAAACAACGTCTTAATCCTCGGTATACGAAAGACACGGTAAAACATAAAGAAGGAAGTGTTTTAATCTGGGAATGCATTACTACAATACACAAAATAAAGGGAGTAATGGATAGATGGATAAATTCATCTACAAGGATATCACTGAATACATACTGATACCTCACGCAGAGGAGAAAATGCTACTTGATTGGAGATATCAACAGGACAACAATCCAAAATGCACATATAAGTGAGTGTAAAGGTGTTTTGTAAGCAAACAAATCAACGCTTTAAAATGTCTGTTTGTTTTTTGACCTTTATTAATCAAATATTAATAGTTATTAAGCCTAAGATATTTTTAAATAAAATTTCTTTACCTTTTAATCGATATTTCGCTACTTCTTTGTGAAGCTTCGGCAGAAAATATGTAATTAATTATATTTATTTGCAATAAATTACATATAGATGTGTATATTCATTGATATAAAAATAATATAATTTTTATTTAAAAAACTTTAAGCTTCAGAAATTTTTAAAATTTAAATATGTAAGTTTAAAGGAATGTTTTGGTACCATTTAAATAATTTCCGTACTGTTTCATATAATTCTAAATAATGTGCACATATTTAACTGCCATCATGTTTTGCACAGTTGTTATTATATTTTTAATATACACGTGTTTGTGTTTGATGTATGTATACCTAAATATTTTTTCTTCTTTATGTCAAAAACACATAACACATTTTTAAGTATTCTATAAGTGGCAAAACTTTATATTTACGATACATTTACGATTTCTACGTTGGGCTAATGAGGCCTTAAGTAAGTTGTCTAACCTACAAAGAATTATTAACACTTTTAGAGCTACCAATTTTCCATATGGCAGCAATCGTAATTTTAGTGGCAAAAACGTTAATCGTCATTTTCAAAAATTTTGTTAAAAAATCGTCAAAATGACGATAAATCGTTAAATCTGGCAGCTATGGATTCATGGCATAATAAATAAGGAACATGCAGATCCAGGGCACACTAAAGAAGTTATTTGCAAGTCTTCATATGTATATTTTTTGCTCATGCATGTTTTCAGTTTCCAGCTGTCAAAGTATATACTTATATATATATATATATATATATATATATATATATATATATATATATATATATATATATATATATATATATATATATATATATATATAAATTATATATATGTATATATATATATATATATATATATATATATATATATATATATATATATATATATATATATTTCCTTTTTATTATTTTTTAATATTTAACTTTACAATCTAAATTCACTAAACGTTTGTAGAAATTAAAATATTTTCTTTTTGTTTGTTTAGTGTCTTAAACTAAACAACAGCAGTTAATGACTTTCTTAGACTGACGCTAAACAATTAATGATAATCACTTTAAAATAAAATTAAAATAAAAGAACAGCAATAAATGAATTTATGTATTGTTTGCATTTATGAAATGAGTAATGAAATTAGATCAAGTTTCTTACACCCAATTTATGTTGAGTTAAGTTCTGTTCTGTTGAGTTAACGTCTGGCTGACTGTATCATGCTGAGTTAACTTCTACTTTTTCTGAAATTGCATTAACTCCTCCCCTGCTTAAGTGAAGGCCGTCCCGGTCTTCCTCAGATCTTCAATGGCAGATTCAGTATTGTGCCGCCGACGAGTTTTTTATGTTTCTGGTAAAGTTTAAAGGCGACAAACAAGATAGTTAGGGTGGCAAAAACAGCACCGGCAGACAACAAAGGTCTAGTAATGAGTTTCTTTTTTATTTCCTCGATATGCTGCAAGTTTAAAGTGTTCAATCTTTGTACGTACGGCATATTTAATATTGTTTGATGATCCGTAATGTTGAGGAGAGAGGACGTTGACGATCCCGCTAATTTCTTTACAATGTTCTTTGATTTCTGTATAGGGAATCATTAATCTTTACTTCTTCACTTGAAGCAAGAAGATAAGTGCCCGTAACAATCTTCTCCAGACCATCATTTTTTTTAAAGTAACAGTATTGTCGTTGATAATGATAACACCCTCGTCAATTATTGTGAGAGGTTCGAGATGTGAGGGCCGAGTGGTACAGTATGCGTGGCCACCAGAATGGAGCTGCTGGGCGCATGTTGAATAAGCCAACTTTCTGCAAAATGATTTTGTTAATGTAGCGCTGCAATTTCCGATTGCCACCACTTGATTTTCATAGTCTGCCAGATTGTTTTAGCTATTGAAATGAAGATTTGTGTTGTTATGTTGAACTGGGTATAAGGTGACCTTTTTGCAAACTAAATCAGGTTTTGGATACTTAATTAAAAAATTTAAATTTGGTGCTTTGTTTGGGCCCCATGCTCAATACTTTTAGCATAATTATTAGCAAAGGTATAGCGTTCGTGGTTGAACGCAACTTCCTGAGCCAATGCTAAGGCAGACGGAAGGTCTGTCGGTCTTGCCGAGAAAAGTACATCACTTAAAGGTTTTCTTGTACCAGAAATAAAGATACGCAATGCGTCCATTCTATATTTTTCGTTCAAAGACGCAGCTACCGTACTATCGTAGGTCATTAATGTTTTGTTGGTAAGAAGCGTAACATCGTAACATTGTAATAGTGTCATATTCCATTGCCTAAGGGTGGATAATTGTTGTTCTATCAAATATATGGGTTGTTTGTCGGCGTAAGTAAAATCAAGCCTATTTATAATAGCTTTAATATTTAAAGGGGTATCAAAGGACGCCAAATCTGTGTCGGCAGCACCTCTTATTTTATTTCTAATAATTCCAAGAGCCTGATAATGCGTAGAAGTACCCAAATGTCTTTCGTAAACTTTGTATGCGGTGTGGGCCGCTTTTCTCTATGAAACATATGTTTCATGTTTACCATCGAAATCCGTTAAAGGTTCGCAATGTCTAAGGTCTCTTTGCATACTGTCCCGTCCGTAATTTGTGCTTCCTCATACGTTTCTATTTCCGGTGAACTAACTGTTAGGCTAGCTATTGTTTTATTTATTTCTTCTAATTTAGCATCAAATTGTCTCTCCTGCAATGCAAGACCCTGCCAACAGCGCTTGTAACTATAGATTTTAATTGTTCCGGAATTATAGACACTTCTAAGTCCTCTGAGATTTCTAATCCTTCGAATTCTTTTAACAAAAAATCAATTTCACTACTCATAAAATTATCAACCGTTACAAAAAGATTGTTTATTCCACTTTTATTATTTTTTTTCTTTGTTTCACAAAAATTGCCTTGAGCACTCTACTTACATATTCTTTTTAATCTCAATTTCTTAAACTCTAACAGCTATTTGTTTGAATCTCCCGCTTGTCGGCAATAAAATTTCAGATCAGAACACTGTAATTGCTCCGTTTGTTGATATCTTTAGCCTTTCCTTCACTGAACGTTTGTATAAATTAAAAAATTTCCTTTTTTTTTAGGGTCTTAAAATAAACAACAGCAGTTAATACTATCTTAGACTGAAGCCAAACAATTAATGACAATTACTTTAAAATAAAATTAAAATAAAAGAACAGCAATAAACGAATTTATGCATTGTTTGCATTTATAAAATGAATAGTGAAATTAGATCAAGTTTCTTACACCCAATTTATGTTGAGTTAACGTCTGGCTATTAGGAAACTGTATCACGCTGAGTCAGCTTCTACTTGTTGTGAAATCGTGTTAACTTATATGCTAAAAATACATATCATGAAATAATCATTAAATGAAATATTAAAACCTAATTTCATTGTACTCAGCTTTTGGAATTTATTAACCTTCATTTCATTTCTCTTCGGCATAACATCCTAATGATATATTATATCCATGTAAAACAAAAAATTTTAGATAAAATCTGTACTTACCGACAGAGCAAAACGTCTGGTAACTATATTTTATCAGCCGTCGTGTTCACGTTCGAACTGGTTGAAAAAAAAATAAAATAAAAAACAAATTAACTATTGTTCTTGTTATTGTTTAAATTATTGTAGATCTGCATATGGCACAATAAAAAGGTACATGCAGATCTACAACAATTTAATTTAATTTAGATTCAATTTTTTTTTTCAACAAGTTCGAATATGTCGATTGCTGATAAAACATAGGGTTGCCAGACGTTTTGTGTTATCAGTAAATGCAGAGATTTTTTAATATGTGTATTTCTTTTGTACAGATTTTATCTTAAAATTTTTTAATCGACGATCCATATATATAAAACATTTTTC
Source organism: Wohlfahrtia magnifica (assembly GCA_023159175.1). Classification (NCBI taxonomy): domain Eukaryota; kingdom Metazoa; phylum Arthropoda; class Insecta; order Diptera; family Sarcophagidae; genus Wohlfahrtia; species Wohlfahrtia magnifica. The sequence goes on from JAKWBJ010000083.1 coordinate 319,578, forward strand.
GAAGTAAATTGGTAATATAAAATATTTACATATTTATTTTTCGAATTAAATTTAGAGTTATCAGCTAACATTTATAATTCTTTAAAAACTTAGGAAGAAGTTGGTTATTAGATAACATAGCAAGTGCATTCGTGGGAAAAATGTATTTTTGGTGTTAACAAAAGTAATATCTGTACATATTTTTATTTCGCCACTCCCCTAGGGAGCGTATTGGCTTTTTACAAAGCATCCATTGCTTTGTTTTAGTTTCTATAATCAATTTGATCTTTTCGAGCTAAGTACATGCAGTGTGACCAGATTTTAAAATGACATTAAGCTAAATAGCGTTCAAAAAAAGGCTAAAAAAATTTGTTTTCGGCTAAAAGAATAAGCCAAAATTTTTAATTTTTTTAATATATATTTTTTAGTTGTATATTAGAAAGGTTTAATATAAAACTATATAAATTGTTTTCTTTAAATCTAAGGTAAAAACAATTGGTTAGGTGATAAACTAGATATCGCTTTCAAACCTATCAGTATAAAGGTCAAACTGTTAATTGAACAAATTCTAATAAGAATTCAACTAAAATATATAAATGTACATAATTTTCAGTTTCATACATTTTTCAAATGCATATATATATATACATACATATACTCTAAATTTGTTTGTTTGTTTGACAATCATTCGTAAATGGCTGAATCGATTTTGCAGAAATTTTCAAGGCAGAAGAAGATCTAGTTAACGAAACAGGCTATGCTGTTTTTTAAAATTTAATCTTGAGGAAAACGTGCCGTTTAAGTCACTAGAGTTGTCACTTAATATTAAAAATTTATTAAATTGGCAAACCTAAAGTATGTGTATAAAACTAAGAAATAGTTTTTTTTTACTTAGTTCGTTTATGAGGCAATCACGCGAAAAGGACTGAACCGATTGGGTTGAAATTAAAAGCACAAATACATAGATCCAACTTACAAAAATACATCGGAGATGTCTAAATCAGAGGCTTTTTGTCTGAAATGACAAGTATTTTTTCTTTTAAGAGCAATTTTTTATTGCCAACAGTCATCATCTACTTCAAACGTCTTTGCATTTTCCTTATAAAAACAAATAGGTGGCACAAAAACTGATAGGATCCGGATAAAGAGTAATGTTAACCTAATTTATTATATTTGTATGTGTATAGATTCTCGGGCAATACCGGATGAGTAAAGGTAGTTTTAAATAAAGTTGTAGAAAAAATTTTTGATATTTTTTGATTTTATTTAGTCAATTGTATTATTAGTCATTGGCTAATATTGTACCTTATATTTGTGAGAGTTGTGTAGAACAAACAACAAAATAGAAATATAAATTAAAATGTCAACATGCTTCATTTGCACCATCGAATTATTTCTGTCCGATTTATGGAAAAATTTGTATATGAATAAAAAACACAACACAGGCGATTGAGTTCACAATGGTAAAGAAACAAAACCCGAAAAAAGTAAATTTCATAATTAAGGTAGTAAAACTTTTTGAGACATTAGAAGAAACATCAAATTAAATTTTTGTTTATTTACTTATGGCGTTTTATTTTCTGACAAATGATGCACATCTTATATTCCTTGTCACTAGTCTTTTAAAAATAAAAAATATTCAAGATTTTCAGAGATAAACACAAAACCATTTCTTTGCAAATATTTATGAATTTAAGTTTGTAAACAAATACAAACATTTGTGTATTTTATTATTGCTTTATTTAAAAAAAGTTCTGATGCTACTTTGTCTTCATTAGTGTTTTGAAATGAAGGTTAAGAAATTCCAAAAGCTGAGTGCATTCAAACTTTTTTACTGATTTATTTTTTAGATTAAATGAGAGAGAAAATGAAAGAGAAAAATGAAAATAAACGAAAAATTATACACAAAGGTCAAAAAAGCTATAAACATATTGTTACGAGAAAAAAACACCTAAATTGTGGGATTTTGGTATATTTTGTGTCACCCTGTCAATGCCATAGTTATTTGTATATCTGGCAGCACTGCCAATTAAATCATACCTTGGTAACACAATCTTACATTAAAATTATCACTTGGGACATTTCCGGAACCTTACAATCTGTGGAAAATTATGTATATAAGAAGACTGCTTTGCCTACGTAGTTAGTTATCGTTTTGCTGTCGTAAGATAAAGACGTGGTTAAGCTGAAAAAAGTGTTGTATAAGCGAATGTTAAGTTGTTGTATAAAGATAAACTGTATAAACGTTATAGTGTAGTAAATAAATAAAACTGTAACGACAACAAAGTGGTTATATTATTATAAGATAAACTGTATAAACGTTATAGTGTAGTAAATAAATAAAACTGTAACGACAACAAAGTGGTTTTATTTTGCTTTATTTTGCTTTGCAATTATTAATAAAAAAAATTTTGTTTAAACAGTTCTAAAGAGAATAAGTTTTGTTTGTCGTTACATATTTAATTTAGTTTTTAATTAGATTTTTATTTTATAGATATACTGATTCCTTTAATTTTAAATCTGGCAACCCAGATTTCAATTTTAAAAAAGGCGGCTGAGAAAATCTAAACAAAAGAAGAAAAAGTTAACAAACTTTGACAGCTCAAAACCGTAAACAAACAATGGGCAAAAAATATACATCCCAAGACTCCCAAGTATCTTCTTAAATGTGCCCTGGCGAAATTGAAGCTGGTTAAAAAATTATGCCAGCAAAAATTTCCTCGCCTCTCTTGCTATCAAGCTGGCATTTTGTGAAAGCACAATTATGCCCGTATGTAACAGACCGTTGACAATAAATATATTTGCAGTTGCATTATTTTAACACAACTTTATAGTATTTTTACAGTGTTGTATTCGTTTCCAAAATGAGACCACCTTCTTAAATTCAATTTATTTGCGTATTTTTTTTCAACCAGTTCGAATGTGTCAACGACAGCTGTTAAAACAGAGAGTTGTAAGACGTTTTGTTTTATCAGTAAATGCACTGATTTTGCTTTATTTCTTTTGTACAAATTGTATCTTAAATTTTTTTGAATCGACGAATCAAAAAAACAATACAGCGTTTTCCGCAAATGTACTGATTCTAGAACGAGTTAAGCGGACCCTTATGCGAAAAATTATCGTATGTTACAAAAACTAAATTTTACAGGAGAGCGTTTTTTCTAAATTTATTTGCTTTGTCATGTTACATCAATATCAATTTTAAACGTGGTACAATTACCGGTGTGTTAACATAAATTGAAACTATTTTATGGAAAAGCTTGTATATTCAGATATATTCAGGTTTTTTGGCACATACGATATTTTTGCCCAGAAAGTTTTATGAATTAATTAAGCAATTATTGTTGCTTTTCTTTCTTTTTCCATTTCTTCTCCGTACGTTATTCGACCAGTGTTCCTTTCCTTGTGTTTATATAATATTTGTATTTATTTACATATTACAGCTGCTTACAGTGCGTTGCGTTCACGCTATCATCGAAATATGAATTTTCATGCAATAGTTTAATATTAAGTCGATTGTGTGTTCACACTAGCATCGAAACTTTAATCTATATATATAAAAATAAGTTGTCCTATGTTCGAGAACCACTAAACCAATTCACAAACCAATATGTGCGTTGAAAAGGTGTACTTTAACTGGTGATGTTGGTTCATCTGGGCTGTGCCACGCCTGTATAAATTTTTTATTTATATGTCTTTATTTTTAAAACGGTAATAGTAAGAGTTTCTAATTTTCGCCCAAATAACTTTTTGGTCAATAAAAATCATCATTCTAAAAGTAAACGGAATTGGATAAGTGGAAGTGGGACCTCCCACAAGGTAAATACTGATTTTTGTATACCTTTGGAACGGTGATAATGGAAGGTTCTCAATTTAATCTAAATAACTTCGTGGCCGATACACATCATCAGTCGAAATATGGGCGAAATTGAATAAGTGGGTGTGGCACAACTTAGTAGTCAATACACATCATCAGTCGAAATATGAATAAGTGGGTGTGGTACATCCAATACAGATGATTGATTTTTGTATATCTTGAGAATGAAGCTCCAATCAGAGGTGGATAATTTAGATCCCAATAATGATGATAAAGCTGTGCGACTACGAAGACTAAGTTTATGAGTCTTTTGCCTGAAAATTTAAAATCTACAATACCTCAAAAGGCTTTCAGCGTGCAAGCGCACCAGTCAAGACCCCCAATATGAAGCTCCCTAAGTTCAGCGGAAAATATTCCGATTACAAAAATTTTATGAGCTTATTTTATAACTTGGTCTTCAACCATCCGACATTAAAAAATTCAACCATTTGATCTCATGCTTGGCCGAATCGGCCTTGTTTACAGTTAAGACCTTTCAGATTTCTGAAAAGAACCATTCCAAAGCCTTAGCCAGCTTAAAAAGGCTTACGATAATTACAAAAATGTTTGATTTTCCAGAAATTGCGAAACTTTCGGCGGTTGCTTTGAGAAGCATGATCGATACAGTTCCTGATATCTATGGTTATATTAATTCCCATAACATTCCATGAAGGAACATAGGGACTTCTCTCAGCCAATGAGCTGCACCCGATTCTATTTTTAGACTCATTGAAAGGGACATAGAGTTTAACGCCGGCTCCGAACGGCAAGCTTAGACAAGTTTTCAATAGCAGAAATACTCATAACCAGTTAATAGCTAATGTTGTGAGATGATACCGCTGTTGAAAAACTTTTTCTTTTTTCAGATAGTCTAGCCTGGTATTGAACCGAAGATCCTCTGGTTGGTAGACGGGTGTCTTACTTATTTGTTTTTAATTGGTGATGATAAAAAGATAAGGAATGCTACTTTAATACGTTTAGTGATGTCTAAACTAGATCCAATCAGCAAATCGAAAGGGGAAGAACAGCTTGACTTCGTAAAGCTCCCATAGTGGTCAGATTGCGACCACAGTGCCTGCTTTGAACAGACGGGCACGAGTCTTACAGTTCTTCTTCTGATGAAATAATAAATAACTTCGGAGTACCAGAAGGTTCAATTTTGGGAGCATTGTTGTTTATAATATACATATATGACATGCCAAATGTTTTAGAAAAATGCAAAGTTGTATTGTACGCGGATGACACATTTATATATACTGTGGAAAATAGTGATGAAGATTGTCGGAAGAATATTGAATCTTATATGCAAAAAATAGGTGAATGGTTTAAAGAGAATAAGCTTTAACTAAATGAGAAAAAAACAAAAATAATGGAAATAAACATGAACTCAGAGGAAATATTTAAGATAAATGACACAGTAATAGAAAAAGTCGAATATATAAAATACCTTGGTTTTATAACTGAAAAAAAATTAAATTTCAATGAACACTTAGACTACTTATTCAAGAAAATTGGTAAGAAAATTAGTTTTTTAAAAAGAATAAGAGGAAAAATATCACAAAAAACAGCTATAAATATATACAACACAATAATAAAACCCCACTTTGAATATGGTTCCACTATTTTATTTACATGCAGCAACACAAATCAATTGGCAAGGATGCAAAAACTACAAAATAGAGCTAAGAGAGTAATACTAAAATGCGATCGTTATACCCATATAAATACACTGCTAATTAATTTAAAATGGATGAGCATAAAACAACGGCTTTAACTTAACCCTAAGGTTCATTAGAAAATTAAAACAAGGAGACGCTCCGAAATACCTTTGTGATCAACTACATTATGTTGGAGCCAGCCATATCGACTAAGAAATGCAAGTGATTTCCGGATGCAAAGAGTGAGGTCAACACAAATGCAGAAAACGATATTCTACAAGGGCCTACAGCTGTTGAATTCATTACCAAACAACATTAAGAATGAGACAAATGAAAATGTTTTTAGACGAAAATGTATTAATTTTGTATTATTTAATAATAATTTGTGATATATTTATTGTAAATATGTTGAAAATTTAAAGTATTTTTAATACTAATAAAAAAATAATATTACTTCGTTGGATTGTGACTGGAAAGTACAATCAACGGACTCTAATAACACTAAGGTATCTCACATAAACACTACTATAGAAAACGAGATAAATGTCGATTCAATCATTAGAAAATTTTGGGAGTTGGGAAAATTTCCAAACGAATGTAAGGAGATATATACTGAGGAACAGAAGAAATGTGAGAGCGAGTTTATGAGTACAATACGACACCCAATTTCAGGAAGATTTGAGATTTCGTTACCTTTGAAATCTGACACTAAATTATTGGGCAACTCGTTTGAAACAGCCAAGCGACGTTTTCTATCTTTTGAACTTTATTCCACATGCATGTTTGATGCTTCTTGCAGAACTTTCTCACTTTTAAGGGTAGCTGGGAAATTACTTAATGCAAATTTGCAATACGATGTAAAATCCCCATTTTTATTACCAAAACAAAATGACTTATGCATTGTTTCCGCTGCAATCTTCGACTTATATCCCAAATCGTTGGAAATTCACCAACTAAGTAAGAACTACACGACCATTTCTTATAGTCGGTGTGCACTTTTGTAGTCCCATAAATATTTCATTGAGAATTCGTGGTCGACTACTATTGAAAATGTATATAGCGGTTTTTGTGATTGATGATTTGTATTAATTAACCAAGTTCTTCCTGCCATGATGCTAATGAATAAAATGGTACACAGAGATGCCTGGTCGTATAAAGAATAAGTTGAGAAAAACAATGGAAGAAACGAAACAACTAAAAACAGAAAATACCACATATAATTTTTTTAAATAAATTGTGTAAATATTGTTAGTTTATATCTCATAACCTGTAATTTTTTTTTTTGGCATGATATATACAAAAGGTAACTCAACCCTGATCTAATGAAGTGTGATGTTTTTTTAAAAAGATTTAAAAAACAAAGTGCCGGTACGACTGTCAAATTTTCATCCGTATTTTCTCTCAATGTCATACGTTCTTTACGTATTGAGTTTACACGATACTATCTGCTCTCTTCTACACAAAAATGTCAATGGCGATCGTTATCGGGCCATGTTGAACGAATTTTTGTTCACAAAAATTGAAGAGGAGGATATCAGCAACATTTGGTTTCAACAGGACGGCGCTACGTGCCACACAGCCGAAGCTACACTCCATGTTTTGCGCCCTGTTTTTGAAGATCGCATTATCAGCCGCAGAGCTGACGTCGTTTGGCCACCTCGGAGCTGCGATTTAACACCGTTGGACTATTATTTGTGGGGTGCCGTCAAAGATAAATGTTACGCCAACAAGCCAGAGACAATTGACGCTTTAAAGGACAATAGTCGTGAAGCCATTGGTGAAATACAACTGCACACAATCGATAATGTGCTTAAAAATTGGAACGATCATGTAGGCTACTGCATGACCAGGCGAGGCAGCCATTTAAATGAAATTATTTTCCATTATTAACCGGAAGGATTGTACTTTCAAATAAAAAAGAAATTTGAGAAAATATTTTTATAGCATTTTCAAAAAAAAAATTATTTGGCGGACCCTTTACTATTTCTGATTCGAATTTATATCCCAATTAACAAGGTCAGAGCAAATTTTACACTTTATTCATAAAATGGTTTTCCAAAAACTATGGTGGCATAAAAAATATTTTATTTAAAATGTTACTATATCATCGAAGAAACAAGAGAAGACGCGCAAGAAATGAAATGTATATGAAAAGCAGAGATGCCAGACCATACGAAAATATACATATGTAGCACAAAATGGTGGAAAAGGAATGAAACATAAAAAAATGAAATTTAATAAATTTTTAATATTTTTCAAAAGCTTTTTTAGATTATATCTCATAACCTGTAGTTTGTTGGGGCATGCTTTATACCATTTCTGGTTCGTATTTCTATCCTCTAAAGTTCCCAATTAACAAGGTCCGTATATGTAAAAAATGACGAAAACATTGAACCTGTAGTTTTTTTGGAAATGCTCCATACCATTTCTGATTCCTATTTCTATTTTCTATTCATCTCAATCCATTAAAGTCCGAGAACATTTTGTATTTTATTAACACATTGGAAAAAACTGCAGTAATATATGAAATTTTCCTGTTTTCGAAAAAATTAGGCTATATCTCGTAATCTATAATTCTTAAGGGTATGGTTTATACCATTTATAATTCGTATTTGTATCCTCTACTGATCTCAATTAATGGGGTCTAGGCAAATTTTATATTTTCTACATAAAATGCAAAATTTTTTTGCAAAATATGATTTTTCTTACTAGAGCTGTAACTTTCTTGTTTAAAATCAGACAGCTCAAAAATTTGATTAACGAGGTATTTTTCTTCTTTTTTCATTTATTATATATTCAATATTTTTATCAAAAATGTATTAATTAATATGGTTACATTTTTGTCTGTTTACATTTTTTCCCTGAAATAATTGTAAATGTATATATATAAAAAATTGTGATAAGAAAATTTTGACTTATGCACATACGTAATCAAACAGTGACTCCAAGGTATAAACGGACAAGAGTTTTTTTCATAGAAAAGCCCTCTAAACATGAAAATATAATAAATATGTACATGTATAGATCTTCGTAGTCTTAATTAACATAAAATGTGAGTCTTTATGAATAATAAGAAAATCAGTATTAGTGACTGCAAATTTCACCAGAAACACAAAAATAACTATTTTTTTGAGCTCAGCGCATAATCTATCAAAGCAAAGAATGAATACTTAAATTGCAATAATCGAATAGTTAATAATAATTTACATACCCTTTGTAATCCAAAACACACAGTAATTTTAAAAGTGATTTTAACAAACTTTAGCATTCTTCAGGCTCTATGGAGTTCCAAACGTTTGATAATGTCGCCTTAAGCTGAACTAGTGTGTTAAACTTTTTCTGATACACTCTTCTAACCAATTCCTATTAAAGATGTTCAATTACATTCTATTCTTGGCTATGCGAAGGTGTTCTCGTAAGCTTGGGTCAGATATAGGAATCAACCAAACCTTCGCATTACACGATATTTGCTTAGGATTGTTGTCTTGGTAGGAAAAATTTGACATCACCTGTTTTGATGATCTACTGCACTTCTGTGCAACACTCATTGCATTCTTTGTCATTACACTTACTTCTTATTTGTACTTCCTTTTTACAACTTACTTTAATAATAAACTCTTTTTCTTGTATATATCAAAAACGTATCCGCCTATTTTCTTCAATATCACAACAAATGGGAGCATTTATCAATGTTCTTTTCGAATATTCAGATAAACAAATTTGTCCACTTTACCATTAAAAAAATGTGAATTTTAGTCATGAGCATTCAAGATATAGCCCTAAACCCACTTCATGATTGACAGTAGTTCTTTTATTTTTATTTATGGCTAAATTCGGTTTGGTTTGTAAATTAGGAATTTTCATATGTCAAATTTCATATGTCAAAAATTCAAAACATAGCGCATGGTGAAATCAGGACATATTAAAGAATGTACTTGCGATTCTACATATGTATATTTTTTGCTCATGCATATTTTCAGTTTCCAGCTGTTGAAGTTTGCTTACTTTTTCTTTTGCTTACATTTTTACATCCGAGATTTTTGAAATTCAAATTTGGGTTGCCAGATTTAAAATTACAAAAATCAGAATCAGTACATTTATAAGAAAAATAGTATATACCTAATTAAAAACTATATTAAATATGTAACGATAAACAAAACTTATATGGAAGAAGCTACAGTGGATTAATCATCTACATAGCCTGAAAGATCAAATTGGTTAAAGAAACGGAAACATAGCTATCATTCTTTATTTCAACAAAGTAATACTGAGTCATTCCATTTAAATAGTCAGATAATGTAGAACTTTATACCACTTGCATAGACCTGTATTACAGCTACTCCCAGGACATAAAACAGATCTCACCATTAGGGATGATATTTGAATGGTACCAAAACGTACACTAATCGTTGTCGATTGCCTTTTAAACGACATTATGTATAATCTAATTTCTCTTATGGAGTAAAAATTTTTGTTCCGTGGAGATATTAGCCAGGTGTTACCCGTTGTGAAAAACTTTCTTTGCTGAGTTAGCTCCAATTAAACTGGTTTTTACTTCACTATTGACTTCACCAGTTTATTACTTATAAACTCTATTCACACCAATAACACTTTCACTGAGTTAACTTCACTTAAAAACTGCACTCGCTTAGTTTACGACACATAAGCTGATTGCTGTTCGCATCGATATGCTTTTTATATGGCTGAGTAAACAACACATGGAAAGCTCTCGAACCTCGCGATATTTCAGGTAGATTCCATTTCTTTCTTTTAATTTCTTTTTAATTCTTTTGTAGCCATGAGTATGTAAATATCTACCTCTTTCAGCTCTTAGTATTTGTTGTTGTTTGTTTATTGTCTGTTACTTGTTTTCTTTGCTTCTTAATTATTGTTGTTGCCGTGTTATTTTTATTTACTTTATTTCTACTAA
>JAKWBJ010000083.1:335000-527500 GCA_023159175.1 Wohlfahrtia magnifica
GGTGTGGTAGGCCTTGCCAGCACAGCCTCATGAGTCCTTACACGTAATCCTTCGCATCGCGACAAAATGATTACCCTTCGCGAAGAAAAATCTGTACTTACTGATAAAACAAAACGTCTGACAGCCCTATGTTTTATCAACTGTCGTTGACATATTCGAACTGGTTAAAAAATACAAAAACAAATTGACCGTTGTTCTTGTTATTGTTTAAATTGTATATCCACATGTACCTTATTTATTAGGTCATAGGTGAAATTAACTAAGGTTAATTTGTCTATACAACAACTAATTTTTGTACAAAAACAACAGCCAATATTTTTTGTACATTTTATTGTAGATGTCAAAAAATCTCCATATAAAAGAAACGTAGGCAAAAGTTGTATACAGTTATTACTTGTAAATTATAAATATTTTATATTTTTGTATTTAAAAAAAGCTATCAGCCGGACAATTAACCTCACCTTATATAATTTCACCATGATATAGCGATTAAAGAAAACGGTAGAACAAAAAATAAAATTATACACAAATTATACATGTAGCTGATTACCCACAGGCTACACACGCAATGACAAATCACAGACTATATGCGTAATTACACATAAGCTGGCAACACTGACGCTGTGCTATTGTGGTGTTATTTTGTTATTGTAGCTACAATTGTGGGAGAATTAAAAAATTCATTTCGTCGTATTTTCAAGAATTTAATAACTTAAATGCATTTTTTAAAATGGAAGAGAAAAGTATTCTATTTAGTAAAGAAAAAATAAAAACTAATACAATTATTATTTTTTAGAATATTTAAAACGAAAGGAAAAGGCTATAAATGAAGAAAACCGCGAACGGTGGGCTATCGCTTGTAACCAATTAGGTGACTTCTATAATCAACAGGGACGTTATAAGAATGCTGCAAGGGAATATCAAGAGGAGGCGAATATATACTCCAAAATAGGTAAAAAGATGGAAATGGCTAAAGCTCATCGTATGGTTGGAGAAATGTTCATGCTATTGGGTGAATTTGACAATGCCAAGGAACACATAAACAATTATTTAAGTAACTACACAACTTCACTTATGCGTGACTTATTGTACGATACATTAATGAACTTTTTAAGAAATTGCTAGAAAATTGCAAAACAAAGTTGAGGAACAGAGGGCATATGCTACTTTGGGCAGAGCTTATTTATTACACGGACAAGCCTTAGCTGAAACATCGGCTTCAGTTGCCATGGCACAGCTTAAGCAGGCGGAAAAATCGTTTCTAAAAAGTCTTTTGTTAACAAAAGAGTAAGTATAAGAAGCGTTATGTCTAAATTTTGACGCCTAAACATTTTCCAATATACATTAAATTTTCCTAGTTTAACAGGTCAAATATCAAAACTGGAACAATTTGATATGCAAGCGCGATGTTACTTGAATATTGGAGTTGCTAAAGAACACATGGAGGATTTTGAAGATGCAATTAATTATATGCATAAAGCCATAAAAATAAGTAAAACTCATGATATATTCGAGATAACGCATATGTGCTACATTTCCATGAGTCTGATGTATCACAGCAAAAAAAACGATGCGACTTTGGCTTTGCGCTACTGTAATATGGCTTTAGATGTTGCTAAACGTTTCAATCAAAAGGTGAAAAAGATTTGCGAAACTCTTATTATTAAATCAGAAATTCTTATAAAAGCTGGAGATTTTGCAAGTGCAAAGCAGACTTTAAAAAAAGCTTATAAAAAGAATACACCTGATGAAAATGATCGCAATACCATTGAAAAATCTTTAAGAATTGGTAAAAATTAACATGTTTTTGGTAAATTACAAACGTATTGAATTAATTTTTTTATGATTCTTAAATTAGTTGTGAAAATATGCCAAATATTGGATGAATTAATTACTACAAGTTCAGTTGATTATGTGAAGCGAAAAGGTTTTTATGAGAAGCTTGGCGATGGTTGCTGTCATTTATATAATTATGACAAAGCTTTGGAATATTATAATAAAATGTTGGAGTGTGCTGAACTGAATAATGAACCAGCTGTGTCAATGATACCGATTTATGTTAGTCTGTATCAAACGTACAAAGATAACAAACAATACGACAAAGCACTGGAATATCTCTGGAAAGAGTACGAATTGAACAAACATGTGCCGAAGGAAGCATTTGTCACTTTGTGCACTATCGCAGAAATATGTGAGCTTCAAATGCAATCCTTTTGGACTATACAGGATATCTATCAGAAAGCGAAAGACCAAGCAGCTAAAGCAGGGAGTGATAGGGTGAAATTAGAAAAAATCGTATATGCTAGGCTAAGAAGACTTCAAATCAAACATAACATGAATGTGTTGGCAGAAGAATTGGTTCAAGAAGCAACTAGTAAAGGTAAGATAAATTTAGAATTATAATACAGAATTCGTTGCTAAACATTTCCTTAATAAAGACGATACATTCTATTTATAAAACGTATAAAAAGAATTTATTAAAAATCATTTTAAATATTATGTTATTAACATTTATATTATTTGGAAGGTATCGACTTAAAAACGTTAAGTGAAGATAGCGACACGGAATCTGACGGAACACAATTTAATGACCATAATACTCCAGAAATAGGTGATGACGTTTGTTTAGACGATCTTACTGACTCCGATGCAAGTGATTTAGATGAAACGGATAAACCTAGAGCGCATAGAGCTACACGTGGTACACGGTCGTTGGCTATAAAGCGCAATAATAAGGGTGAAACTCAGCTGCATCAAGCTTGCATTGCTGGTAACATTGAATTAGTGCGGCGTCTAATTGATCAAGGACATATAGTAAATGTTCGTGATCATGCTGGTTGGTTACCTCTACATGAAGCATGTAACCATGGTTTTCGTGATATTGTTCAAGTCTTATTGGATCGAGGTGCTTCTGTTGCTATAAATGATAAAGGTGGTACAAGTTGTGATGGAATAACTCCGCTTTACGATGCATGTTCTAATGGCTATCTTGATGTAATTGAATTATTATTGGAACGCGGAGCAGATGCAACAGTAAAAACTGACTATGGTGATACATGCTTAAGTGCTTTGGATAAGTGGAGAAGTTCAGTCATATTGACAGAAGAAGAACAAGCTGACTATGAACAAATAAGAGAACGCCTAGTTAATACTTTGTCGAAGGTAGGAATATATCTATCTCGAAATGATAAACCTTTGACAAATGCAAATGTGGAATATGAACGAAAAACGCATGGTCATATTAAAAAAAATCAGACAATAATTCAAATTGAAAGAGAAGAAACAGATGTAGATGATGATAAAAATGTAAGGCCTTCTACAACACGCTTTAGGGAAAAATCTAAGTTACATTCATCGACAAGTGCTAGTACTGAATATAAAAATGCTATTGAGCTGTTTAAAAATAGAAAACCGATAATTGATACTGACGAAGAGTCTTATTTAACAAGCAAGAGCGGTAAAACTAAGCGTTCTGCATATCTTGATCTGGAAGAAAGTGGTGAAGATTCTTGGCTTATAGACAATTTAGGTCCAGAAAGAAAAAAGCGACGATGTCAAACAAATCCATTGGAAAAATTACATCCGACTACTACTAATTTGAAATCATATCACGTTTCCATATCGAAAGATCATCATCTTTCAGTAAATTCTGGAAATTCTACTTGGATACGAGACTCGATGATGCCGGAAAACAATGCATTTAATAATCTGTTTGGCGCCTCAACTTCACAACAACGGCAAAACAATATCAAAAAACTATCGCTAACGCGATCTTCTAGTGTTAGCAGTAATCCGAACATTGCTAAAACTTCTCAGTGGCAGAAAACTAAACAACAGTCGTCTTTATTAGAAAGAGGTTTTTGTCGTTTTAGAAATGAAAGTCCACAGTATACTAGTGAAAATTCTAATGAAGTTTATTCGGATGTTAATATCCTTACGACTGAACCTGACTCCACTTCGAATTCTTTACAGTTTTTAATTTCACCAGCGAAGTCATCACCGATTAAAGTACAGACGACACCAATTAAGTTGTGCACAACAGTTTCCTTTAAAGTAAAAGTGGAAGATGAACTTTTACTGGTACCTATTGAACGAAAGAAATTGTTTGATCTTAATATGAATTGGCTAGCAGAAGAAGCGTCTAGAAGATATTATAAGTAAGTAATTATAGAATCATAATTTCAGAAAGTTTATTATTACAAGATGTATTTGTTGCATATAGACGCTTATTTTTAGTAGAACTAAGCTTATTTATTTCGAGATACTTTAGGTTTTGCATTCCAAAAAATTTATACATATTGATCTGCATTAATAGATACGTATATTTTTAATATTTTGTGCTCTCACATAATGAAGTTATTCCAATAGTGCTTACAGTGCTGACTAAAACAGTAAGATTTTCTTATAAATAAATGGACTTGCCTCACTTTCAAAATAAGAAGCTAAAACTCATAAATACCAGAGTCAGATTTTTTTACTAATAATAAGAAATTGCTTTCGCATAGAAAGATAATAACAAGTTTTAACTGTAAATACATTTTTTATGTATATAATTATTTTTAAGCTTATATACATACAATTTTGAGCTTATATATACAAAATCATGGACAGTCACAACTCAATTTAATTTCATTTGAGTTGTGACACTATTAATGGAAAGAGTTAAGTTAATCAAAACATATTTCCACTTAAAGAGGCACAATTTGATATAATATCCACTACTCAAGGCGGTGTACTTCAATGTGGAACTCAATTTGATTATATAATTACCACCATGTTATTAAAAAGAGTTTTTTGTCTATCCTGAACATTTACAAATTTGAGTTGTGACTTCATAACTTCAGTGTGCGATATACTCACAAACAAAGTATGCATAAGTACTTATCTACATTTCTGGGTGTTGTGTATATCAAAACACTAACAACATACAGATCAAATTTCTCTTCATACTTCTGTCAAACATGTCTGTACACAACCAGCTTAAACAATTTAAGCAACATGTTTGTATTCATGTTATGTGCTGTAGCTATAAAAATATTTGTGTTCGCACTTACGCATGCATTCAAAGTATGTGTACCAATGGGAATAGAAAAATTTTGAAAGTATATTAAGTATTTGTATTTTAAACATTAAGCAAATTCCTAGAATTTTTGATATATCAATTAGCTGATCCGGCGAACTTCGTCCCACCCAAAATTGATTTTTTATTGCCCAAAACAGTTGTAATTACATATATTTTGTTTTTCCGTTTTCTTGACAATTAATTAAAAATACAGATGGTTTGCCGACTCGTGAACAGGCAACGTAAAATTGTCCGTGAGAGAATACTATAAATTCTAAGTTTATCATACAAATTCCCAAAGACTGGCTTTGCGCCTTATTAATGGTAAATCGAAAGGTATCACGCACATGAAATCGTACACGTTTGAACTCAAACGGCAAATTCGATGACATCATTGGAATACGTGGTATCTAAACGTCTTCACCTTTGAAGTTTCCAATAAAAATAGTAGCTACAATAACATTGTCAATTAACTTTTTTACAGTAAGTCTCGTACCAAAAATACGAAATTACAAAATTTTGTCTGACTGATATTACGAAGCATAATAGCAGTCACTTTCTATAAATGGGAGCAAAACAAAAATTGGAATAGATTATTTGAAATATCATTAGAGAAACTACCTGACCAGCTCATATTGGGTGACAACCCGTGCTGGTTAACATTAGAACTAGGCCTTGTAAATGATACCCGTTGATTGGATCTTCTCATCTAGTTGATTTGTGACTACTGTGACAATTCGCCGTTTTATGTAAATCGTCACATTTCAAGCAAAAATTTCTAACATTGCGGTTATAACATTGAGTTAACTTATTCGGAAGTTTTGTTTGATAACTCCATTTAACTCTAATAAAATTAATGTTGGTATACTTTTCTCTGAGTTCTTTGAGAGAGATGGTTCCTTTCCTTAGATATATAATGTAAAGAATTATTTCTCTATTATTCTCCAGTTTACTGTATACAGGTAAAACTTGCAAACACTGTAGACCTGATTTAATAAGACTTCTTCAGTTCTATAGAATCAGTTCTATCTAACCTGTTAACACAATTTTATATGGCCGATTACTTTTTAACGTATAAGAGGAAAATTCATGTTATTATGTTTAAGAAATTTAATAACATGCTCAAAACCGTGTTGAAATTCACAAAAATGCTTATATCTATTCGAGATTTTACGTATTGAATATTTGATAATTGTAAGGTCTATACATTTTATGTATTTTATCTATATTTCTTTTGATTATTGTGATTGAAGGTATAACATTTTTAATAACCTTTGATGTGGCATCATCCATATTATCATCAACTTTATCACCTTCATCAACTGTTTGAAGAGGATGGCCAATAGTTCGCATTATTGATGTTCTTCTTTGATGTGCTAGCCATATGATCATCAGATCTTTCTCTTTTTCGATCTCATTGTTCGAAATGTTCAAAATGAGTTCGAAAAAGAACGTTGAGGTAACACGCCCTTGAGAATAATTGATTCAACCAAATTTGAGAACGAAACAAAATAAGTACTATTTGTGTAAGAGTTGTTATGTTAAATTAACCGTAAATAACAAAAGTTATTAAAGTTAGAATTAGCCGAAAGTTCACGGAACGTAACGGTACGAGCGTTAATTTCAAGCATATGAAAACAATGCAAATGATTATCCCAAATAAATGTTACGTTGTCGGAACGCAACAACCTGTATAAAATATAATTTCTTAACGTTATACGTGTATGTTGAGTGGCTATGTGGCACAAATGTTTTTTTTTTGGCACTTTCATGTTTATATGTAAAATTTTAATTTTTATGTGTATATAAAGACTTTAATTTTTAAAGTCGTTAAATACATATTATGGTTGTAAAGCGCAAAAAACATCGAGACGAAATAAATAAAAGTATGTATTTTGATTGGCAATCTACATATGTATGTATGTTGAGTGGCACAATGCCCTTTTTGGTACTTTCATGTTTATATATACAGTTAGTGTCATTAATATTCGGTTTTTAAGTTTATCGATAATAACACCCTGGCATTAGCGAAATGGATAGGTAATCAGAAGAATAGCAAAAACTTAAATAGATGTTGTCAGTATGAGTATTCAAACATATGGAAAAAATGGCTCTATGGTAACCCTGCAACCGTGATAAATCGATCAAAGTTTGTTAACCCTGTTTACTAAGCGCCATTAATATTCGGTTTTTCCCTATTTATATGCTATTTGCAAAAAAAACAGAAAGTTTAATTGTGCGCAAAATAAAATCTAACCCACGCTTAAGTGCTCCCAAATAAGTCACAGAGGTGCTCAATGAGTTTAAAAAGAATATATCTGCATCTACTATACGAAGAACCATAAGAAAAAAAGGTTTTCATGGCCGAGTAGCACGTCGTAAGCCATTGGTTAATTTACGCAACCGAAAAGCTCGTTTGAGTTTTGCCAGGGAGTACATTAAGAAGCCTGAAACTTGGTGGGATGACGTTATATTTGCGGACGAGAGCAAGTATAACGTATTTGGATCCGATGGGCGTGTAATGGTGTGGCGGAAGCCAAATGAGGAGCTACAACCACAAAATTTAAAACCAACCGTAAAACATGGAAATGGACATGTTATGGTGTGGGGTTGTATGGGAGCTAAAGGGACGGAAAATTAGTTTTTATCAGTGGAATTATGAATAAGGAATCATATTTGAATATCCTCCGTCAAAATTTGAAAGAAAGTGCACATAAGCTGGACGTTTCAGATTCTTTTAAATTCTACCAAGATAACGACCCAAAGCACAAGTCACGTTTAATTCAAGAATGGTTGCTCTATAACTGCCCTAAAGTTCTCCATCCACCTGCACAATCCCCAGCCCTCAATCCGATTGAGAATTTATGGGATGAGCTGGACTGGCGAATCCGCAACTACAAAATAACATCCATTGAAGACTTGAAATTGCGGCTTCAAGAAGAATGGGTTCGTATTCCTGCAACTTATACAGCTAAAATAGTAAAAAAACATGTCAAACCGTCTAAGTGAAGTTATAAAACAAAAGGGCTATCCAACAAAATACTGAATTTTATATAAAACCATTTTTTTAATGTATTATTTGTTACATTTCAAAGAAAACCGAATATTATTGACGCGCAATATTTTATGCTACTCGAATTAATTTAGTTATTTTTGTTATATTGTTATTCTTTTTTTCTAAATACAAATGTGAACTTTCAAGTGTCTAAATAAACTATTAATGAAAAGGAAAAAATGTTGAGAAAGATATACATTTAGCTTAAGACGAATCAGTTAAACATATCTCTTTAATAAAATCGAATATTAATGACACTAACTATATGTAAATCATTTTAAATGTTATGTGTATGTAAAGACTTTAATTTTTTTATTTAATTTTTAAAGGCTTTAAACACATATGTATTGTGATTGTAATGTGCATAAAAATTATATTGTGTTTTTTTATTACTATTTTGACTAGAGTATTGTAGAACAATATTCGACAGTAAACTTATAATTTCAAAAAATAATGACTATTGTAATATTCACTAATATTATAAGAATAAATCTTCAATAATATTATAAGATTAAATCTTTATAACAACATAAATCTTTATAACAACATAATAAGCAAATATAATTTTTTCTTATTAAAGTGTAATTGGTACTTTCTTAATTTTGCATTAACTTGACAACACTCATCTCCGTTCTGAACAGCTGACTTCATATTGACATATAAAAATTTCTATAAAATAATAAATTTCAGGTTTGTGCTGTGTTCGTGTTTAATAATTTATTATTTTTATTATTTGAATTATTATATTATTATTTATTATTATAATTTTGTTAAAAAATCACAGTCGGAACACAACAGCGTTTCGGTTTATTTTGTTTTTATTTATATTCTTTGTTAACATACGGCACATTTTAAACGTTTGTATAACTACACAAACGTTAACTAACTACGCTAACCAGGCTTTTAGTAAAAAAAACAACAGATTGAATTTTCAAATTTTAATTCTCTTAGGTAGGCATGTTGAGCTCCACTAAAGGTCCTCTTATCGGTACTGCTTCTCATATGCAAATCTACAGCTCTCCATCGTTTTCAACAAAAAAGATGACAGACTGATCGGCCTAAAGTCACCTGGCATGGAATGACAAGACCTTCCGGCCTTCGGTATGAAACCACTCTCACCCTCCACGCACTAGACACAATTCCACCAAGAAAGCAAACCCTAAAGACATTCACAAGGAACCTCAAGGTAGAGATGGGGGCATTCTGCAACATGGCCGGAAAAATCCCATCCGGGCCTGGAGATATAAGACTTAAAGGATTGGACCCAATGCCCGTTCCTGATCTGTCACCGGAGTCAAAAATATCTTCTTCGGCTCCTCAAGCGCCACCTCCCTACAACCAGGGAAATGAGTCTCCAGGATAATATAATACCAAGTGATTCAGAGCCAGATTCAGCCATGAACCGTCCTCCCTCCGAATGTTACCAAAGACTGCATTGCCATTGGATAACACTTCTGAACCTGGACTCACAAAAGTTCGTCCAAGACTCCCTCTTGGCCCTCTTGATATTCCCCTTGTACCTATTGAAACAGATACTACACCCACCCAATTTTCAGCCGACGGGTGCCCTTGGTCCTGTTGAATAGTCTCCTGACCTCAGATCACAATCTCCAGCTCCGCTATCCACCAGTAGAGTTGAGCCCTCTTGTCCGGGAAAACCTTCTGACAGGTCTGCTCGAACGACATGACACAGCGCACTCCATTAACAACCGAACAGTCAATGGGCTCCAGAAACAAATCGTCCAGACTAGTCTCTACACTGTCATTAAAAGATCGTTAAATTGGTCCTCCTAGGATTCCTAAAAGGAACCCTCCTAGACCCTGCACGAACCAGGCTGAAGCGAATCAGGCTATGATACGAAAAGGAGAAGCCCACATCAACTCTCCAGTCCTCTACATGGCAGTCCCTATTTGCCCTGATCATGAATAAAATTAAAAACGGACTCACCTCCGACATTCACGTCACCACTGCCCCATTGGCAGACTCAACTAGTCCGGCCACTTCAGCTCCTGGGGGATCCGCCGCCTTGTATGGCAGATAAACGGAAGCCAATAGGAAACTGACACCGTCCGTACCTCCACCCTCAACAGCCGTCAGGTCGGTATTGCTTAAAGAAATTAAGAGGTTTAAATGTAAGTTCTTCCTAGCTAGAATGGAAGACCTTACCTCATCCAATGTGCATGACACATACAGCTTGTAGCCCGTGACTCTTAATCCGCGAACCTTATGGTTAACAATCCATTGTTCGTCTTCCTTCTCAGAGCCAAGGAGTAAGGGCGCTTTGTCAATAGCGCCCCTGGACAGAGGTCGCAGCATTTGCCAACTGTAGCACACAAGAAGTCAACTGACTTCCTGTTACCGCAGTTTACAATTTTGACGCCCCTGGACCAGTCGGCGCCTAGGAGGTACATCTCATCCTGACTGCCTTATCCACAATTAGCGATTTCCTCCATCCGCCTTCTTTCAATCTGCTCCCAGAGCTCAGGAGTGATCCTCCCATCCGGATCGCTCCTGTCAATGACAGCAACCTGAATGATAGAATCCAGGCTGTTGGATTTCTTCGCCTTAGAGACTTGCCGCTGCTCATCCCCGCATCTGACCCTCTAGATATTGGCCCCACGCGGAATGCTCGAGAAGTCCGATGCCATTGCAATGGTTTTCTCACTGCTACAAGTCCTGGCTTCGGATTTGGCGGAAGCTAGTGCCGAAGCCTTGAGCACCGACAAGTCCTTAGCCTTCTAGTAGTCCACACTACCTTTGCTTACCATCTAGACCTCCAAATTCCTATAAATGGAACGATTGAAAATCTGTGATTTTTGCGACTTTTTATGATTTTATACGAAATATTTGATTATTTGCAAAAATCTACCGCAAAATCGACCAATTAACACACACATTTATTCAATACTATGCCTTAGGGATGGAGGTGGCACCAAAGGTATTTCGTTTTATTTATTTATTTTGTTTTTAATATAATAAAAAATATTTAATTTAGTTTAAGCTTTAGTTTAATTTAGAAATGATGGTAATTATTTTTTTACTGTTAAAATTGTTACGAAAATAAACTATGCCTAAAGAAAAGATACACCAAATTAGTACAGTAGTAGTATTAGCTATAAACTTTATTATGGCATTTATTCTATTGGTTTGTGTCAAGGCTCTCAATGTTTCTGTCACTGCCATAATTATCTGTGCTATTAATAGTTTTATCACTTGCGTGAATAACGATGTTGCTAGTTCGATTTTTTTTTGTGTATTATGATCTTACATATTTTGAATTTAACGTATAAAATGTAGCACATTGCGCTAAGTAACAGTCTGTTGTAGTTTAGCAGTCATAATGTAAAGTTACTAAGGGTCATGTATTAGGTACTGTACAAATATAAATAAATGATCGAATAAGTAAAACATTAAATTCGCTGCATTTATTTTATTTTACCCAATTTAAAAAACTCAAACTTTTTAAAAAATTTAAAACGTAACAATATAATGAACTATTAAAAAATAATATTCATTAATTTAATTGGGCACTTTGAGCAATTGCAAACATTTCCGTCTTAGAATGCTCTCTGTATCGTTCAAAATACGTGTAGTCCACATTGTACGTTCTTGCGGATATTGTGTAGAGCGCAGCAAACGTTTATAATCTGGACAGTTATAAATGGTGTGTCCCTCATTGTGCCAGTAAACATCTTAACCAGCTTTTTAAAAACCCAATGGTACGTTTCACAATGTTGCGTGCTGATGCATGTTTTGTGTTGAATTTGTGCTCTGTGGTTCCAGCGAATACATTTTTGTATGGGGTTATAAAATATGGCTCTAAACCATAGCCGGAATCGCCTAATAGCCAAGAATTTTTTGTCTCCAGTACAATAATTATTAAAATAAAAGTCTCTTGCTCTATTCATATTCCAAATGTATAAGTCAAGGCACGCACGGTTCAGGCCTGCAAACATCCACAGCACGCACTAGCATCTTTTAATCACATTTGTATAAAAAAAAAAAATTGACAACTTACAATCATGGCGTTAAAGCTAAATGCTCCCTTTCTGTTTAAATATAGAAATCATAAACTAGTTTTATTTGGCTTGATATTAAATGTTTGCAATGGCTTCTGTTTTGCTTTTGTCTACTTATTATTCACTAACCAGGTTTTTTTCTTTTGAAATGCACAACACTGCCATATTTTACTTCAAAAGCAGATTTTATAATTTTTGGGAATGAACAAAATGGTTCGGGATCTGCAGAAGCAAACAAAATCGATCGGAATTACAAATACGGAATCAAAACCATTCAGATCGGGTTCTGTGATATACCTGATTATTAGAATGTACGTAAAATTTCAGTAAAATATCCAGTACTTGAATTTTAAATTTCTGAGTGCTTATTGTTACATTTTATTTTTTTCACTGAAAAGTAAAACTTCAAATTCATTTTGGAATAACCAAAACTGTTCCGAAAATGTGGAACCAGAAACTAAATGTGGAACCAGAATCAAATACGAAATCAACACCATTTCGACATATCGGGTATTTTGTGGCATACCCGATAATTTGAATTTTTAATGGTAGGCTTTATGGTTTTTATTAGGTGCTGATTGGATGGTACTCATTAAAAACTTTCAGCAAGATTGTACTGGAATATGGGTTATACATATATCAAAATAATTGATAATGAGAAAACGTCTGAATTCTGAATCCTTTCAATAGAGTATGGATAGTATTTATGATGCTTGTGATAGATAATGTATTCTTCCTGTCAATCACACCGCCGAGACATTAAATTACCTAAAAGACAACGAACAAACAAAATATTTGCTAAATTTTACTCATAAAAAATGTATGATCTAGCAGTCTAAAACTTATAACATTTCTTAATCTACTGCTATGTTGATGATGGTTAGCAACAAAGGTATTTTAAGTCTATTAAACCTAAATATTACACAATCTAAAAGTAGTTTTTTATAAAGAAATTGTTTCTAATAAATTAAGTAATTATACACGCTTTTTAAAAGTTTCTTATTGTCGAGTAGTAAGTTAAAGTATAATTATGTATTTTTTTCAGTTTGACTGGCCTAAAACCTGTATTACGCTTAAAAACAGCTGACGGTTTCGCCTATGAAGAAAATGATCCTGTTAATGTTGCTGTTGAGGAAAATATGATAATAGCAACTGTTCTTGAGTGGCAAATTTCTCCGCTCTGCCAGCGTTATAAAGAAATGTGCTTACAGTTACACAAAGGTATAAAGTTCTTTATTTTTTTAAATTACTTGCAAATGTTAATTTTGTATTTTTAGTTATCAACAATGAAGTTCAAAGTGTTTTAAAACGAGCTCAAGTTTCTAATACAATAAATTTATCTGATTTTTGGCTAACTTCCAATCATACGGAACCAATTTTTAAAGCAATTCTACATCAACCAAATCTAAAAGTCATAGATCTGAGTAATAATTTTATCCAGAATCATGGTTGTCGTCAACTAGCGAAATCTCTGCCTACACTAAAACAACTGAAAACGTTAAACTTAAAAGGCAATTTTATAACCACAGATGGTTTGGAACCATTGCTATGTGGTGTTAGCAATGAGAAACTCCCAGACATAGAAGTGATAATATTGAGTCAAAATCCGTTAGGTAATTCATCTCTACGTATTCTTCATCGATTCTGTAATGGATCAGCGGGAAAGTCATTGCAAACGTTACATTTGTCACAATGCAACATAACACAATTAGATGATTATGATTTGGCATTTTATCAATTATCTGATTTCGATATAAGCTTTAACCAATTAAGTTATGACTCAATATGTAAATTATTGTTAAAATTAAACTCTTGTCGTTTGCAAAGTTTAAATTTAAGCTACCTTAAAATGGATGAAAATGATGTTTTGCCTACTACTGCAACATATTGTTTGGCCGATAAGATGTCTAGTTTTTTTGATGGCGGCACATGTGAAAAATTCAAAAAAATAGAGTTAATTGGGTGTAATTTGAACGATGTTAATATGTATAAAATTGTTCAAAATCTTACTAGATCTAAAAATTTAGAAACGTTAAACATATCGAACAATGTTCGTTTGTCTAATTCATCTTTATATTTTATTCTTCGTAAATTACCACAATTACAAAAACTTGTTGCCTTTAACTGTATATATCTTGTCGACGTTGATAAAATAGAAAGTTTAACTCAGCTTAAAAGGTTTCCTAACCTCATGTCAATAACTTTCTCAAGTTCTGATACTTTCTCTAAAGCAAGCGATAATTTATGTCAATTATGGCGATTACACTGGAGCGATAGAGGCAAAATTAAAAGTTATAACAATAATTTAGTCTTATACACAAATGATAAAGATTTAAGTGACATTTAGATTTTAAAGAAAAGGATCTTATGTATAATATTAATGTGTAATATTGTTCGATATTAGAGGCCTGCATAACTGCATTCATATCTTTCAATCACACTAAATGCGGCTTAATACTCTGATGACATACGCCAAATACAGGAAATCAATACCAGTGAGAAAAACTTCATTCAGCAATATTTCATTTTCTTACAATAAATGCTCACTCACAATGTTCACCATACATACAGCATAGCAATAAAATCAGAATTGTGTACAGTAAATCAAAACCATGCATTCACTAAAGAACAACTGAATTCATTCTTAATTTCTTTGTCATTTCAAGCATTAAACCAGCGCCAAGTTAACTAACATTAACGCATTTTACAATTGTGGTAGTAATTTGAGAGTCTCTCTCTTTGATCACACTGCAAGAAAATAATGTATTTTGTTTCTTAAACAGATGCAGCTAAGTTATTAGCTTATAAGTGCATGAAGGTCCGAAAAATCGGTTTTCTACTCGTAACTCGAGATTTTGGAGGTTTTTTGATAATTCCCAAAACAGATCCTTGCTCTACTCGATAGCGCCTATCGGAAACTTAGTATCGCTGGCCATGTATTCTTTTTTTGTCGCACCGTGTTATAAGTTTATATGAGTGTAAGATTTTAAGTGAAGCATACATTTGGCGATATTTTTAATTTTTTGCATTACTGTTTTAAAGAACTGCATTTTGTATTTTTTTTTTTTTTTTTTGTTGAAATACATAATTAATGATGTGTTTAATTTTAAGTTATTTAAAAAAATGGTGCTGTGCGATTTTAAGTGACATTCACTGTAGGTAAAAAATGAAGAAAGAGAAAATAAACAAAAAATACAGTGCGAGACAAAATTTTTAGTTAATAATGTTATTAAACATTGTTTTCAATGTTTTATTTATTTTAAATTTCTTCTTAATTCGATGTTTTTCTTAATTGTTTTTTGTTGTTGCTGTTCTTTATTATTTTTTAAATTGATTTTTTTTTGTTTTCTAATATATTTTTTTTATTTTTTCTTCGTTGTTTTGTTGTTGTTTTGTACTATATTCTTTTTTTTTTTTGTTACTGCTTTTATCGTTGTTTTCCTTTTTTCCTCTCAAATTTTTTGCTAAAATATTTAAACTTAAAGTGAAAAGCACAGTGTATACAAAAAAACAATTAAAAAAAACATCGAATTAAGAAGAAATTTAAAATAAATAAAACATTGAAAACAATGTTTTATAATTTGAAAACAATGTTTTATAACATTAATTAAAAATTTTGTCTCGCACTGTATTTTTTGTTTATTTTTTCTTTGTTCATTTGTCACTTAAAATCGTACGGCACCATTTTTTTAAATAATTTGAAATTAAACACATCATTAATTATGTATTTCAACAAAAAAAAAAAAAAAAAAAAATACAAAATGCAGTTCTTTAAAACAGTAATGCAAAAAATTAAAAATATCGCCAAATGTATGCTTCACCTAAAATCGTACACTTATATAAACTTATAACACGGTGCGACAAAAAAAAAAAAAAAAATACATATAAAAAAATACATATATAACATACATACTATGTTTCTGATAGGCACTATCGAGTAGAACAAGGATCTGTTTTGGAATTATCAAAACACCTCCAAAATCTCGAGTTACGGGTAGAAAACCGATTTTTCGGACCTTCATGCACTAATAAGCTAATAACTTAGCTGCATATTTCCCGATTTAAAATTTAAAGTTTCCATTTCCGAGGAGTCACTAACTTTAGCTTTAATTTCATTTAATTTTTGTAAAAGTTTATCGCAACGGACAACCGATCTTAATGAATACTGATAGTGGTTCTATCTTGTTAATCCAAAAAATTAACTAAAAATTTTGTGCTTGACTAGAAGGATGAAAAGAATACCAATACAAGGGACTTCGGTTTAATTTTGAGTTTGATTTATTATTTAAACTAATTGTATTTTGTATTCGCGACTTATGTTACTAAAAAAATAAGATGATTTTATCCCATTTAATCGGAGTATTTTTTTGCATTGTTTATTATGTTTTTTTTCTTGCGTTTTGGTTTTTTTTTATACAGCGAATGCATAGTGTGTATTGTGAATTATTCATTGCTGTTTTAATTCAGTGTGCTCATGATTCACTCAAACACAAATGACTGAATGCAGAGAACAATGAAAACAGAAGCATTCATATTTGACATTCATGCAGGTTTCTATTTCGTAGATCAAAACTAATTTTAAATCAAATTTATAACTAAGCGAGCAAAATCACTATATAATTAGAAAAGAATAGTTAATGACATTAATACAACAATAAATAAAAAACTTTTGGCAAAATATCACAAAATGATGTTGTTTTATAATGACACCACAATGGCCCGTGATAATTATATTATTATTATTATTATTATTATTATTATTATTATTATTATTATTATTATTATTATTATTATTATTATTATTATTATTATTATTATTATTATTATTATTATTATTATTATTATTATTATTATTATTATTATTATTATTATTATTATTATTATTATTATTATTATTATTATTATTATTATTATTATTATTATTATTATTATTATTATTATTATTATTATTATTATTATTATTATTATTATTATTATTATTATTATTATTATTATTATTATTATTATTATTATTATTATTATTATTATTATTATTATTATTATTATTATTATTATTATTATTATTATTATTATTATTATTATTATTATTATTATTATTATTATTATTATTATTATTATTATTATTATTATTATTATTATTATTATTATTATTATTATTATTATTATTATTATTATTATTATTATTATTATTATTATTATTATTATTATTATTATTATTATTATTATTATTATTATTATTATTATTATTATTATTATTATTATTATTATTATTATTATTATTATTATTATTATTATTATTATTATTATTATTATTATTATTATTATTATTATTATTATTATTATTATTATTATTATTATTATTATTATTATTATTATTATTATTATTATTATTATTATTATTATTATTATTATTATTATTATTATTATTATTATTATTATTATTATTATTATTATTATTATTATTATTATTATTATTATTATTATTATTATTATTATTATTATTATTATTATTATTATTATTATTATTATTATTATTATTATTATTATTATTATTATTATTATTATTATTATTATTATTATTATTATTATTATTATTATTATTATTATTATTATTATTATTATTATTATTATTATTATTATTATTATTATTATTATTATTATTATTATTATTATTATTATTATTATTATTATTATTATTATTATTATTATTATTATTATTATTATTATTATTATTATTATTATTATTATTATTATTATTATTATTATTATTATTATTATTATTATTATTATTATTATTATTATTATTATTATTATTATTATTATTATTATTATTATTATTATTATTATTATTATTATTATTATTATTATTATTATTATTATTATTATTATTATTATTATTATTATTATTATTATTATTATTATTATTATTATTATTATTATTATTATTATTATTATTATTATTATTATTATTATTATTATTATTATTATTATTATTATTATTATTATTATTATTATTATTATTATTATTATTATTATTATTATTATTATTATTATTATTATTATTATTATTATTATTATTATTATTATTATTATTATTATTATTATTATTATTATTATTATTATTATTATTATTATTATTATTATTATTATTATTATTATTATTATTATTATTATTATTATTATTATTATTATTATTATTATTATTATTATTATTATTATTATTATTATTATTATTATTATTATTATTATTATTATTATTATTATTATTATTATTATTATTATTATTATTATTATTATTATTATTATTATTATTATTATTATTATTATTATTATTATTATTATTATTATTATTATTATTATTATTATTATTATTATTATTATTATTATTATTATTATTATTATTATTATTATTATTATTATTATTATTATTATTATTATTATTATTATTATTATTATTATTATTATTATTATTATTATTATTATTATTATTATTATTATTATTATTATTATTATTATTATTATTATTATTATTATTATTATTATTATTATTATTATTATTATTATTATTATTATTATTATTATTATTATTATTATTATTATTATTATTATTATTATTATTATTATTATTATTATTATTATTATTATTATTATTATTATTATTATTATTATTATTATTATTATTATTATTATTATTATTATTATTATTATTATTATTATTATTATTATTATTATTATTATTATTATTATTATTATTATTATTATTATTATTATTATTATTATTATTATTATTATTATTATTATTATTATTATTATTATTATTATTATTATTATTATTATTATTATTATTATTATTATTATTATTATTATTATTATTATTATTATTATTATTATTATTATTATTATTATTATTATTATTATTATTATTATTATTATTATTATTATTATTATTATTATTATTATTATTATTATTATTATTATTATTATTATTATTATTATTATTATTATTATTATTATTATTATTATTATTATTATTATTATTATTATTATTATTATTATTATTATTATTATTATTATTATTATTATTATTATTATTATTATTATTATTATTATTATTATTATTATTATTATTATTATTATTATTATTATTATTATTATTATTATTATTATTATTATTATTATTATTATTATTATTATTATTATTATTATTATTATTATTATTATTATTATTATTATTATTATTATTATTATTATCATTATTATTTTTTTTTTCTTAATATGCTGAAAAGTGAAGCATACACACCTTGGAGTCTTAAAAGATGCGACGAGAAACGGTGTAGAAACGCCATGCTTTTCTTTATGCGTGCACGATTCTGATAGGTCGGAGAGGCAAAAAGAAAGAACCTTTGTTTTAGCGCGTGGTAATAAGTTGTTTTGGGTAGAGGTTTGGACATTGGCACGAAGAAAATTCGAGAACAATGGAGAGGTCATAAGGCTTGTATTGTAATGTAAGAAGTCTAAATCGAGTGCTTGGATACGTCACATATCGGAGGATAAAATCCACGTTTATAAAGTTGTGAACTGGAAACAGAAAATAAATTCTAAAAACCAATATGACTACTGATTGTGAGTATTTTTTTCTCTTTTTAGGTGTCCTTGATTTTAGAAAAAAAGATAAATTACAAAGGAAATATAATTAATAAATATATTTCAAAATTATAAAGTGCTTAAACAGGATCTAAACCCTGCCCGGCATCAAGTGTTATGAAAATTAATAAAAAAACAAAAAAAGTGGTGTGAAAAATAAAAAAGACAGAAAAAGGTAATCTATTTTCTTTTTTTTAACAAAAAACCTTGAAAAAAAAACTTTTGTTTTTAACAAAAATTAGCAAAAAAAAAAGAGAATGAGAAATAACATAAAATATAAGGTAAAACTATGATCAATTTGCATTAAAAAAGAAAAAAATTGATCACCTAACATCATCCATCATTTGTAAGAAAAAATGTAATGTACCAGTCACACAACTACCACATAACTATGAACAACAACAATACTCATAATCCATAGCCAAAACACAACCTCACACCGATACCAAGACTCAACAACAACAAGACTCATCAACAATATACACCAATACATACCAACAACAACGGCAGCGCCATCCACAGCCAATATACAACAACAACAACAACAGTGGTATCATCCACAGTCAATATACAGCAACAACAACAGCAGCGGCATCCACATTCAATATACACAGCCAATAACCACAACAACCAAGACTCGTCATTCATGGCCAGCACAACAACTGCATCACACCCACACCTATTACAAGACTCGTCATCCATGGCCAATATACAGCAATATTAATAGCAGTATAATCTATAGTAAGATACAGCACATCACGCCCACATCAATACCAAGACTATAAGTAATGAATATTATCCCAACATCATGCATAGCTCTTATCGACAACAACAGCAACAAAAACTACAACTACCACTCAGCTACGATAATAGCTTCAAGCCGTCAGAATTCGATGCTGCTCTGCGCTTCAGACATCTTTATCGCACTGATCGTCAAATTGCGATACTGCACTGAGCTTCAGACTTCTTTATGATGTCGCAAAATTTTTATTTATATCAATAGCTTTAATCTATTTAATATTACTGCACCTAATCTTAATTTTTTACCATTTTTATTTCCCTTTTGTTATAAACATATATACATATATTTATACATATCTATACATTTGATTATAATACATTTGATTTTTTTTTTAAATTATAACTCCTATAGTGAAGTAATTTTGGAAATTAGAAGTCAGTGGTGTGAAGGTCTATGAAATCAGTAGTATTTATTACCCGGCAATTAATGCGGGGGTACGCCTCAAATTGTTAGGTCCAAGCTTGAACCAGCAATAGGAAAAAGGCGATAGTGTAAAAGTGAAGTAAACGGGACAAACACAATCGTAAAAAAATACACACACCTGACACTTGAATAAATAAACATATTGAAACGGTATTGTTTTTGTTTTCCCTCTCTTCCTCGATTCCCTACTAAAGCTTTAGATGCGAACCGCTTGAAGGGGTTGTTGCTGCACTATTCAGTAGCGAAGGTATAACACTGGCTGCTGAATAATCAATCAGCAGCAACCCACTTCCTTTTCGTCCACATCCGAATGTCGGCTGTTCGATTTTTATTTGTTTGTGGTTTTTATTTATTATTGCTTTATTTTTTTTTTTTTTTAAATTTACGTAATGGCAGGACGTTTTAGAATTGATTTCTGCAATATGCGCGGGCTACGGGCGAACTTATTTTCTGCATATGCGCACATTTGCCTCTATAGGCCGGATGTTTTCACCTTACGTAAAACCCAGGTTTCTGAAAATTTTTATTTATTTTTATTTATATCAATAGCTTTAATCTATTTAATATTACTGTACCTAATCTTAATTTTTTACCATTTTTATTTCCCTTTTGTTATAAACATATATACATATATTTATACATATCTATACATTTCATTATAATACATTTGATTTTTTTTTTAAATTATAACTCCTATAGTGAAGTAATTTTGGAAATTAGAAGTCAGTGGTGTGAAGGTCTATGAAATCAGTAGTATTTATTACCCGGCAATTAATGCGGGGGTACGCCTCAAATTGTTAGGTCTAAGCTTGAACCAGCAATAGGAAAAAGGCGATAGTGTAAAAGTGAAGTAAACGGGACAAACACAATCGTAAAAAAATACACACACCTGACACTTGAATAAATAAACATATTGAAACGGTATTGTTTTTGTTTTCCCTCTCTTCCTCGATTCCCTACTAAAGCTTTAGATACGAACTGCTTGAAGGGGTTGTTGCTGCACTATTCAGTAGCGAAGGTATAACACTGGCTGCTGAATAATCAATCAGCAGCAACCCACTTCCTTTTCGTCCACATCCGAATGTCGGCTGTTCGATTTTTATTTGTTTGTGGTTTTTATTTATTATTGCTTTATTTTTTTTTTTTTTAAATTTACGTAATGGCAGGACGTTTTAGAATTGATTTCTGCAATATGCGCGGGCTACGGGCGAACTTATTTTCTGCATATGCGCACATTTGCCTCTATAGGCCGGATGTTTTCACCTTACGTAAAACCCAGGTTTCTGAAAATGCTGATCCACAGGACTTTCCCTGGGTATCACCTTCTATCCCTTTTTAATTTCCATAGGGGCCTTGAAATGTACACATCTTTTGCACTTCGGGTTCCTGTATAGAAGCCCAAACGTCGTAAGGGAGGTTACCTTATCTGGCTTCAACTCTCTTTTCGACGCCATATCGAGTATCCTTGCGAATTATCTGAACGGTGAAACTGTTGTTGCTGGTCATTTCAATGTTCATAATTCGTCTTCGGTATGCCATTCAGGCCGCACAACTGCATCACCTTGCACAATTAGTGAAAGAACCTACATACATATCCTGCGTTCTCCATTCTTCATAACGCTTCACATATAGATACGAAGCGCTTTGCTTTCAATTGCGGGAAAGCTCGTTAAGCCAAACTTTACGATTTCTATGGGAATTTCAATTGGAAACTTTGTCTTCTTGATTCTAACGTGAAAATGGTTGTCAGTATAATAAGGCTAGGGATGGATAATTATATCTCATCCAGAAAGCTTCCAATTAAATCAAGAAATAAATCTTGGTTTAATCAGACCTGCAAACTTGCAGTCCACCACTGCCCGAACTTGACAGAGTATCAGTATATTCTTTCGAGCCCGTGCATTAAGAAAGATTCTTGGAAATCTCGACGTTAATAAGTCTTCTGGGCTGGATGGTATTCCAGCACTGGACCTGAAGCAGTGCTCTTCGATGCTTACGCGTACATTGGCTAATCTTTTCACTGCATCTTATCGTGCGGGTGTTTTTCTATCTCGCTGGAAGGTTGCCAATATAACGCCAATCCCTAAAAAGGTGAGGCTAGTAACCCTGAAAGCTACCGCCCAATAGCAGTTTGTTCAGCACTTTCCAAAGTTATGGAAAGTATGATTAATCATCACCTTGTGAAGTATTTAGAGTCCAACAATTTGCTAAGCGATCGCCAGTATGGTTTTCGCAAAAATCGCTCTACTGGAGATCTGCTGGCGTTACTCTCCGAAAGGTGGAATATCTCCATTCATGGATTTGGTGAGAGTAAGTTGTGGCCCTTGATATCTCCAAGGCCCTTGATATTTCTCTCGATACATATCGAGTTTTCTCAGAAATCGCTCTATAATAATGGTTATTGATGGGATTTAATCCGACGAGTTCAGGATAAATTCAGAGGTACCGCAAGGCTTTGTTATTTCCCTAACTCTATTTCTAATATTTCTTTCTTCTAATCTACTCTACTCTTTTGCAGATGACAGCAACAATTTTCATTCATATTCTTTTGATCGTAAGCCGAGCCTTTTGAAGATTGGAACGAAAAGCCGGAATATGAACGACACGCTCACAAGTGACTTGGCAAAAATTTCCGAGTGGGGTCGTCCGAATCGGGTCGATTTTAACGCGCACAAGACCCAAGGTTGTTTTCTAACACACAGACGTGGTGGCGTGGTGTCTTCTGTAACTATGGGTTATGTGGATATTGAGGATTCAGATGCTCTTGATGTTCTGGGCATGATCAAATATTTCGAGTGTCGAAGGAAGCATTCAAGTCTCTCGGTTTTTTAAGACGGTGCACTTTACTTCACTTAATTTGATCTCCTTAATATTTACAAGACCTATATTCGACCCAAATTGGAATACAACTCTCATGTATTGGGCGGTGCTTCAAAGTCTATTTTGGAGCCTCTCGACTGCGTACAGGAGAGAACGAAAGTTCTTAATAATGACGGAGGGAGCAATCTTTCTGTGAATGTTTCTCCTGCCACTTACGACATGAGCAACATTAAATCGAACGTCCATAGACACTACTCTATCCATCCTCCTTCCCTCAAACTATTTTCTTAGTACCAGCACAACGCACTGCTTGAGTAGGGGTTAGTCCGTGAGTGCTGGTTTTAAGAGAAAAAAAATCAACAATTTTATCAACCTTGTCTATAAACTTTGCTGTTGACAATGACAATTCTGTGGATCTTGTCTTAAATGCTAAGGTTTCGACCGTGGGCTTAATGGCAACGGAAACTGTTCTACTAAAAACTTGTGTTGAAAATTTGACCAGCATTTTTTTAAAGGAACTGGGAAAAATGTGTTGCTGTATCAATTTTCACATTTTAGTTTTTGCATTTATTTCCATTTCGAATAGTCTTTAATTACTTGAAAACTGGCATTTTAATCTGGTGTTTTTAGGTCGCACTTCATCCATTCATTTCGCAAAGATTTTAACAAATGTGGAAAATCCTACATGCAACACATTTTCTGATCATTAATTTAAAAAATATGTATCTATCCAAAGATATCTCAAAATTCGAGTAGCATTTTCTGTGTGTTGAGCCCTAATTACACACTAGGGCACACATTTTATACTAATGGTTCTAAAATTCCGTTGAAAAATTCATACCTGATTCAAAATGTTACAATTTCCAAATGGCATTTTTGAAAAACTTAAAACTAATTAAAATGTAGTTATATTTTCCTAACCATTTTTTTAAATACTTTAAAAAAAACGTGGCTTTTCCATTAAAAAATGCATACCTGATTCAAAATGTTACATTTCGTAAAGGAAATTTCTTAAAAACCTATTTAACAAATAAGCTGAGATGCTACTTCTTTGGTTTTACATTAGAAACTACATTTTGTGAAGGGCATATGCAATTCGGTGTTGATTCATGTATGTTTATCCGTACAAAACAAGCAATCGAAGTCATTCGTCACAAAAAACCTATGTTTATCAACATTTATTTATATTTTGCTATTATGCTCTCTTCTCTTTATTTTTTAACGAAAGTAAAATCTAAATTCTCTTTGGTTGTTTTTCCTGCACCGGAGAATGACAAAAGTATGGTTTTCAGTGCGGCCAACTTTGTATGATAAAAACGCGCAGACCTAGTAATAAGCGTTAATAATATTTAAAGCCAAAAAATGTACTGAAATTGTAAAGAAACAATTTCTACTGTTAAAATTTCCACTTTTACAAAGATTTTTAAATAATTTATATGATTAAAAAATGAAATTAACAACGATTTAGAACAAAAGAACTTAAAAACGTTTTCTTAATTTTTTGGTACTGGTGTTAGGCAAGGTTGTGTTCTTTCTGCACTGCTGTTTTACGTTGTACTCGATTATGTGTTGCAACGTGGTATAACCTTGGGACTTAACACAAAGTTAGAAAACCTGGATTACGCATACGACAGCTATTTCCTGGCTCACAGATATTGCGAAGTGTAAAGTAAGCTGGATTCTATACAGGCAGAAGCATACATAGCAGACAAAAACCAAAATTATGCGAATCAACGATACTAACACAACGATCTTTCAAATTGGAGATATCCCGTCTTTTTGCTATCTCGACAGTATCATCATGTTTTGCGGCGGTTCCAGTGGTGATATTCGAAGCAGAATGAACCCAGGCAGCCAATCTTTTGGCCGTCTGAATGCTATAAGTCGTTCTCCACATATCTCACCAAAAACGAAGATTAATATCTTTAGCTCGTGTGTGAAGTCTATTTCTGTATGGTTTCGGATTATGGAATGCGGCAGTGATTGATGTCAATTCTATTCAGGCATTTAAAAACCGCATTTTGAAGATATTCTGGCCAACAACAAGATCACACCAAGTTCCTGTAATGAAGGAAATTTTAAGAGGGAGTGGATGGAAAAAATTAGTTACGGCCCTATAATCTTCTTAGAATTTTAAAGGATTTAATAAAAAAAAACTTACAAGCTTAGTATTGTAATTAAATAAATAAAAATTTCTAGCTTTCTTCTCTAAAACGTTTATTTTTTCTACTTTACTTAAAATAATTGTATGCCTTGAAAAATGGGCCCTTAGATTTAAGATACGTTTTAAAAACAATATTTTTATTAATTTTTGCACAAATATTATCTGGAATAACATAGTTTTTAAAGCATGAAGCATTTTAAGTTCATTTAATTTAATGACTTTATTGAATTTAGTGAGTTTATATTTCTTAAAAAAATTGCAAATATAAAAGCGCTAACACAGCGCGTTTCTTTAAAAAAGTGCCTGAGAGAATTGCGTTAAATATAGCACTAAAGGCGTAAAATTGGCAACACTGTGTTTAAAGTATTGGTGGTCGCCAATACTTCCTTCATGTATTGACCCTTATTTTCCAATATTGCACGTCATTTTTTTTTTATTTAGACGTCATGTGTGTGTTTATTTTTTAACATTAGTGTTTGTCCCGTTTGCTTTACTTTAAATACTTTTTTTGTTTTAGTATTGATATTCATATTGTTTTTTTTGTGTTGGTTGTTTAATATTAATTTTGTTTTTTTTCTGTATTGTTGTTTGATATTTTGTTATTTGTTTTTAATATACATATTTTTTCTCGGTACGAGTGCTGTTGCATTATAATTTGTTGCGTTAGATTTTAATGCTGATCTTCAATTCTCTTTTATGAATTGTTTCGTCAAGTGTTGTAATTATTGTCTTCTTTTTTAATTTTTGTTTTGTTATCGACAATTCTCTTTAATTATGTATGTATGTTTGTTGTCATTAAATTAAATTTAAAATCTGAATATTTCGTCAAGTGTTATAATTATATTTTTTCCTGTTATGAGTTTTGTTAATTTTTTTGGATTCACTGATGTTGTATGAATTTTTGTTGTTCGCTATTTGTTGTTTTAATTTTAGTTTTTTATTTTTATTTTCCTTATTTGTGATAGGTATAATTTAAAAATAAAAGACAGTGAAACATTGTGGACGGACATAAGGAACACGTATTAACGGCACAAACGAAAGAACACTCTTAGCCCACAGCATCATATAAAATTAATCACGCCGCCGATGTCGGAACACATGAAATATTTGCTACTACCCTGGACTACAGGAATTGTATTAGGATTACATGGCTTACACTCTCGGATATATATTGACACATACACATATATATTTATATTTTAGTTGTTAAAATTAGTTTTACTCTTTTTAATTATTTTAATTCACCCCATTATAACCCGCGTAATATTTAGCCGCCCTTGTTGCAGTGTTGCAAGTGGGCCGGGATGTTTACGCGCATAGTGTGGACGTGCTTTTATTATTGTTAATAATTTTATCTATGTGTTTTGTTGAGTTTTGTATCTCGTGCTTTGATGTTGTTTTATCTTTTTTTGTAAACTCACTTACTGTGGGGGTGATTGGGAAAAAGTAAAACTAAAATATTTGCTTGAGATTGGGGAAGAAAATAAAATTAGAACAAAAACGTACCTTTCGGGTTGCGGGTTAAGAATACAATAATAAATCTTCTCTTGTTTAGTACAATGTTGTTTTTATAAATAAGTTTACCTAAAATCTAAACAGATTTTCAAATACATCCCGCCCCCTTGCAAAATTGCAATATACATAAAGGTACGAGGGATACGTGGTTAAGATCGGGTCCAGTTCAAATTCATTCACAAGATTTAATAAGGAAAAATTTTAAAAATAGTAAATTAATAGTGTGTATTGTATATAGGAATTACCAGTTAAACACATTGATTACGATGTAAGGCCGGATCTTGAAGGTGCAAATACATGCATGCATGTTTAGGAGCTTGGTTGCGGGTTGCGCTCCTCTTATTCGATTTGCAGAAAAGCGGAAAGCCCGTCAGCTTTTCTCTTAACTCAGCTTTTCTGCAATGGCCATTTGGACTACTTTTTTTTCTATAGTTTCTGAGAGGGTGAAATATTAGAAAAGGATTTTTAAAGAAGTTACTTCAAATATCAACAGTAGGTATCAGTATAGCCGCAATACCACGACTAGCTGAAATCAGTAGGGTTATGATTACATTCTACTTGATTCCAATTGTCAGTGCCAACCTGGTCTACGATAAACGAAACTCAACTTACCACAAAAGTTGGCCAATGACACGGGGGTTTTTGAAGTTAGGACAGCGAGCAAATGGGTGATAATATCGCCAGACGGGGTTAGGACTCGATTATACAGAATGGCAGCATATGCTTCCTCAGAAGCATTACATAATGCATATTGAGGGTTAAAATTAACCCAACGGGGGATGTTAATCCATTCAATGAAAGAGTAATCATCGACAAAATCGCCATCTGTTTTACATCATGGGTTTCAACCATTCGTCCCAATCGATTCCGTCCTTCGAAATTTGTTGCATAAGAGTTTTAGCAACGATTATTCTAGGTGCCAATCAACACACGGTATCAAATAGCTTAGCTATCTAAGGCAAAAGAGAACGTTTGATGACTTAAAAAAATCGAGCGCTGGAGCTGTCTTGAAGAGAAATGAATCAATGCTCGCAGCCAAAAAAATATGGAATCTAATAGATGTTTGATAGTGCAAAAATATTATCTAGCTAGTGTGCAAAATATTATCTAAAGAGTGGCATGAAGCATAAAAAACATCACAAAGCTTGTTGGTTAAAATATGGGGGTTTTTCAACAATCTAAACACAAGTTAACAATTGGGAAACCAAGACTTAAAACTCTATCGGGCTTGGATTTAAAGGCTAAGTACATACTTGGTCCTATAAGTAGTGCAGCGATAGAGCTGCTCACAAAAAACGTGTATTAGACAACAATTCTTTGGACTCTGGTGCTTTATCTATCTCCCTAAATCGATTAAACCTACAATCCAGATTTGGTTTTCCGAAAAAGGAAACTATGTGATTCAACGGAGTTGACTGAGAGATATTGCCAGTCACAATCCAACCAAAAATTGTTTGCTGAGCAATCACAAGATTTTTGGGATCTTTTTTAACTTGGGAAAACATAATTTGAGGGTATATGTCCGCACCCAATAGCAAATCCATATGGGCACATTACAAATCTGTAAATTGGAGATCGGGTATATTGAAATCAACAAAACTTGCTAACAAACAAGTGGGTAATCGACCAGTTGGTCTATCAACGACATAAGAACTCGTGGACAATTTAAATTCAGTATTAATGGCAGATCTCAAAGATACAATACAAACTTTAGAGGATTTTGCTGTTACTGCGCCATTAATGCCCACAAAAGTTGCAGCAGGTGCCGAAAAGATTGAAAGATTGAGCTCCTGTTGTAGCTTTTTTGAGATAAAAGTAGCATGAGAAACCAAGTCTACCAGGCAAAAAATTCATTATCGCTCGATACTACATTAACCAACGCTCGATTTTACATTCCAAACGAAACTGTTGAGTGAAGGGTGAACTGTATTCGAGTTCTGTTAGGGGTAGGCTGCACTCGGGTGGAGTATGGGGTGGGCTGTATTCGAGTGGAGTAAGGGGTGGACTGTATCTGGGTGGAAATGTTCTGAAATGAACAGGTAGCAGCGGATATCGACGGTCCATCACCGTCATATTTTCCCTCCATGTAGGAGGCCGGGAGGTATAAACCAGCGGTAAGTGGGGTAAAAGAGTTATTTTCAGTCCGTGGTCTCTCCAGGGTAGAAGACTCGATACTGTGGAGTAGCGAATGATGTCTCTGCTTGCAAATATAACAAACATTAAGGCTCTGACGTCTTCTTAATTCGTGCGAAACAGCCAAACAGTTTGTACAATATTTGTGCCTTGTAACCGATGCTAAGCAATCGCTAGCCGACATTCTTAGAAAATCCGATCACAGGCGAATACGGTTATCTTAATTACAAATTGGATATTTCCTCTTGGGTATATTAGGGGCGACATTCGCTCTACATTTTTGGGTATTATTAGAAATGTTTGAGCTACTATTATGAGCAGTATCTTGGTTGAAGTTGTGACTTCCAATGATGTCCGAAACGAACTCCAAAGTCCGGTATCTAGCCGTTAGGAACTCGTCCATTTGCTCCACTTCGGCAGGTCCGAAGAGGGTCTCTGAAACTGCTTCTGGGGTATGTTTAGGCAATTTGGCCGAACAGATATAAACGAAAATTATATCCCAATTGCTAGTTTCAATTCCCAACAACGACAAATTTGAAATACAATCATTGATTGTTCGTTGTAAGCTTTTGATAAAAGGACCAGATTCTTCAGATACTGAAGGGAGGTTAAAAAGGGTTTTAAGCTGGGATTTAACTAGAACTCGTTTATTCTCATATCAATCAACGAGATTCTGCCTGAATAAAGCTTTCAAAATCAACCAAACGGATATAATTTTCATTTAAATTCTTTACGGCAGCCATTTAAAAAAAAAAAATGGGGTTTTCAAAAAAGAAATCAAAATAGCTTGGCAAGAAAATCTAAAAAAAAAACAAAATTGCAAAAAAGTGACAATTAAACTCAGATTTTCAAAAAATCTTTGAAACATTCAAAAAGTAGATTTCAAGTTTTCAAAAAAAGGGTAAATCGAGAAAATTTTAAAAGAAAAAAATCAATATATAAAATAAGAATACAAAATATTCTCATATATAATTGCAATAAGTAATTATATTATTGTGATAATAGAAAATCACTTTTTAATTAAAATATTCAAAGAAATATTTTTCTCGTTCTACTAGTGGTGTAAGAATTTATGTATAAAGTTGAGTACTTCGAAATTTCAAACAAGTGTAAAGGGGTTCAACAAAACAATTATTTACAGCAGCTTTTTCAATACTGACAATTTCAAAAGGAATAACAAGCAAAAACACACAACAACAACAACAACACTGTACTGGTCGAGTACTATCATTTACACTGTTTTGCTTTGATTCTGAAATTAAGTCTAGTGATTTCAGTATTTTTCGATGCGATAGGAAGACAGGAAATGGTGTTCTTACTGCTGTTTGTGAAAGTTATAGGTCTGAATTGATTGATTTTGTTTCGTCGAGGATATTGAATTTATTTGTGTTGAGAGGCGTATTCGTTATGGTGGTTCCGTGTGACTTTAATCTATCACATATCTCTTGGAATTTTTCAGCTGTAGTCAGCTCCTGAATACCGTCTTCTTCAGTTGCATCTTATGTGAAAATTCTGTCTGCCATGTCTGATCTTGGTCTTTTCAAGTGAATCATGTTTAAGACACTATGTTGAAGGTGCTCAAACTGATGTTATTTATATTGTCTTTAGTAAGGCTTTCGATAGGGTTGATCATAGGATTTTGCTTCATAAACTTGCACTTATTGGTATTTCCGATAGACTTTATCGTTGGATTGACTCTTACCGCTCTTTTAGGACTCCGAGAGTTTTTTTTCGAAATATATTGTCTAAGACCGTGTATTTTTCTTCGGAAGTTCCGCAGGTAGCCATTTGGGTTCAATTTTGTTCTTTTTATTCCTTACTGACCTTCCTGATTTTTTTTCTGACTGTAGTGTTCTAATGTATGCTGATGATGTTAAATTATTTTATTCTTCTGATGATATTTATGGGCATACTGTTCTTCAACGAAGTATTGATATTTTTGTTGATTGGTGCAGAATTAATTTGATAGATCTCAAGCTTAAGAAAAGTAAGCATATGGTTTTTTCTCGCAAAGGTGGCATTCCTTTCAGGTATACAATTAATTGTTACCAATTGGAGACCGTTACTACCTTCCTTGATCTAGGCGTATTTTTGAACAGGAAACTGTCATTTCTTGATCATACTAGCATGACGGATAGTGAGTCTCGGGCTATTCTCGGTTCCATGAA
This sequence comes from Wohlfahrtia magnifica, assembly GCA_023159175.1. NCBI lineage: Eukaryota > Metazoa > Arthropoda > Insecta > Diptera > Sarcophagidae > Wohlfahrtia > Wohlfahrtia magnifica. The sequence goes on from JAKWBJ010000083.1 coordinate 366,807, forward strand.
GAGATGGTCCAGGGAGTTTTCAGATGCTTATATTACAAAACAATTATACATATCACTTGGCCAATTTTGGAGGATGCCTCGGTTGATTGGAATTCTTATTATCAGTGCAATATTGATTCAATTGAATCAGTACAGAGTGAGTTTTTATTATTCTGTTTACATGGGCTTCGGTGAAATTATGTTAATGGATTTCCTTCGCATGAGAGCCTAATTAAACTTCCTACATTAGAGTGTAGGTGGGTAGTTCTGGATATTTGCTTTGCTTGTAACTTATTGCAGGTGATATTGATTCTGAGTTTCTACTTTTGAACCTGAATTTTAAAATCTCTGTTTGATTTTCCCGGAATTTTCGTCCTCTTCTACTCGACTTCTCTACAGGACGAATTATGCGAATTCGTTTCCTTCTGTAGATTGTACAATGATTACAATTTACATTACGGGTTTATTGATTTTAACTATGACCGACGTCATATTAAACGTAGTCTGTTTTCTAATGTTAATTTGCAAATTTTATAATATGTATATATTTTCATAATTAATCCATGTATGTATATTTTTGTTAGCTTTATGTTTTTGCTTGTTATTAAGTTTTGTATCTGATTCGTGCTCTCGTTGCTATAACTTAATTGCGGTTGGGTTAGGGCGGGTAAGTGAGTGGCGGGACCGTTTGACAAAAAAATTTGATACCTTGGCTTTCAAGACAAATACATGGAAAACTGCCTATGAATCCTTAATACCTTGGCTATTAAGCCAAATACATGGAAAACTTGCAAATAAACCTTGATACCTTGGTTATTAAGCAAATACACAATAAACTTGCTATGAACCCTTGATACCTTGGTTATCAAGCCAAATATGTGGAAAACTGACTATAATCCCTTGATACCTTGGCTATAAAGCTAAATACATGAAAAACTGGCTATGAACCCTTGATACCTTAGCTATCAAGCCAAATACATGAAAAACTGGTTATGAGCCTTTGATACTTTGGCCATCAGGGCAAATACATGGAAAACTGACTATGAATCCTTGATATCTTGACTATCAGGAAAACCTGGATATGAACCCTTGATAGACAGTCGTAAAATATTATGAAAATAACATGTTTCTTTTTCGTCTACCACGACTGTAAATTGCTCTCATCGCATAGTAAAATATGTAAATGTATCTGAGTTTAAGTCCATAAAGTCCGAAATGTCAAACAGGTAACGGCACATAGCAGTATCTTGTAGGTGTATTAAAGGCTTAGCGGTGCATAGGAAAGTTATTTTACAAAGAAGTATACAAAGTTAAAGACAGGATAAGTTTGCTTTGTTTAAAATACAATATTAATGTTGAAGTTTATAAAGTTCAGAAATTTATATATAGTTTTACCAAAATATTTAAAGGTAAATATTTTTAGTTTATTATTAGTTTTTATTACGCTAAGGACAAATTAAATTTTATTAGAGAATCTAAAATACATCAGAAGCCATTATATTATTGCACTCCAAAGGATAACTTCTAGTTGGTGGCGCTAATATTGTTGGTTTAAATTCTAAAGAATAATTAAACTAAAAGATTAAACAAATCAATTTAATTGCAGTACTGAAGTGGACTCATTTAGTGAGCCACTACTATATGTTTTTTTTTTCAAAAGATACATGATCGATCAATAACAAAAAAGAAAAAAAGTGCTTTAATTCAAAAAATAGAAGAAAAGAAAAAAAAACACAAAGAAGAAAAAACAGAAAAGTGTTAAAAAAGAATTCAAGGTCTGCATATAGAAAATCTGTACAATTGCCGAAAATATTAAAATAAATTAAATTTAAATAATTAAAAGTGAAGTCCTAACACCGAAATAACAAAGCCAACCACCACCTTCTATACATCCCCAGTTTTACAAATTTCTTATTAAATGGCCGATAAATCCGTAAAATAACAAAACCGAAAACATCTATAGCAATCGATTTGATTAACACACCCGGTCAACTATCCACCTGAATCTGAATACCTGAGCAACCTTGAATCACCTACCCTAAAGCCTTGTTCTAAAGAAATCCGGAAGACAACACCATCCAACAACAAAAATTACAGTAACCAAATTAACAAACGTTAAAAAATCCAATTGAACTACTGAGGATACGGTCATCATACCACTAATATAGCCACTATAGCAAATTTTAGCATTTTATAAAACCTGAGAAAAACTAAATTTTAATGTAAGGCCATTTCGTCATCAATACTACCATCTCCACTAGCCACAATATGAGTTTTGGAGTAACCCTAAAAGACCTGCAGTAAACCTAACAACTATCATAGGGTAAAGGGGATATAAATATCATACAGTTCCAATAGTAAATTTTATACATTTTTAATTTGAAATATTTTAAATAAATCTACAATAACAAAATAAATAAAAATAACATTTTGATAATTTTGCAAATACATCCGTTTTAAAATACAATATTCATATCCATAAACAATGCATTTATTGTAATAGAAATTACTTTACTAAAATATAAATTTTTTTCTTTAGATTAAGTCTAATCATTTAAGTCTAATTCTAAGTGCACACCCTAACAGCAAAGCTCAGATACATCTTTTAAAACATTTTATATCATAAAAACTCCACTGCAGCAGAATGGCGAGGCCTCATCACTCAGCAGCAACAGAGTTCCAGTGATTTGGTGAGTCAAAGATTTTTCCAAAATTTTATTTATATCCATATTGAGTTTTGCTATTTAGATTTATCTATAATTAAGAGAAAATACGCAAATATCTCCGAACAATATTTGATTCAAATGGTTTCTTTACTGTTAAAATTCTTTAATTTCGTGTTTTAACATTTTCAATTTACGTGCTTTTCGAGGGATGCCTACAATCATTTTATTTTAATTTCGTTTTGTTTTTAGCATTGCCAAAAAATTTTTTCCCTGCTTCTTCTTATCAGTCAATTACAGAAATTTTGTTAAGTGAAAATAAGTATAGTATAATTTAAGAGAAATTAAACTTGAAATTAGAATAAAATCAGAGCAATTTAATGTAAAGGATAGAAAAAAATAGCAAAAAATAAAGAAAAATTAAATTTGGAGAGGCGGAGAATTATATGAATAATCGTAATCAGTGTGATCATATTAACTTCTTTGTGTTCGATTTAGCTTCGAAATTTTTCATTTAGCTTTAAGCTTTTTTAAAAAATTCATTTAGCCTTTTTTAGCCTTTTCTAACATATGTATCAGCAAAACAGGACAATAGAGCAAAAATTATACAAACATTGTAAAGTTTTACATCGAAAAACAATAAAATTGTATTGTAGCATCACAGAAACAATTGTTTCTGCATTGCCTACATGGTTATATTAATTAGTAAATTCATATTCTTTTTCATATGAGTTCGACAAAAAAGGTAAAAATATTGCTTTTTGTTGCATATCTGTTTTTGTATTAATTAAAAAAAAATTCAAATATGTGCTTATCTCTGAAAATGCTTCATATTTTTTTATTTTAAACGATGTTTAGTCACAAGGAATAGAAGAAGTGCAAAGTTTTTATCTGAAAAGAAAATGCCAACAAGAAAACAATAAATGAATTTGATTATAGATATGTTTATTTTGTATCAAAAAGCTTTACTACTTTAGATATGAAATAAAAATAATTCTATTGTGCAAATGGAGTACTTGTTTAAAAGATGACATTTCAGTTTACATTTCTGGTAAATGGAGAATTTTAAATCGTCGCTAATATAAAGATTTATACTTTTTTAAGTAAATCAGTAAAGGGGATGAAAAAAGGGAAAAATAGTGAGGATATTAAACGAAAGTAATCTTAATTAAGGTTAGATTATTACAATGCCAATGGACATTTTTGATTTGCCGAAAATTTGCTGGGAAATTTCAATTTATGCACCCTTGAGGCCGGAATCTTCCTTTTTTCAGGTTCTGCACAACTTTCATAAATATAAGATAAATTACCAGCCAATGGTTAATAATAAAATTGACTAAATAAAATCAAAATCTACCAAATTATTTTTCTACAACCTTATTTAAAACTAAATTTACTCATTCGGCGTTGCCCGAGAATCTATATATGTACATATATTATAAACGATTTTAAAATTCCCTTTTGTTTCGATTCTATCTATTTGTGGACCGCCTAATTGTTTTTATAAGGAAAATGCAAAGACTTTTGAAGTAGATGATGACTATTGGAAATAAAAAGAAAAAATACGTGTCATTTCAGACGAAAAGTTACTAGTTTAGTAAGTTGGATCTATGTATTTGCGCTTTTAATTTCAACAAAATCGGTTAGTCCTTTACGCGCGATTGGCTCATAAACGAACTGAATAAACAAAACTATTTCTTAGTTTTATTCGCATAATTTCAAGTCTGCCAACTTAATAAATTTTTAGTATTAAGTGACAATTAATTTGACTTATTTGGACCGTTTTCCCCAGGTTGAATTTTGAAAAACAGCTTAGCTTATTTCTTTAGCTGAATCTTCTTCTGTCTTGAAAATTTCAGCAAAACCTGTTCAGTCCTTTACGAGTGATTGCCATACAAACAAACGAATTTATAACATATGTATATATGTGGATATAAAAAATGTATGAAACTGAAAATTAAGTATTTATGTACATTATTCTATTTTATTTGAATTCTTATTGAAATTTGTTCAATTAAGAGTTTAACTTTTATGCTAATCAAATAGGTTTAAAAGTGATATCTAGTTTATCACCTAAACAATTGTTTTTTACTTTAAATTTAAAGACAACAATATATGGTGCTATATTAACCTTATCTAATACCTAACTAAAAAAATATATTTTAAAAACAATTTAAAATTTTACCTAATTTTGTCAACCGAAAACAAAATTTTTTAGTTTTTATTTGAACCCGATTTAGTTTTGTGCTATTTTAAAATCTTGTCACACTGATTGTGATAATAAGAACTAATAAGAGAAACTCAGCTCAAATTAAAGTAAAAGAAGAAAAAAAAATAATACAGTAGTTAATATTTTTATATCCATATCTGCGGATATGATGTTCATGTTGTTGTTGTATTTTAATAATCTTGTTCGTTTTGTTGTGATAGTACGCATAAGTAATACAAACAGTCATTATTCCTAAAAAAATAATTTTTTTTTTTTTCATTTTAAATTTATTATTCTATCTATAAATCTTTTTTAATATTTAATAATAATTAAAATTTGTGTTGGACCTAGATAATTAATCTGAATATGAATTTTGTTTATAACATTAAATTTTTGAATTATAGTTCAATAAGCTGAAGTGAAAGTGATTTTTCAAAAAATATGTCGATCTAATCTATTTTTAAGGATGTGATCAGATAGTTTGCGTTTAATTTTGAGGATTTTAATTTAACATATTTCGCCAGAAAATCCATGGTAGGGTGGGCTAAGAAACGCAGTTCCTAAAATACCAGGAACGCAAAAATAGTTAGTGATAGGGTTATTTAAGCGTTGATCCGTTTAGCTTACACAGTTGATAGAATATTGGGGTATTTATGAAACCGGTCCACTTTATTTTATTGCGTATTTTATTTTACCCGGGAGTCTATTGTATAATAATTGTATATGAATGACACATTTCTTGGACCTAGAGAACTGCAGACAAGAACCTCCCCACCCGGCTGTTAGCTAGCGTAGTCAATGGCTCCAATTCGTCAGTATTTTCTCTCCCTATTCCACCTAACCAAGTGTTCTAATCCTATGAACGATTTTCTCTAAGTAGGCTTAAAATATAAGGATATTTATTACATAAATTGGCGCCCTTAGTGGTTCCAAAGAATGTAATACTCATTTTAGATTTATGTGTTCATTACATACATAAGTTTGCTCCCAACGTGCGGCAAGGAAGTCTGGAGAAAAACTACACCTTATTTCCTAAATTACAACGTGTGACGAGGAAAATATGTTAGGCAATGTGCAATTTATTACATAAATCGGCGTCCAACATGGGCAACAGAATCGGAGGGGAAACGTAACAACTTATTGCCTATATTGTCACCCACAACGTGTAAAGCAAATATGACAACTCCTTATGTATATAAATGGTCATCCAACGAATACGTTAGGAAAATTTAATAACTAATTTTATAGTGTACCTGAAGACTTGTTTTGCTCTACATAACATTTTTCATTTTGTTGAAATTGTAAATTTCAAATTTAATAGATTAGAAATATATTATACACTTTTTTATTTTTTTGTGGAATAACACTAGACAATCTTTAGGATTTTCGACAATTTGAGTTTCAGATCGATTTTGCGATGACCTTTGAGGAAATTTATATGTGTAATCACTTTTTGCAATTAGTTAAAGTAATTACAGTTAATCATTTAGCTTTAAGACAATAATTATGTTATAATTCAAACACGACTCTGGCTTAGAATTACAATAGAACTGCTGTTTGCGGTTTATTGTCCAGTAGAGATCGAATGTCTTATTTTTATTTGCTTATGTCTTAAGCTGGGTTCACATCATTGACTCAAATACACCAATCTGATACAAATTTTATTGTGACAAATTGGCGCACAATAATAAAATTGTCCCAATTAAAAATTCTGTATTCACACGGTTGTGTTATTTTATACAAAATTTATTATTACAAGGTGTCGCGAAACAATGCATTGACAATAATTTTCCCAACGCTGTCACACGATTGTTCTAGTTTACGGCAACTCTGTGAATAAGCTGTTGTGGTAAATAAATTAATTTTTTTTAGTGTTCAAAAGGGTTCGATCTTTAAAAAAAGAAAATAGCGTCTTCTTTATTTATATTAAGGTCATTTAGTGAAGAAATAAATAAAAAGAAATACAAAAAAAAGGAAAGAAGAAGTGTGTGGATCACCATTGATGGTATATATGAGAAAAAATTTCAATAAATTTAAAAAAAATTAATTCACTAAAATATTTATTTATTTAAATTGGAATATAATTACAAATTATATTTAATTCTCTAAAGTAAAGATGATTTGTTCTCTAAAAAATAAAAACTGCATTGGCTTTGATTATCAGGTGTCCGCTTGATAAAAAAAGTAAAAATAACGAATAAAAAAAATGGTGGAAGTTTGTGATGCAATCTACATATAAATAATTTAAAAAATGCATATTTTAAGGGATGACAGTTATGAATAAACACGTGTTTTTTCAGAAAGAAATCAATTAAAAAATAAAAATCGGTATTTATTGTCTTCAATTACCACACAAGAATATAATAAATATTGGTGTATTTTTTGAATTTACATTGGTGCATGATTGCCGATAAATCTTCCACACGATTATCGCACCAGGGTTGCATTTGATTGAGATAAATAAGCACAATAATATGAGCCAATAAATTGTATTATGACACGATTGGCATATAAAATACACTAATTATTGGTGCATTACGACAATCATGTGACCCTATCTATATTTTTATTTATTTATTTATTTACTTATTTACTGCATTAGATTTAATTCTAAAAAATATTAATTAAATATGACATTGTTGCAAAAATTAATATTTATGCTTGGCATAGGAATATTTAAGTAATGGTGGTTTAATAAATTTACATTTCCGTTATGCATTCATGCCCTTAATTAGTTAAGCCCATCCTGAGAATTTCTCTATATTTTCTCTGCGAGTCTATGCACGACTGAAATTTGTTTCTATAAAATGCAATCTTAGCTCTTCTTATTCTCGCCGTTTTAAAGGTTTCATAGAGCTCTGAAGATTTAAAACGTTTCCGCCGTATAATTTCCAGCATCAATCAGTGAATTAATCTCAGAATTAAACCAGGTTTTGTCATTCTGTGGACTTCTTAATTTAAAATTATATGATAAAAATAATAAGTTTTGCTGCGAAAACATGGGAGCAGATAGCTAATCAAATAATGCTAAAAGACGAAAAAGATTGCCAGTAAAACAGACATCAATTAAGGTGCTAGTAGTTGCAGTAAAATGATTTGGATTTTTATTATTGACTATGTTCAAGCCGATGGAGTTCATATTCTTTATTAAGCTATTATCTTCAAAAATATTGGCATTAAAGTCTCGAGTTAAAATAATATGGTCATATCCAAGTGTATTATTGCCTAGCATTTCAACATATGGTCCATATTAATGTTCCTATTTGGACGATAAATAGTTCAAACGAGTAATTTTTCACTATTACTAAAAATCTCCACCATAATAAACCCAATACTATCCTCAATCGAATTTTAACATTTAACCTTGCAGGTAATATTAGTTTTTATATAAATAAAACACCAACACCATTAGTTGTTCCATCGGAGCGAAGAAGACGATATCCGTTTAAGTTATACATATTATTATCAACATCCGGAAAGAACCTTGTCCATATGCAAATACTATTGACTTTAGAGTATTCGAAAAGAGATTGAAATTCATCCATTTTATTATTAAGATCTTATGCATTAATATGACATACCCAACCTGTCATATTTGCCCATTTATTGGCAATTTGCCGATTTATTGACTTAAAATTAATAAAATGACGATTTGCCGATTTTTCGAGGAAATCTAAAAACACGGCAACTTTGTTTGTTTTAGTAAAATTTACAATTTTTGAGAACACTGAAATACTTGCTACATACAGTACCGATCATAAAAACTGCAACGCTATATAAATTATATAATTTTCATTAATAAACTCTCAGCATGTTTCATTGTGGGTAGCTAATATCTGGGCAAAAATTTAAATTTGCGTTCATCGCTACAAAGAACTTTAGCCAAATACTCTGTTGTCCAGTTTAAGTAACGCTCTGCGAAATCGCCTTATCTTATTAGCTCTGCTTATTAGTGGGTTTTTACAAGGAGGTCCGGCACATAAGTTGACTTCATTTACCCTACGTCTAGCGGTATGTGCGCTAAATGGGAAGTCCATTTGTGCTTTTGCGTAATTAACAGCATCTACTGCCATTTGGAGAAAATTATACTCAGTTGATTTGTGTGCTCCGAATAAGACTCCAACTTCTCTCACCGCCATTTTCTCCTCCAAAGCTTTTATTATTGCAACTTTGCTATCGTTTGATAACTGTTTCAAAAGAGAATTTGAGTTGAATACTGCTGTTAGTGATAGAATGCAAATTCAGATTACGAAATGCAGAGTTGCATTTTTAATGCTCGATACTGTTTGTATCGGGTGAGCCATTTAAAAGTTCAAATTTAAAAGTGCAATTAAACAATTAATTAATCAATTTGTTGTGAAGCACAATTGAATTATTATTTCATTTATATGGATGACGCGATTAGTTTCGCAGTACTCCATTCGACCGGACCAATTTTCGAGAACTTTTTCGAGTGTATGGGATCGAATCTCGGCAATGGCATCTCGAATGTTGGCCTTCAAATGCGTAATTGTCTCCGATTTGTCTGAATAACACTTGTTTTTAACGGCGCCCCACAGGAAATAGGCCAGCGGTGTCAAATCGCAGCCTTTTGGCGGCCAACTGACATCACCATTTAGGCTAATTTAATAGCCATCACACGTTTGACGCAATAAATCGATTGTTACATGAGATGTATGGCAAGTTGCACTATCCTTTTGAATCCAAACATCGTTCACATCAATAACATGCAGAGCGAACACAAAAAATTAGTTATTGTGGAGCATTAGGTGTCTCCATTCACCGTAATGGTGCGCCGTACTCATTTGCAAAGAAATATGGGCCAATGATGCCTCCGCTCCACAAGTCACACCAAACATTGCATTGGCTTCTGTAAGACCACGCTTAGGTTTTTCAAGCCCCAAAGTTTAGCAATAAACTTGCGTATACCGGCCATTGTTGGTCCTTCCCTGTGACCAAATTTTGTACGACATTTTCGTGCAATTTCCTGCCAAGGATTTTTCCAATAAATCCCAACGTTGCTCAAGCGTAAATCGATTCATTTCGTTCAGTGGAGATAATATACTAAATTTTGTGACAGAATAGAATGACATAAGTATTGCCAGATTCGAAATAACCGCTGGTTCAAATTTAAACCGATAAATGGGTCTCCTGATATGTTAGCGGCACGCCAGCCGAAGAACTTCTAGTGACTTCCACGGGGATTTTGAATAATTGTAAAATAAGTACGCAGATTTCATAACATTTAGTTTATTGAATCCATGTAAATGAAATTACAAATTATTAAAGTTCTTTTTGGTATGGGAACCACTAATAACTTTAAATTAGTTTTAATAGTAATTCCTGCGAGCCAGTACTTGTGCCAACGTGTGACTTCAAATGTGAGGTTAATTTCAAATTGGCGAATGCTGAACTGACCGCGTGATTTATGTTTCGAATAATGACAATCAAAAAATTATTAAATATTAGTACAAAAATTAAGGTGTTGCCAGATTAAAATAAATCATGCAGATTTTGAAAGAGGCGTTAACACGATATATAACCAAATGTTTTTAACTCAACATCGGACAAAGTAACGTATGAATACTCAAAATACAATATCGACCAATTAGTAACAATTTTCATATCCTTTGTAATCTAGAACAGATAGAAAGCTTCTTAGAATTGATTTTGAAGAATTTTGTAATAATTCCGGTTCTATGGAGCCACTTTAAGCCAGCGTTGGCAACCCACTGGGTAACACAATTAAGCCACCCAGGTTTTATTGGGTATTATATTAAAAAAAATCCTGGTGGTATTTTTAGTTTTTTTGTATAATCAGTAAAACAAATTTAATTTAAAGGTTTTCATGGTATATTTACAAAAAAGTAAATATAATTCGGCATACAAACTAACTAATTTTTAGTTCCAAGCACGACAAAATATTGTCCATCAGTGCTAAAATTTTCCCCGCCTCTCAGGTAATTTTCAAATCGCGTCTAGAAAAAACGTCTCGTCTTTTGAGGCAATTCGATTTGAAGCCAAATTACGATTTCTTCGAAAGGGGTGAAGCGGTGAACCGCCATATCATATTATATCCGTCGAAACAGCCTGTAGTTAGAAGAAATAATATACAGAGAACAGGGCGGATGCGGTAAGATATCGCATTTGATCGTTTCTAAAATTTTTTTTCGCAACCGTAGCGATGTAAAGCCGAGCGTCGTCACACAAATAATAACTTTATCATGTTTGTCCTTATATTCCGGCCATTTTTCTCATAATTTAAGGTACCAAAAAGTAATTGCAGTGTGTACCGTGATTTTAGCAGCTCGTAGTATATAATGCCACCTTGATCCTACCAAAAGTGCAAAATAATAAAACATAATATATAATAAGTCATAGTAATTGTACTAACAAATAAAAATATATTGTAAAATTTCGCAAAATTTAAAACCTAATGAAAACATTGGCTGGGTTTAAAAAAATAACAAGTTTTTCCACCCTGCTTTAAGCTTTCGACTGTGTTTGATGGCCTCCCCTCGCCAATTCATCCAAAAAATGTTCAATTACGTAAATTTCTGGGTTCAACGCGGGTATTTCTTAAAGTTTGGAATAGTTACAGATCAACGAAAGCTTTGTGACACATAATGTGTGTTTGAGACCGTTATCTTGATAGAATTCGCTGTTGTTGGCTATACGCAATTTCCCTGCACTTTGCTTTACATTTTTTCTCGAATATTAAGACAAGCAAATGTGACCATTGTACTAACAATAAAATGCAATTTATTTGTATAACTTTTAATTTATTTTGTTATTTTTATTTTATTTAATATATTATAATCATTGTTGAATTGTGCAGTTTTATTAGTTTTTATTAATAAAAATATCATTTCGTATTAAAAATGGGAAATTTTAATTTGTTGATTTTTTTAAATCGAAGTGCCGATAATACCGATTTTATTTTTTAAATATGCCGATTTTTGATCCATATTATCTGGCACCCCCGAACATATCTTAAGCATAGAATCTTTATTTGAGAGAATTTTTATTATGGTACTTTAATTTTCTCTGGATCCAACCCAGCTATTGCTAAGACTCATCATATACAAAAAGTATTTTAACAATGCAAGCACAGAGTGAAATAATTGAGAGCACCATAAAGATTAAATATTTTATAATTGTTAGAGTAAAAATAAACATGGTTCTCTAAAAAATTAAAAATATATATTATAAGCAATAAAATAAGGTTTATAAATTAGGAAAATTAGTATATATATTAAAATATTAAAATTATTGTTGAAGCGAAAAACATGGTCCAAGGCATCATAATCATCAATCCGTATTGATTCACTGGTTCCAATGGTTGTAATATAAACAATTCTCCGGTAGGTATACGTTGCAGATACCATCTTACCCTTTTTAAATCGATAGGCTCGAGCAAAGATTTTATGATTTTCTGGCGTGAGGTTTTCACTTATATAAAATGGCCATTGGCTATTGAAGCCAATTAAATTTGGGCGAAAAGAGTCTTTTTTTCTTCTGAGGTAGCTTTTCATTGATGATAGAATATAGTTCCATCATAAGGACTAGCAATTTTTATTATAATTGGTGCATCTTGTATTTTAATACTGTTTTTATTTTTATTAATTTTGACACGAAAAACTTCTTTAACAACCGGAGCATCTATTCGAACTCTCTCACAAATTCGCTTAAACATTTCACCAATTTGCTTACCTACATCAACCTACCTTATTTACTAAACTATTTTATTGCTAAAAATTCTATATCTATCTGTTTAAATGAATGTTAATATTGTTACATTTTTACCTTTTTAAAACGTTTGAGTTCGTTTAAATTGCGTTAAAATTAAATACGCACCGCTTTATTTTGTTTCTTTACAGTTTTTATTTATTCCACTATAACTTTTATACTGTTTGACTTAATACAACACTTAATATTCGTTTATAAAACACCTCTTTATATACCTAATTGCCTACAGTTTGGAAGATACCGGAAATGACCCATTTTTATTTTCGTAACAATATATTTCTTGTTAATTAAATCAATAATCAAGTATAACTATTGCTTTCCGTTATTATATTGTTACGTTTTTACCTTTTAAAAAACGTGAATATATGAGTTCGTAGATTGTGTTAAAATAAAATAAATCTTGTGTTTAGTTTTTAATTAAAATCCTTTATTCAACACAATTTTGTCCACCACTGCTTGTAACCTTTTTACAAGCAATAACTATTTTCTATTCTTAGTTACGCTGTCTGTTTACAAGTTTGTAAACAACAACAATTACTCGACAGATCTTTCTACGTAAAGATCTTCCAACCCGATCGTAGTTATAACTTAGGTTCGATCACACTTAAATTCTCTTCGACCAGAGATTAAGCACTCTAAAGTCTCTTTACGCTGACTTCAAACCAACAAGACTCGTTCGCTGTATTAACTCTACTTAAACTAATTATTGTTTGCATCGTTGTGCTTTTTATATGGCTGAGTAAACAATACAATACATTTAGTTCTTTTGCAGCCATGCGTATGTAAACATCTACCTCTTTCAGCTCTTAGTATTTGTTGTTGCTTGTTCGTTGTCTGTTACTTGTTTTCTTAGCTGTTTTTTTTTTGTTGTTGCTGTGTTATTTTTGTCTACTTTATCTCTGATAATGTTTGTTGTTATTGACTCGGGTTATTTTTAAACAGCACGTATAGTTGTTCTTGAGCCTTTTGTTCATTTATTTTAGCGAGATAATAAACACAGAGGTGCCCAATCTTATTTTCGTAACAATATATTTTCGAAAAAATATATTTTTGGATATTGAGTATAGTACTCAATTTAAGATTAGTCTTTGTTTTGTTTTTGCAAATTTCATATAATTTATTTTAATATATACTAATATGATTGAACGTTCGCCACCCGATTTTCAGGCAACCTCTTCTCAAAGTAATATGATAAGATTTGTAGTGAAATATTATTAGGTCAGGAGTGTATGATTATTTCTGAGTGCAATTATGTTTTTCATAGTCATTGCATTGAATTACTTTTGTCGAATTCGTCTGAATGTCCAGATTGTGGAAGATCTTATGCTTTGTAAATCCCGTAACTTATTTTCCGAATGTTAACAGAATCCTTTTATTGACATCGGTATAAATCCGGGAACAGAAATTGATGTTCCACCTACTCCAGCTCAGGTACAGTCGCTGGATGATTCTACACAGATTAATCAACCTGTTAGAAGCTATTTTATATAACCAACTATTGATTACTCTAAAATCAAGCAAATGATTGAGGATACAGTAATTCGGATTTTAAGAAATCTTAACTTTGCACTTAATGTTAATCAGTACGCTAATAATTATAATCAGCAGTTTCCACCAGCTCCCCGAATGCAATCTTCGTCACGACAAGATAACCGACAGAATCAACGACCACATGTTCCCTTATAGAACAATAATGTATCACCAAGTTCACATGGAAATTTTTGTAGTTCGTATGATGAAAATTTTATTTTGAGGTCTGATAAAATAACATCAATAATTCAGGATCGGCAGGTTAGTTTTGATGGATCAGCTCAGGGAATCAGTGTCGATGAGTTTTTGTACAAAGTGAGAGTTTTGACTCATTTTAATAATGATATTTCGCTAATATTAAGTGGTCGAACCAAAGAGTAGTATTGGAGATATCACATACAAGTCGAAACTATTTGTTCAAATGAGTTTGGTGCAGCTTTGAAATATGAATATGATGATTTTCGGTCTAGTTTTGATATTTATGAAGAACTAAGAAACAGGAAGATGAAACCCAATGAAACCTTTGAGATGTTTTATAAATCAGTATCATCAATTTTATATAGATTAGATAAACCAATTCCGTGGTCCGAATTAGTTGAGATACTTCCCCACAATCTTCGACCGATTTATTCTTTAGCTCACTTACGTAAGTTGGTTCAGATGAGAGAACACCTATTAGGAGCTGATTATTTTAAAAGAGATCCTTATTTCAAGATTCTAAATTATTCGGGACTTCGTCGACAAGTTGCTGAAGTGGAATATCCTGATAAAACATCTTCCAGCAAATTGGATTTACCATCGATTAGTTCAGTAAATCCAATACAAAACTTAAGGTGCTGGAATTGTAATCAACTAGGTCACATATGGGAAGAGTGCTTGGGAAAGAAAAAAGTGTTTTGTTATGGATGTAGTGAGAAAAACACACATAAACCACAATGTTCTAAATGTGCTTCAAAGAAGTCAGTTTCAAAAAACTATCAAGCCCTGAGCTTGCACACAATCGTTCTTAGCTTTGTCTTCTTTAAAACCTGTCTTCCGTTAACCCGGATTTGATATCTTTACACCCAAATTTGTCTATTTTAAAAACCGGAAGTTTTAATTTCAAACCCAGATATATCAATCTAATTGGATTTGTCTAATTCTATCTCAATCTCTGATTTAACACAATTGAATTATGTTAGTACTGCAAAATCTGTTAATAATACCGGCCATATTTCAACACTATATCCAATTATACTATATCATAAACGATATGGTATAATTGAGAATTGGATTTGTCTAATTCTATCTCAATCTCTGATTTAACACAATTGAATTATGTTAGTACTGCAAAATCTGTTAATAATACCGGCCATATTTCAACACTATATCCAATTATACTATATCATAAACGATATGGTATAATTGAGAAGAAATGAGATATTCAATGATTCGTCACTATCTGAAGTTACATCGATGAAACCCAAAAGATCTACAGTAAGCTTGCGAAGATAAAGTGTGCGCCAAATATTTTTTTTTTTGAAAATGCTATAAAAAAAACTACTGAATACGAGGGCGGATTGATATTGAAGCTACCTAAGTAGGAAAAAAACATTTTTTTTCCAAAAACCATTCATTTCTCAACATAGTCTCCTTTTAGCTCAATACACTTAGTAAGACGATTTTCCAACTTTTTTATACCATCTGAATAATACGATTTTGGGAACTCCTCAAAATACAAATAGTTTCGGTAATCACTTCTTCGTTTGAAATGAATCTTTTTTAAATGTGGTCGTTTTTCCTTGATTGCATCAACCAATTTTGGATCCCCTCTCATGATAATCGATGAGCAATATTCCATGTGCATCCCAAAATACAGTGGCCATACCTTGCCAGCCGATTTCGCTGTCTTCGCCTTCTTCGGAGCACTTCCACCAGCTTCCACCCATTGCTTCGATTGATTTTTGGTTTCAGGTGTGTAGTGGTGGACCCACGTTTCATCAACAGTTATTAATCTACGCCAAAAATCAGCAGGATTATGCTTTATCATGTCCAAACACCGCTGTGAAGTGATCTGTCGAATTCGTTTTTGTACAACACTGAGCAAACGCGGCACCCATCTTGCCGATAGCTTTTTCATATGCAAATGTTCATGCAAAATGTTGAACACACGTTCATATGATATGTTTACCATTTCAGCAATCTCGCGTATTTTAACCCGGCGATCATTCATAACGATATAGAGGATTTTCTTGATATTTTCTTTAGTGACCACCTCTTTTGGCCTTCCTGTTGATTGTATTGTTGCAGTGCTTGTTCGGCCACGTTTAAATTCAGCAATCCAATATTTTACCATATAATCTGACGGAGCAGATTCGCCGTAATGTTTATCAAGCTCTTCTTTTGTCTCTTTCGCCGTTTCGCCTTTCAAATAATAGTGTTTAATCACTACACGAAATTCACTTTTTTCCATTTTCCAAGAAACACAAAAGTTGCTTACTTCAAACGACTACAACAAATAAACTAATCGATGAATTTGGCTAAAATTTTAACAGCTGACGTTTGACAGATCGTAGTTTCTAAGAAAGAAAAAGCCATCTAGCGCTAGGTAGCTTCAATATCAATCCGCCCTCGTATTTTCTCAAATTTCTTTTTTATTTGAAAGTACAATCCTTCCGGTTAATAATGGAAAATAATTTCATTCAAATGGCTGCCTCGGCTGGCCATGCAGTAGCCTACACGATCGGTCAAATTTTTAGCACATTATCGATTGTGTGCAGCTGTATTTCACCAATGGCTTCACGAATATTGTCCTTTAAAGCGTCAATTGTCTCTGGCTTGTTGGCGTAACATTTATCTTTGACGGCACCCTACAAATAATAGTCCAACGGTGTCAAATCGCAGCTCCGAGGTGGCCAAACGACATCAGCTCTGCGGCTGATAATGCGATCTTCAAAAACAGGGCGCAAAACATCGAGTGTAGCTTCTGCTGTGTGGCACGTAGCACCATCCTGAAACCAAATGTTGCTAATATCCTCCTCCTCAATTTTTGTGAACAAAAATTCGTTCAACATGGCCCGATTACGATCGCCATTGATTATAACGGCCACTCCTTGCTCATTTTCGGAGAAAATGGCCCAATTATGCCTCTGGACCAAAATCCGCACCAAACAGTGAATCGTCTTGGGTGTATCGGCTTTTTAATGTATGCGTGCGGGTTTTTTGTGCCCCAAATGCGACAAATTTGCTTGTTTACATACCCGCCGAGATCAAAATGAGCTTCATCTGAAAGATGCTTTTTGATTCTGCAACATTACCATGATTTTCAAAGTAATGTGGCAATATTTCCCAGCGTTGTTCAAGTGTATACACAACCATATTCGTTCAGCGGAAGGATAAAACTAATTATCTGTCAAGTCATTATCTGTAAGTGTTACCATTCATGAAAAAAGCACTAGTTGAAAAAAAAAAAACGTTAGATGGCGGACCCTTAATTCAAAAATCGAAAATCACATCGAAATTTATTTTGTCATCAATAATAAGTGATCCTAATGATAGACGTTACTATGCTTCTGTTAAATTTCTTTCATTTACAGAGTTAGGCTTGTTAGATACAGGTGCTAATGTGTTCTGTATAGGGTCCGATTTAACACATCATGATTTTCGTACTTTTAATGAATTCGTTTTTCTAAATTCACATGTAAGAACGGCTGATGGTAATCTTCAAAAGGTTATAAGTTATTTAAACGTTGATGTTTGCTTCAAGAATTATTTTCCATATATTGTAACTAAAGTTTTAGTGAGTGATAACAGGTCACAATTTCGGCCGAACAAGTTCAATGATTTTCTCACGTCTTTCGGTATAACTCATAATTATACTGCGGTATACTCACCTCAGTCAAATTCTTCCGAACGTGTAAACCGATCAATTTTTGCCGGAATTAGATTATATTTGGGATCATAATTTTAGTGCAATTAGTTGCTCCTTAAGGAATTTGTTTCACCAAGCTATTCAGTGCTATCCATATCAGGCTGTGTTCGGCTTAGAAACGGTAACAAGTGGATATATGTACACTTTGCTGCAAAATCTAAAAGTAGTTGATAAACCGTGTGTAGGCGTTAACGGGGAAGATAGTCTCTACCTTATGCGGTAGGATTTGAAAAAGCATATTGTAAGAGCATACGAAATCAATAGAACTCAATATAATTATCGTGCTCGTCCTATTTCTTATAAAGTAGGTTAGGAAAAAAGCAGTTTTGAATAAATAAAACGCTAAACTTGCAGCTTTGTTTATTAAGTCGTTTATAAAATATAGGAACAAATTATTATGTGTTACAGGATATGAAGGGAAAAATCGTAGGAATATATCATGCGAAGGACATACGTCCGTAAATGAACTGTCTATACGATTATGGTAAATTAATTTCCGAACGTACGTATATTATTTTATTCTTTTCATATTCATAAATTTCCGATTCGAAAATTCAACTGTGTAATACTAAAATGAATGCCAAAGACTTTAGAACTGTTTGCATTTTATTCGAAAAACACTTTCCTAGTTAAAGTGTACGAATATAAAAATATAAGTATATTTTGTTAAAATTGCTTTGCACTGAATTCTGCTTGTAATTGAATGTACAATTTCGAAAATGGCAATTGTCCGAATATTTAAAGTTTACAGGAAATAAAAAAAAACAATTATTTTGTAATGAAGTACAATAGTTCAAAAATTTTTATACTGATTATATTTTGGGGTTTTTTTTTGATCGAAAATTGCAGAAGTATTTGGATATTGACTTTATTATATATGACTGTTTATATATTTAAAATTAATGAGATGTGCCCTTTTCGAAATTTATGATATAAAGCAGGGGTGGGCAACCTTTTTAATCAACGGGCGAATTTAAATTTTTAAATTTTTTGGAGGGCCTTGCATAAAGTAATACTTTTTAATAATTTACAATATTTTATTTATAATAAACATTAATATAAAAAATAAAAATTGAAAAAGAAATAAAAATTTCACACAGATTTTAATGCAAAAAAAAGGCAAGTATTATTAGTGAGAAATTTGGCACTGTTTTTTCGATACAAGCTGATCGATATCAGCTGGAATTGATGAGATGGCTACACGTACGCAGCTTTCTCTTTGAGAGCTTTGGAACTCTTTGTGAGGAAAACATATTTGGTGGAATCGCTGTCTCCTCAGTTTTGAACATTTGGAATCGTAATTGAAATTCGTTGATTAAAGTGCCTATATATGGTGCATATTTTTGAGAAGTGGTAACTTTTTCTTTTTCTAAATGTGGAAAGTGAGACATATTGTTCTGCAAAAGATGTTGTTTCCGCAATTTTAATTTGCACTCAAATCCCTGAATTTTATCATGCAAGTTATGAATAAACAGTCCTTTGCCTTGAAGTTCAATATTAAGATCATTGAGATGCTGAGTCATGTCGATAAGAAACCCAAAGTCGCACATCCATTCTTTATTACCAAAATAAGGGAAATCATATCCCTTCATATCCAAGAACAATTGTATTTCGCTTTTTAAGTTGTATACTCTTTTAAGCATTGCACCTCTACTTCGGTATTAAAAACCACATCGCCATATTCAGTTTCTAAATCCTTAGGAACTCTTTAAACTGGCGGTGATTTAACGCTCGCGACTTAATAAAATAAATTTAATTATTTGTAATGTGACATTTGGCATACTCAATATTTTCGCATACAAATTTTCCTGGTGAATTACGCAGTGGTGAATGAATATTTCCCTTCCTGTGGCCTTGTTAATGTCTTGAAACAGCCTTCCTGATACTCCACCCTCCATACTTGACATTGCTCGTGCTCCATCTGTCCATACACCCATATTCTTTTCTAATAAAATTGAAAAATTTTCCAACACAGACTTTAATTCATCGTACAAGTCTTTGCCGATTGTAGTTCTTTGCATAGGAATCAGTGAATATAATTCTTCGGTAATATTAAAATTGGAGTCAACACCACGCATAAATATAGCTAGCTGTGCTGTATGAAAGCTAAAAAGAGACAAATAAATAAAAATTCAAAAAATTATTTAAACGGAAATGCAAATTTAAACAAGAATAATAAAAATTCTTGCAAAAAATTTTTACTGTCTAAGCTGGGAAATATTGATGGGAGAAAGTAAATAAAATAAATTAAATTTTAAAAATGCTTGGCGAGCCGCAACGACATGTTAAACGGGCCATAAGTGGCACGCGGGCCGAGTGTTGCTCATCCCTGATATAGAGTATACAAAACATAACGAAAAAACCATATTAATTTTCATTTTAGGTATAAAAAAATTAAACGCAATACTCCTACTAAAAATAAATAATATACTTTTATCAAAAATCTTCTTCAGGAAGCTCTTTTTCATTTGAAGTTGGCCATTGCAGTATTTCATCATAAAATTATATAATTTCTGCCGGTATGTATTGCTTGAGTTTTACAATATCTGCAATTTCCAGATAATTAATAGATCTATAAGCTCGATAAGGAAGAGAAGAAAAAATAACGGGTTTGCACGTTAAAAAAGCGGTGCTGCATTGAATTTTGTTGTACTCTTTGTTTAAACAATAATTTCGAAAAAGGCACATCTCTTAGAGTTGTAACCTACCTGCCATGATATCTAAAGTAGAAATAATGTTAGGGAGATTAGTTTTTCAAACGTAGTAGGTGCAGGGAAGCATTTGGGACTCATTGATACGAAGAAAGCATTTGCCAAAATTTGCGAGATGTGCCATTTTCGAAATTGCATAGTCATTTATTTTATGCTTTTTGATGCTGGTATCCAACTTGGAAATTATTGCAGATTCTTGAAAAAAACTTAAGCAGCTTCTTTGTTGACTCTAAAATTTATAATAATGCTAAGAACACAATTATGAATTTATGCAATTCTTGAATTCTTAGAATACTCGTATGTGTATAATATGTACTTACTTTTTTCATTAAAGGCCTTTCTGGTAGAACATTATCGTCCGTCATCCTCCCACGTAATAATACAATCCATTTTATAGTATATTTAAGTTTTTTTTATATATGTAAGTCATTTTAATACAAAAGACAAAATAAATATATTAAATTTGTCAAATTAAAAGTGCTAACAAGTTTTTTTGGTTATCTTAACATCTCAGGTCAAGCGCTCCCAAGTATTTGCTATTTTTACCCACATACTCGTACGTATTAATACTACGCTGTGAGCTATTTGAAATTGTTAGATAGTACAAATTAATTTTCATATCAATTTTGCCAGATTTTTCGATTAAAGAATTTAATTTTCGAATTCAACCAGATAATACTGGGAGGTTATTATGTGGTTTGTAACATGTGTTTTTTTTTTTCTAAATCAAACTTTGGCTTTGTAATTTTCTATTTTGTTTATTACGACATAAATTTATGAAAAGTTGTTTAAGTCGATAAGACAGTCGTAAAATATTATGAAAATAAGTTGTTATTCGTCTACCTCGACTTTAAATTCACGTATCTAATCGCATACTAAAGCATGTAGATGTATCTACGTTAAAACTCAGAAAGTACGAAATGTTAAACAGGTAACGGCACATAACAGTAGGTGTATAAAAGGCTTAGCGGTGCATAGGAAAGTTCTTTTTGGTGAAACTGTTGAATAGTATACACATAAGTGAGACAAAGCTAAAGACAGGAAAAGTTTGCTTAGTGTAAAATACAATATTAATATTGAAGTTTATGAAATTCAGAAATTTATATATAGTTTCACCAAAATATTTAAAGATAAATATTTGTTATTTATTATTAGTATTTATTACACTAAGTATTAGTATTTATTAACCTAAAATACATCAAAAGACCATATGTATATTATTGCACCCCAAAGGATAACATCTAGTTAATGGCGCTAATACTGTTGGTTTAAATTCAAATATATACTATTCTAAAGAATAATAAAACAAAAGGATTAAACAAATCAACTTAATTGCGGTTAAAGTACTCATTTAGTGAGCCACTAATGTACGTTTTTTTTCTCTGTATCAAAAGATACATCATCGATCAATAACAAAAAGGCAAAAAACGTGCTTTAAATAAAAAAAAAAACAAGAAAGAAAAAAAACACCAAGAAGAAAGTGAAGTGTTAAAAATTAAATTTCTACATATAGAAAACTTCCAAGGGATAGCAAAGAATTAAGTATCATTTTATTTATAACTAAATATACTACTTTAATAAATCCAAAAACAGGTTCCTATATAAAATAGCGTGGAAAAACTTCCCTAAAATTGAAACTTTAGAATGAATTGGGTAAGAAATGTAATCGCTTGATAAATACACACAGCTTCCTCAAGTTTACTTACGTAAAGTATACACCATTTAATAGGTCTATTCCTTCTCTTTCTAAATCCGCAAAATTAATTAATTAGTTAGTATTTAGCTAACTTATTGACTTATAAGTGCTTGAAGATACGAAAACCCGGGTTTTTACCCGTAACTCATGATTTTATCGGAAAAATAGTATCACTTCCCAGATATTTCTACTTCATTCTTTCTTTTCGTATAAATTTATAAGTCTTAAAAAATATAATATGTTTATATTCATTGTACTTTAAGAGACTGAAATATGAATTAAATTTTTGAGAATTAGAGTGTTTACTTTCATTTGAGGCTCAGTGTCTTCATTATTCCTAAAAACAATTGTTTATAGTTTAAATTTATTATTATATTTATAAATCTTTTTTTAAATATTTAAAATTAACTAAAATTTGTGTTGGGCCTAGATAACACTGGTCTACAGCCAAAAACGCCTTTAAATAAAACTATATGGAATATAATGATTTTGATGCGCTGAATTCATTTTTATCAATCGGGCTCAAATTTTTTTATGGGCGTGGCAAATTTTTCGCCCAAAATATGGTAGTTATGTCAATATATTTTATCATAACTTGAAAACGACTTGACCGATTTCAATGCAAGTACCACCAAAATCAACTGAACAAATTTTTTTTGTAATTTCAAGTTTTGGAGTTATTTAGAACTTAGCTGCGAAAAAGAATTGGCCCAAAATTAGAGCAATTATTATTATTTTTTTTTTCAAAAAGTAATAAAATATTTTTTTTTTTAAATTAAAATTGTAGACGTTAAATTAAAGCCTAAAAGGTTGAGAAAAAAATAAGCTATAAGTCACGATAATCGATTGGCTATTGCTAATTTTATTCAAAATTAAATGCAGGTACCTAACTTTGACCAAAATTAGCGAAAAAATGTTTTCTTGCAAAATTAGAGGAATGTTTTTTATTAAATTCATTTATTCAAAAATAACAATATAATTATTACGCCTTAGCGTCACATGGCAATTAGAGGCTAAACTAGAAACTTAGTTATTACAGATATTACAAATTAATAAAAAAATTAGTAACAATATGAGATCAAATGAGTAAGTTATGTATGCATATATAAAAAGAAAGAAAGAAGTATTTAACTTAAATTTGTTTCAAACTAGTTAATTATATTCATTCTCTAGATGTAAGAAGTGTCTCAAGATTTTTTCTCAAAAGGTAATTTAACTTTGTCTTAAAAGTCAGCTAAGAGAATATATCTTTAAGTGAAACTGGTAACAAGTTGAATTCTATTGGACCTAAATACTAAATTTTTTGCTTTGTGAGTTGAAGTGAACATCTTGTGACGGTTAGGTGGTTTAACTGTCAAGTTGTCCTATAGGTTGTGGATATATTTTGTTCGAAATGTTTTGTACGCGAACCAATATATCTTATGCACTTAAACATATATATTAACAATTGTTTCCTATACAGCCATCTTATTGGAAGAATTAACTTTGCGTACTTATTATATAAATCCAAAGTACTAAAGCGTAATAAAGACTATGGACAAGAGATTGATACAATAATAATTTAGTTTGCACATTTTATTTTGTATCCGAAATAATACAAAATACCAATACCACGTGAGATTTTCGACTTCATATGGTACATGTGAACTTCCGACGAGAGGTTGTGATTTAAGTAAACTCCAAGATACTTAACACTCTCAGATTCACTTATAATTTTAAAATCAATATGAACGTTCATTTTATATTAAAACGTATGGTCTAAATTTAAGAAATTCTGTCTTGGTTTATTAAGTCTTTTAACATTTTCATTCTTATAATAGTAAAACAGATATATCATCTTCGAACATGAACAGCTTTCGAAAAAAATCAAGGTTTTTTAAATCATTCATAAAAATTTTGAAAATAACGGCCCAAGTACACTTTTCTGGGGTACATCACATAAGACTGGTAGCAAATCACTCTTTGACCCATTAATCTGTACAAATTGCATTCTGTTTTGCAGATAATTCTCTAAAAGTTTTCTAGCGGTTTCAGAAAATTCAATATAATGAAGTTTCTTAAGCAAAATGCAATGATCAACTAAATCAAAGGCTTTTTATCGATTAAAAAATACCCCTGCTACTCCTATGTCTCCAGTATCTAAACCATTACATATATAAGCAATTACATTTGCAACTGCCTCCTGAGTACCAGAACGTTTCTTAAAACCATATTGACAGTGAAATAGGATATTATTTGAATGTAAGTAACTGGAGAGTTTATCAAAAATTATTTTCTCAAATATTTGATCAATAGTGGATAAAATTTAAGTTGGGCGAAATTCATCGACTTTATTAGTACCAATGCTCTTAGAAACAGGAATAATTTTATGCATTTTCAATACATCAGGGTATATATTTTCCATTACTATGTTGTTAAATATCTTTACAATAATTTTCGATATATTTTCCTTACACACCAATAACATTTTTGAAGTAATATTATTATTACCTTGGCTTTTTTATGCTTCCAGTTTATTTATAATTTTTTCAACATAAGAATTCTCAACTGTATTAAACGTAAATATCATGGAAACACTATTTAAAGTTCTAAACAAATTAATGTTGCCATTGATATTCTCATGAAAAAAATTATTAAAAGCAGCATCCTTTTCACAATCTTATGATACATAGACATTGTCATTAACCATTAACGATTTAAAAGATTTATCATTTTTACCCTGTAAACAATGTGCATAATAAAGGGTCCGCCATCTAACGTTTTTTTCAACTAGTGCTTATTTCGTGAATGGTAACACTTAGCTCATGTCTGATTTGACAGATAATTAGTTTTATCCTTCCGCTGAACGAATATGGTTGTGTACACGCTTCCCTAAGTGGGCCTGCGATCGACTTACAGAAGATGCCGATTTTGCCAAAAAAAATCATCTTTTCAGATGAAGCTCATTTTGATCTTGACGGGTATGTAAACAAGCAAATTGTCGCATTTGGGGCACAGAAAGCCCGATACACCCAAGACCAGTCACTGTTTGGTTCGGATTTTGGTCTAGAGGCATAATTGGGCCATTTTTCTTCGAAAATGAGCAAGGAGTGGCCGTTACAGTCACTGGCGATCGTAATCGGGCTATGTTGAACGAATTTTTGTTCACAAAAATTGAGGAGGAGGATATTAGCAACATTTGGTTTCAACAGGATGGTGCTACGTGCCACACAGCAGAAGCTACACTCGATGTTTTGCGCCCTGTTTTTGAAGATCGCATTATCAGCCGCAGAGCTGATGTCGTTTGGCCACCTCGGAGCTGCGATTTGACACCGTTGGACTATTATTTGTAGGGTGCCGTCAAAGATAAATGTTACGCCAACAAGCCAGAGACAATTGACGCTTTAAAGGACAATATTCGTGAAGCCATTGGTGAAATACAGCTGCACACAATCAATAATGTGCTTAAAAATTTGACCGATCGTGTAGGCTACTGCATGTCCAGCCGAGGCAGCCATTTGAATGAAATTATTTTTTATTATTAACCGGAAGGATTGTACTTTCAAATAAAAAATGAAATTTGAGAAAATATTCAGTAGAAGAACAACTCTAAGCTATTGCCGCCGAAAGAATATCCACTAAATTTTTACATTGATCCGAAGTATTATAATTAAAGGGGCAAAGATGATCATCCAAATAACAATCAACTTTCGAGTAGTCAATTTTATGAAGTTCTTGCACATCGCTCTCAGAACGGCGAAAGTTAAGTTGAAATTTACAAAATAAAAAATTGTGGTCAGATATTGAAGTTTCAATCAAGCTTATGCCAATATTATGAGTAAGATTACTTGCAACACAATCTATACTGGTCTTACTTTCCGGTCTAATTATCAAATTATGACATGAAATAAAATTATACTCAGAAATCATGTCATAAAATACCTTGTGCTCCTTTCAGGCTAATTTAACTCAATGTTGAATTCTCCAACATCAACACAGGGTGAGTTTTGTACTTTAGAAATAAGCTTATCCATTCTGATAAAAAAAAGGTTCTGAAGCTACAATTTTGAGATCTATATGAAGATGTTTAAATTAATGGCTTCCTTTCAATAAAAATATTTTGCAAACTAATGGTTATAATTATTCTCTTGTTTATATAGAGAGATACCACCATATTGATCTTCTCTACAGCAATGCACTGCATTAAATATGATCAGGCAAAGGAAATTTTACAAAACAAAATAAATTCAAGCTCGTGATTGTCTAGAATATTGCTTTTACAATCAGTCCATCAAATTTCTTACCAAACACATTGATAAAAAACTAAGCACTATAGGGAACCAATAATGGTCAGCTCTTCTAGAGAATATGATACCAAGGGACAAGCGATTTTGGAAAATAAGTCGATCCTTAAGAGGTAAATCCCACACCTCATAATAGATCATACCAAAATCATCACCGATTCCGATAAAGCTCAAGCACTTGCTAACACATTTCTTAGAGCCCACGAACTCACTTTAACGTATTCCAACTCAATCGACCGTACATTAAATTATATAGCGAATAATTTAAAATCGGAAAATCTGTCCTCTACTGAAATTGTTGACATCACAGTCCAAGAATTGTCCTTACTGATTGCGCAATTAAAATATTCCAAATCTCCAGGCTTAGATGCTGTCCCAAACATCCTTTTAAAGAAACTTCCTGTAAAGGCGTTAGAACTTCTGGTTTTGCTTTTAAACAGTTGCATACGACTTAATTATTTCCCTTCTGATTATATAAAAACAAAAGTCATGGCAATGAAAAAACCAAACAAACCATCCAACGACCCCTCCAGCTACAGACCCATCAGCTTCTTGAGCAAATTGGGTAAGCTTGACGAGAGATAAGTTAATACCAAAATTTTGAATTATGCTTCAGAATTTAATATAATTTCTGAAAATCAATTCGGTTTTAAAAAAGAACATAGTACTATACATCAAATTGGACGTATTGAAAATAAAATAAATTACAATAAATGCCAAAAGAAATCTACTGGCCTAATTCTTCTCGATATAGATAAAGCATTCGATACTGTCTGGTATAACGAACTGTTATATAAAATGGTTTTAGCTAATATACCCACATATCTATGTAAGATTGTTTCACAATTCCCGGAAAATAGATCGTATGCTGTCTCGTTTAACAAAAGCTTGTCATCTTTTAAATCCAACCCTGCGGGTGTTCCACAAGGCTCAATACGCTCTCCTACACTAAACTCAATCTACACATCTACACCTATTATGCAGATGATACAGCTCTTTTAACAATTACTTTAAAAAGTGGAAAATAATAAATTAAATAAATTAAATAAATTAAATTAATTAAATAAGAATAATACATAGGCTATCATTTTCCCGTTCAATAAATCTCCAAAAAG
Source organism: Wohlfahrtia magnifica (assembly GCA_023159175.1). NCBI lineage: Eukaryota > Metazoa > Arthropoda > Insecta > Diptera > Sarcophagidae > Wohlfahrtia > Wohlfahrtia magnifica. Next base: position 394,652 of record JAKWBJ010000083.1, read on the forward strand.
GGTACCAACACGCCAACTGCATTTTGACGGTAATGAGGTTAGTGTCGTAAACGAGGTAATTTATCTGGGAGTGACATTGGACAGAAAACTAACAATTCAAAAACACATATCATCATCCTGCCAAAAAGCGTTAAAAGCTTTTAGAGGTCTTTGGCCTTTCTTAAGCAGAACGTCAACTCTAAGCCGAAAAAACAAAAATCTTATATATAAAGGTGTTATTCGACCAATATTTGCATCTCCAATATGGTATCATGCTGCAAAAACTCATCTAAAAAATACCAAATCATCCAGAACAAATGTCTTAAGTTGATCCATAATCTATATTGGAGATTCCCTACTTCACTACTTCATGAGGAAACAGGATATGCGCTATTCCAAGATTTTGTTAAAAGAACAAATGATAATCATTTCCAAAAAATCATAACCTCACGCTGTCTTAGAATACGTGAAAGTAGAGAATTAGTATAATACATACATATCTTTGTATAATATTAATAATTATTAAATAGAAAATAATTGTATTATAATTGATTATTTTTTTATAATCAGTTTTTTTAAACAATTATTTTCTAATTATATTTGAAATCAACACTATTATTTCACATACATATGTATAGGTTTTTATACCCTTTTTACCTATAACTAGCTTAATATTATATGTATTTATTTATATAAAATTACATTAAATTTACTTGCTGAAGTATTATCAACATAGATCTCAAAATTGTAAATTATTATCTAGATACTCGTATAAGATTAAAAAAAACTTTTAATTGGATTAATAAAACTTTAACTTGAATTTCTGTATTCTGCATCTTTGTTTACATAAAATGCGAATATTATCAGTTGTCAATTTGTCAAAATTATATTTTCTATAATTTTGAGGCAACTGAAAATAGTTGCCAAACATAATACTAGTTTTATTTTCAGCTGCGTTGCCAGTTAATAAACAACTGCAACTCGGCTGCTACCAGTAATCGATCCGTTTATTTATGTTGAATAGAATGTTAATTAATTGCTTCTTTTATTTAACCGTATCATGGAAGACGGCAAATGGCGTCAAATGTAGTGAAAAATAGAAAGACCGGACTGCAAATACTGTCGTTTCAGTAAATCTAAGCAGACGCATTCAGTAAATCTGTTTTACAAAAGGACAAAGCGAAAATGAACTGTTCACGAAAGGGTTAAGCAAAGTTTATTTTGGTGTCAAATTGGTTTCCTGTGGAGACTGTTTAATTTACGGATTAGTTGTTATTCTTTTGGTATTAGAATAGACCCAATGTCCTAAGTTGAACCCCAACTTTTCGAAAGGTCCGCCCCCTAAACTTTTATTTAAGAAATTTATGCCAAATAAAAACATGTTAAAAAATAATTATTTAAACATTTTGAATGTTCTTTCGATTTACGATTTTTCATATAAATAATTTCTATTCTCGATTTGCACGATTTTTTGGAGAACGTGGCTATCGTGGAAGTCGAGGGATAGGTGTAATTAAAACAATCTGAAAATTCTCGATAAAAATCCTGACGAAAAGTTTTAGTTTTGTGATTAAGAGTGAAGCATCACGTTGGCTTGGCCTGACTGTAGTTATCAAAAGACTACAAAAAATATGATACTATAAAAACTTATTCCCTTTCAAAGAATTGTTTTTAGTGAATTTTTCGATAATTTAGGTACAATTATATCTGTATCTTAGAACTAAAAAGACCAATGTCAATATTTTACTGTTTTGTGTTAACCGTTCTGTTAGGTTTCTCTTCTTTTTCTTTTATTTTGCTGAAAAAGCAAAATTCTAATTTGACCCAGAAAACCTCCAGAGGCTTTTGCTAGCCAATGTCACTATGAACTCATCTACATTTAGTTCCAAGCCACAGATATATTGCCGACTAAAAGATTAGAAAGGATAGCTTATTATATTATATTATATTATATTATATTATATTATATTATATTATATTATATTATATTATATTATATTATATTATATTATATTATATTATATTATATTATATTATTATATTATATTATATTATATTATATTATATTATATTATATTATATTATATTATATTATATTATATTATATTATATTATATTATATTATATTATATTATATTATATTATATTATATTATATTATATTATATTATATTATATTATATTATATTATATTATATTATATTATATTATATTATATTATATTATATTATATTATATTATATTATATTATATTATATTATATTATATTATATTATATTATATTATATTATATTATATTATATTATATTATATTATATTATATTATATTATATTATATTATATTATATTATATTATATTATATTATATTATATTATATTATATTATATTATATTATATTATATTATATTATATTATATTATATTATATTATATTATATTATATTATATTATATTATATTATATTATATTATATTATATTATATTATATTATATTATATTATATTATATTATTATATTATATTATATTATATTATATTATATTATATTATATTATATTATATTATATTATATTATATTATTATATTATATTATATTATATTATATTATATTATATTATATTATATTATATTATATATTATATTTATATTATATTATATTATATTATATTATATTATATTATATTATATTATATTATATTATATTATATTATATTATATTATATTATATTATATTATATTATATTATATTATATTATATTATATTATATTATATTATATTATATTATATTATATTATATTATATTATATTATATTATATTATATTATATTATATTATATTATATTATATTATATTATATTATATTATATTATATTATATTATATTATATTATATTATATTATATTATATTATATTATATTATATTATATTATATTATATTATATTATATTATATTATATTATATTATATTATATTATATTATATTATATTATATTATATTATATTATATTATATTATATTATATTATATTATATTATATTATATTATATTATATTATATTATATTATATTATATTATATTATATTATATTATATTATATTATATTATATTATATTATATTATATTATATTATATTATATTATATTATATTATATTATATTATATTATATTATATTATATTATATTATATTATATTATATTATATTATATTATATTATATTATATTATATTATATTATATTATATTATATTATATTATATTATATTATATTATATTATATTATATTATATTATATTATATTATATTATATTATATTATATTATATTATATTATATTATATTATATTATATTATTATATTATATTATATTATATTATATTATATTATATTATATTATATTATATTATATTATATTATATTATATTATATTATATTATATTATATTATTATATTATATTATATTATATTATATTATATTATATTATATTATATTATATTATATTATATTATTATATTATATTATATTATATTATATTATATTATATTATATTATTATATTATATTATATTATATTATATTATATTATATTATATTATATTATATTATATTATATTATATTATATTATATTATATTATATTATATTATATTATATTATATTATATTATATTATATTATATTATATTATATTATATTATATTATATTATATTATATATTATATTATATTATATTATATTATATATATATTATATTATATTATATTATATTATATTATATATATTATATTATATTATATTATATTATTATATTATATTATATTATATTATATTATATTATATTATATTATATTATATTATATTATATTATATTATATTATATTATATTATACACTCATCGTGTGTAGATGGGCACCAAAATAACACCTTCGACCTTTTCCTCACTACAAACCCTGAAAACTATGTAGCTGAGGTCCGTGAACCTTTCGCAAATTCGGATCATTGTACCATTTCTGCCTCTTTCCCATTCTCCACTCTTCACAACGCTTCACATACAGCTACGAAGCGCTTGGTTTTCAATAACGGGAAAGCTTGTTGGGCTGAGCTTATAGATTTCTATGGCCATTTCAATTGGTAACTTTGTTTCCTTGATTCTAACGTGAATACCTTGGCCGAAATGGTTGTTAATAAAGCTAGGGATGGATAATTTCATCACATCCAGAAAGCTTCCGATTAAATCAAGAAATAAATCTCAGTTTAACCAGACGTGCAAGCCAGATCCAGAGAGGAAGCATTCAGAAATTGGCGTAATAACAAATGCGGTCATACTGATTCGCTACCCAAACAGGCGAGATCTTCGTGTGCCTCAGTACTTAGGCGCGAAAAGACTCTATACGAATAGCGTAGAGCTGTAAAACTATCGATAGTCGTCCCACTCGATAGTTTGAAAAAAATTATTGATACTATCGATAGTTTCGGAAAAAAAAAACTATCGATACTAAGAATTTTCAACATTTTAGGCTTTAACATCCAAAATTTTCATTTTGAAAAATTATGACTTTTTGAAAATAAATAAATAAATCCTCTAATTTTGCGCGAAAAATTTTTTTTCGCAACTATGTTGTAAGTAACTCCGAAACTGTTACAAAAATTACAAAAAAATGTTTATTTGATTTATAGAAATTTTGTTTCTAAGCATTTGGTGGTACTTGCATTAAAATTGGTCAAGTCGTTTTCAAGTTATGATTAAATATATTGACATAACTACCATATTTTGAGCGAAAAATTTGCCACGCCTATAAAAAAAATCTGAACCTGATGGAAAAAAACTGAAAACGGATTTGAATTGAGCACATCAAAATCATTATATATTATATAGTTTTATTTAAAGACGAGAACATCTTTTGTTTGTTGTAGACTAGTGTAATTAATCTGAATATGAACTTTGTTTATAACATAAAATTTTTGAATTATTTATAATACAGGTATGTGATGGATATCGATTCATTTTAAACGAAATCGTAAGCTCAAAAACAAATTAATTGGTTTTAGGTGTCATGAAAATGTAAACAAGGATCTTGGCTTCTAGCTGATTTCCGTTATGCGCTTGAGCCATTTGTTTTGACGCCCTATAGGACACGGGTTGCAGGTTCCGCTGTGTCAGGAAGAAGAAAGGTACCAACCCTGCAAAGTCGTAAAAATAATAAACATTTGCTGTACTCTCCACAATATGTGTAATTTTTTTTAAATTGACCAAAGTTCATTGCCAAATTTTAATTCATCAGAATTTACAAATGCTGAAGAAGATGATGTTAACAGTACAACAAATGTCGAAGCTAGCAGAATCAGAGATAGCGTAACCCAAAATATTTAAATTACTAGTTAACTGTTGTATTTCTAAGAATTTTTGTTTTAAAATGTTTTTTTCGTAGGCTAGTTTTTCAATTTCTTTATGATGTTTCTCGTTTTCTAATCTTTGCTTGTTTAGTACTTCCGCTTGTTCCTTTATACGGTCAGACATTTCATCCAATGTTTTATAAACTTTACGGGTATTAACCTCTAGACTTTTTAATACTTCAACACTGTTTTCCACATAACACTGAATTTTATTAAAGTCTTTGATATTTCGGAGTAGATATTCGTCTCATCGGTCATAAACTTTTCTAAGTTTGTTTGCAAGCTCAGTTCTTCACTTTTTCTTTTCCTTGGCTGGCTTGTGCTTTTTCCAAGCGTCTGTTTCTTTAATTGGTGGGCCAATATTATTTAAGTTATTTGTAAAAGTTTGCCAAAGATTATCAACTGTAGTTCCATCTCGTTTTTTAAATCCTCTGACGAAATCTGGGTGTTTTTCCATAAAGTCAATATGTCTGTTATTTGAGTGTTTACCCCTGTAAATATGTGTTAAGATTAATTTTTATAAATTTTACTTACATTTTTCTCAAATTATTTAAATAAAATTGTTCACAAATGCAAAAAATTTTGAATCGTTCTTCCCCGCCTTGTCGATTTAAAAACGAAAAAAATAGAATTTTCATTTTCCACATCACCTCTACGTTGCTATATTTTCATAGAACAGAATGGGAAACGAAACTGCATTCGATATGAAACAAAAACGAAATAGAAAAGAAATATATCTCTGCATCACAGCCTTTTACGTTTTTCAGTCTATTTCAAATCGAAAACGATTTCCATCACATTCATTATAGTTCAATAAATTGAAGTGAACGTGATTTTTCATAAAATAATAAAATGTGATCAGATAGCGTTTGATTTCAACAGAAGATCCATGGTAGGGCAGGTTAAGAAATGCAGTTCCTATAACACCTAGGAACTCAAAAATAGTTAGTGATAGGGTTATTTAAAGCTGATCCCCTTTAGCTTACACAGTTGACAGAATATTGAGGTATTTAGGACACCTGCAATACATGTTGGAAATATCAACTACCGGTCCACTTTATTCTATTACGTACTTTAGTTTTTACACGGAAAAATAACAGAAATTATTTACTGAAAAATATTATTCTTCTTAATTAATAATGTAGTATATTAACTTTTTCAATCAGAATAGTCATCATTACACACAAATCTATTTAGAATATGAACTTATAAGATTTTATGTAAGAATATACCTAAATGGAGAATTTTAATGGAAATTATTTTTAATAATATAACATTGCACTGAAGAGCATAATTATATTTACTAAGCTTTGTTTTAGTTTATAGAATTTAATTCTTTATATTAGTGTAAATAATTACAACTTAAGACGGAATTACCATCATTGGAAATTTACTGATATCTGTACTGGTTACTATGTACTCTCCATTATTACAAATCTAATAAATTGTGAAGCATAAACAGAGAATTCAAGTGATAACTGTCTCCTTTTTGTAGTTATCAAGATATTGGTGTTCTTCGGAGGGATTTTGGTTTATAACCAAAGTGGAGTACACATAAACTTAAATATTAATAAATTGTAAGAGAAATATTCTTTCTGTATTAACAACTTTAAACTAAATTGTGAAAGTCGAAATTTAAATACATACTATATACAAAGTTTTTTTTTCAATTTTAAGCCCAATACGCATTGATAAGTTTTATGTCATTAGTAAATTAAATAAATATTAACATAAAAATTTTTTTCTAGGGTTTTAAGCTGGATTCACCCATTGTTTCGTAACAAAAATTTTGTTGATTAATTGTTTTTATATTAAAAATAAACTTAAATAAATATTAACATGGAGTTATATGAATCAGTTGCACTGGAGCTTATTTCAGAAATAAAAAAGCCGGACAGGGAATGCTCGCATGATATGAGTAACAAAAGTTACTAAAATAATCATATGAAGCGAGGTATGTGGTTACCAATAACAACCTTTATTGGAATGGGAAGTAAGTTAAATTTTTTTGCTTTACTATTATAAATTTATATACATACATATGTATATGTTGCACTTTGATAAAAACACATGAAAATGGGAATTTTTTATTTTTATGAATTTTATTTATTTAGATTTCATTAAGCGAATTTATTGTCAGGAACGTGTCTACCGTGTAAAACGAGGAATAGGTGTATTATGTTTTTAATATAATTTAAAAAATGTATAAGCGTAAATGAATAATAAAATTGATGAAGACTGAGTTAGTTGTCGAAATAATTCGTGTATATATTTCTGACTGTTGCAGCTTCAGTAGAGGAACGGTTTGAGCAAACGCGCCCTGTCGACCGCAGATCTTCATAACTTTCTCTTCGCCTCGATCCAGAAATGACGACACTATATATGTCTTCTCTGTCAATAAGTTCGGTTTGCATATAATGCGAAGATGTCCTCTCTCAAAGAAAGTTATGAAGGCAAACTGTTGCTTTTACTATATTTATTGCAGTTTCCTTACAGGCAATTATAGGTTTTCTATAAATTCGAAAACGATTGGTCAATATACCAAATGTATTTTTTACTATTCGCCTGGCCCCGGATAGATGTTTGTTGAAATTTTGATCGTGTGCTGGCATAATTCCGCAGCTACGTCCAGGATAAGGGCAAAGTATATTTTTTTTTAAAGGAAAAGATTCATCAGCGAGAAATACATACAGGGTTGATATATTAGTGCCAGGTAAAGCCTTTGCACCGGGAAATTTCATATCTTCAGAGTTCTCGAGAACAGTTTTTCCAAATTTACAATTTTTAAAAATACCCCAATCACTGTTGTGGCCCAAGGCTCCAATGTCAACTAATATAAATTTATAATCCGCATCAGCTACAGCCATCAAAACGATACTGTGTGTGTGTTTATAATTGTACGTTAGTGAATTGAGATTCGGAAATGCCTGTAAATATACAGTTTCATAATATGGCAATTAATATTTTAATACCTGTATAACGACGTGTTCCCTCTATCAATCCCAAACTGTTGCTTTCCGATTGTTTTGGAAATACGAATTGAAATTTCTTTCATATTAGTTCCGTTGTTTCCTTTATTACTTTCGATGTAGTGGATACCCCAATTCGGAAGCCATAGTATCCAATGGATTTCATTGAATCGCCACTAGCCAAATATCAACAAACACAAAGCTTATTATTAATTCTGCAATATTTTATTCATCACCCAACTTAAGGTTAAAGACAATCTTTCTGCTAACGTAATGTGCTCTTGTTGGCGGATAGCCAGAGATTGCGTTTCAGGCCCTAATATTTGGAGAATTTCATCTAATGTGTGGGGATCCATACGATGGGAATTTATAAATGATTCTGTATCATTTAACCTCATCTCTGAGACCAAAACGTAGAAGTAGCCCTTTTTCTTCATTTCTTTCAGCAGCTTCCTAACTGCAATTCTCTTCATTTTCGTTTTGTTTTCATATATATATCTTGCCAACAATCGAGTTTCCCTTAAGTCAATTGATATTAAAAGAAACACTTGACTTTCATCCATTATTATTTTTTAATTAGTTTGTTTTTTAATTTACAATTTGTTTATTTTTGTTTTTTTTTTTCATATATATATCTTACCAACAATCGAGCTTCCCTTAAGTCAATTGATATTAAAAGAAACACTTGACTTTCATCCATTATTATTTTTTAATTAAAGTTTGTTTTTTAATTTACAATTTGTTTATTACAAAATAACTAATATAGTGTGACACAAGGAAAACAATCAAATTTCAAGTATCTGCTACTGTGCTGCCAAATTGTAAAACTAACTCGCCTTGTTAACAAAAATATTTCATATGGTACCCTTGTTTTTCCAGAACAATTGTTCGAAATGGGTGAATCGTTTCAAAACAAACTTCCCAAAAAATAAAAACAAGCGTTTTGTTCCGAAACAATAGATGAGTCCAGCTTTAGTGTACAGCAAGACATAAAACAAGTCAAGATATAAAAAAGGTTTTGCATGTGCAATATTAAATACACACGATTTGCAATATAGATACGGAAAAATATACAGAAAATTCGAAAAATATGTCTACAATTATTGCGTGGAAGTCTTATAGTCTACATTAAATGGTCCAAGAAAATCTTGGAAGCCACTACTAAGGAAAACATATTGAAAATTCATCCCATAGCACAATTTAAATGATATAAATTTGAAAAAAAATCGACAAACAATACATTGTAACATGCAATAAACCAAGCAGTTTAAAAAACCATCTCAACAAAATCATTTTAATTTATCTAAGCAGAAATAACATATGTTATATAAAAGGATAAAATAAACATCAAATGGATAAATAAGTGCTATTGAACTAACCAGGACAGTGTTTTAATAAAAGAACATAAAATGGAGACAAGAAAACCAGATAAATCGCGGCATGTGACGTCATCAACATTATATTGACATCTTTGGTTTTAACAGAAGTATATATATAAGTTTTTGAAAAATGTTGTACACATACAATTTTTTTTATTTTTTAGAGGATAATAGTAGATTTATATATTTTTTCATTATATCTAATGTATTTTGAAGTATTTCTAGGGATATAATATTCTATATCATCTTCCATAAGTTTATTTCATAGTTGTGGCACTCAATCCTCCTCACAAATATTACCAGAAAAGTTCGCTTCGTCAACATGAACTTTTATCAATAACATTTCTGACTCTGCACCAGCATTAGAGTCATCCTAATCAAATTAAGAATTTGTTGCATTCCTCTTGCTGTTAAACACTTTTATAATTTCATAATTGACTAAATATACAAAAAAGTAAGAATGCACAAGTAAAGAAAATTGCAACAAAAATATTAAAGGAAATACCCCATTTATTCGCCATATTGTATATATACAACAGATAATTTATGATCTCAAGATATCGTCTAATTAAAATGTTACAATTTTTTGTTATATTTCATTTGCTTATGAACTATTGTAACTGCAAAAAAATTTTCACTGAATTATCTTAAGTTTTAATGTTAATTTTTCACAAAATAAATATCAAAAAAGTTGGCACACTTGACCGAACGAAAATAAGGATTTCATTTTAAATTACTTTGTTAACAAATATTATATCGCTAGATGTGAGAAATGTGCTCTCAAATCGTGATGTTGTATATAAACAACAAGTGCATGAAAGGGCTAAAGCTTTCCAAGTATCGAGCTAATGAACATTTACTAAATTGCAAACCTATTCTGGTTCAGAAATCACTTTGATACCTTGGTTACCAAGCCAAATACATGGAAAACTGGCTATGAACCCTTTATACATTGGCTATCAAGCCAAATACATGGCAAACTAGCTATGAACCCTTGATACCTTGGCTATTAAAAATAACAGTTCCTTATTTTTTAAACAAACTTCTACGAGGGTTGGACGAGGGGTTTGAGCCAAAAAGAACGAGAACCCTGTAGAAGATAGTTGTCCTTATATTTCCTCGTAAGGCAAGTACAACGAAGGGTTAAGAATTGGAGAGAGAGAAAAGATATTGGGTTAGTGTAACTTCTTTTCTATGGTAAGTACATAGGATATATTTACCTTTAGAGTGGGAGTCCAAAACATAATTAAAAAGTCAGTATTATTTAAGTAAACGTTATAAAACTTTATTTATTTATTAATTTTAATTTACAGATAAATTTTTTATTCTAATTATCTATGTTATGGCAAGTTTTAGAAGTTTATATCACAGGTAAGTAAAAATCGCGGGTAGGTATTTTTAATTAAAATTTCAAGTTGAATGATATTCATGTTAATAGGACAACGGTTAAGCGACAAGTAAGTTTTGATCCGAGATAAATGAAATATCAAGGGTTAATAATCTTCCAACATAAATCGAATTTCCAGTAAAAATTAAAAAAAATGCAAATTTAGCGTTTTAAAACCGCCGTTTACTCAAAAATAATGTTTAAAGGCAACTTTAGACGTGGCGCCGGCCTTGACGTGTGTCAACAATAAAACGCTGGCCTGGGTTGCAGGGTTATGTGTTTCTATTCACCTGATGTTCATTGATCTTGTGTTTCCTCTTGTTGTAGCCTTGATTTTGGTTGTTGTATCTGATTGTGTGATGGAGAAAAGAGTAATTGTTAAAGAGATAAAAATGTTCTAGAGTATAAAAAACAGGATTGAGAGGTATTTGAAAAAATGTATTTCATGGAGGTGTGAGTCAACATCCAAATATTCAGCATTCAACGTGGCCGGCTTGTAGGGATGTATTTTCCAATATCACCAGAGTTCTTTGACATCGGGAGTGCCAAGCTTTCAAGTATGTTTTCTGGGAGCCATTATCCACTAGTCTGGCATCGAGCGTGCCCAACTTTAGAGTATTTTTTCTGTTAGCCATTATCCACTAGTCTGGCATTGAGCGTACCCAGCTTTTAACTACCCTAAGGGGAGCCTCCGCCTCTAAACGAAGCGAGAGATTGCGTAGCATTGGTGGTATGCGTGTGGCTTAGATCAGATAGCAAAGTGAGGTTGACAAGTAATATAAATGGGGGAAACAAACTTTCTTGACAAGAGTTGGAAGAGCAGTTAGAGATACAGATGTCGACTTTGAAAAGAAGAGTTTGTAATATTATTAAGTCATACTGGATTGATGACTGAGCTACCTAATCTACTATCTACACGCAATATTGAATCCAGTTGTTTATTTTAAAGCACAGTTTTTTGTTAAAGGCTTGGGTTTTCATTGTGCAGTACATTGAATAATACAATTCTGAGCAGTTAATCTCTATGAGCGAGGTATAAGTATATATAATCGACTATGAGTAAAACGATTTAATTCAAGAGAGTGGCAAACTTTTTTTGGTGAGAGTTGGAATAGGGTATAAGGTGGTCAAAGACCAGAAAAAAGATATAACTTTGTAAAACAAAGTAGCTATTATATTATTTCGTAAGCAAATGGTTTGCTCTACCCTCAGTAAAAGTTCCTTTTCTCCATATTATCTTGGCGGGGTTAGTAGCCCAGGAAAGGCGCTAGACAATGAGCATCTAGTCAAAAATAGCCAAATAATAAAGAAATTTGAGTCAGACTGAGAGTATAATGCGCAAAATAAATAATGTAAAGTTCGCGCGATCCTCATAGGGTTAAATTTGGGGGAAAGTGTAGGGTTACCGGAGTAAATTAACTATTTGGTAAAATCGGGATACAAGAAGGGTGTGAAGTTAGCTTCGTAAGTTAAATTCTTCTTTTAACATTTTATAATTTTAACAGTCACTGTTATTTAACATGAAAAAGTGTGCAGTTAGCTTCGTAAGTTATATTCTTTTTTCAATAACAGTAGAAATAAACGAATTAACATTGCATTACGAAGCTAAATTTTTTTAGGTGTTGTATTTTAATTTGAAAGATAATTGAAAAACATTAAAATCTAAAAAAAATGTAAAATATTTATTGTTATTGTACAAATTGTAGTTTTATAAAAGCATACAGTAATATAAAATAAAAAAAAATCAGGTAAAAGATAAAATTCTGGGGGAATTGAACCTATTTGGGTGGAAAGATATTCCATCAAGGAATTCACGAGTTTTTACCCCATGACCCAAAAGTCCTTGTGGACCGAGATATACCCCGTTGAAAAAGGCCATATTTGACCATAGACACATTAACTATTCGAAAAATCGGGTAAAAGATAAAATTCTGGGGGAATTGAACCTATTTGGGTGGAAAGATATTCCATCAAGGAATTCACGAGTTTTTACCTCATGACCCAAAAGTCCTTGTGGACCGAGATATACCCCCCTAGAAAAAGAAATAACAGGCGGCGAATAATAGTGCAATATATTAGTATTTAGTATGAGAATGTTAGAGGCTAAAAAAATTAGCACTAGATACTAATATATAGTAGTAAAAAGAGTGAATAGGGGCTATGTATCAGCGCTATATAATATCTAGTCAAAAATAAATCACAGGGGTTAAAAACTAACACTAAATATTAATACATAGTATAAAAAGAGTGGGTATGGGCCAACGAGTAGCACGATGTATTAATGTCTAGTAAAAAAAGAATAGGGGCCAAAACTTGGCACTAAATTTTATTATATAGTATGAAGTGTATAGGGAGGGGCTAATGAATAGCACTATTGTTTGCTTGTCGCCTTAATACCAGAAGAAATATATGTTTGGGCTACTCACCGATTTGTGGTCAAATGTGAATGAGGGTAATTGGACAACTGAGCAAGTATTGAGCATTTTTTTTCGTATTATATTTGTTTCTAGATGTAGTTAATTTTAAAATGTTGTAGCTTTAATTATTAGATGGTATAGTTTTTGTTTTTATTCGTAAGTTATTTTGGAGCTTTGATGTAACTTTTGTATTTTTAATTCGCGTAATTTTCATTTTTGTTAGAATTTATTTTTAATTTAAGTAACTTAACAAATTTATTTATTTTAATTTTTATTTAACTGAAATGATTTTCCACAGCTCTCAATGGGTTAACGAGAACTTATAAATATTATTATTTTGTTCTGATGTTATTTATTTTCGATCTATTCGTTATTATTATATTGATTGTTTTTGTTTTGTGTAAATTTGTTTCTTGTGTAATTTGTTGTTAGTGTTTTTTGTTTTTAATATTTTGTTTTGTGCTATACGCCGAGTTATTTCTTTTTAATTTCAATTTATGTTTTTTGTTACATTTTTTTTTAATATACTTAAATTTTTTTTGGTATAATTTTATTTTAGTTTATTGCCATTTTTGTCTGTTTGTTTTTTGTGAAAAGGGAAATTGTTTTTATTTTGTAATTAATATTTTCTTACAATGCCGAAAGGTAAATGTTTATTTTTATGTAACATTAAAGAGTGATTGAACTTAACGTTAGTTATGTACTAAGACTAAACAATTATATATTAAAATTTTTACTGTTTTTCTCTTTTTGTATTATATTAATTTGGCTGTTTTATTAAATGTTTTTTTATTGTCACTTTATATGATTAAATTAGTTTAACACCAAATATACAGTATGTAAAACCCATATTCGTACACCCGATAAAAATAAGAAAATGTATAAAATATTTAACGCATAAGCAAATTTTTAAAAATTTCGTGTACATTTATTGCTTTTATGACAAAATACAAGTTATCATATAAATCGACCGCTAAATGGCGGAGTATTCACATAATGGATAACAAAAACCGTATTCGTACAGATGGCAATACCATATTTTTCTTGTTGTTAACGCGAGTTTTAAACTATTTTATTTGTGTGGTTCCCCATTTTAATTGTTGCGTCTGCATTTTCATAAAATATCATAGTCAGATGAATTATTATAAAAAGTTGGGAAAATTCAACATGGGCAGAAAATAAAGTAAGCTTTCAGATGAACAACGAAAAATAATAATAGATCTACACATTGATGAAAAATCTTTACGGTAAATTGCCATAATAATGAAGCGCAGTGCTTCTACTATCCAATACGTGGTGTTAAAATATAAAAAAAAGGACAATTTAAAAAAGCGCAGCGAAATGTAACCCGCGCAAGTTAACAAGAAGACAGTGCTCAGTCCCTACGTCGTTAAACTCGCATCGATCCTTCTATAACTGGCGTTACACTTGCTAAAAGTTTTGAACAGAACTTTGGAATTCACGTTACACCTCAAACAGTTCGATTTTACATTAAAAGAATTGGATTCAAAAGTCGGTATGCTGTCAGAAAACCAATTACTCGGTAATGGTTTGGGGTTGCTTTTCAGCATCAGGAGTTGGGAATCCATATTTCATTGATGGAATTATGACAGCAAGAGACTATATAAATATTTTAAAGAAACATGTGAAGCAAAGTGCAAGAAAAATTGGCATTTCCAGGTATGTTATCTTTCAACAAGACAATGATCCCAAATATACAGCGCTGGATTCCCGACATTGGATCCTGTACAACTGCCCCAAATACCTGAAAACGCCATGTCAAAGACCAGATCTCAATCTTATTGAGAATTTGTGGTCAATTTTCAAGAAAAATTTGAAACTTTACGACATTAGAAAAGTAAAAAACCTGAAAGTAGCATTGAGGACGTAATGAATAAAATATCACCACAATTAACTTCCAAACTAGTGGAATCGATGCCAAGACGTCTCAATGCTGTCATAAAGCAAAAAGAATATAAAACAAAATATTAATTTTAATCCTTATGCATAATATTCTTAATTTTATTGAAATTGTTACTCTGTACGAACCTTCGCGAATGGGTGGCCATCTTGTCGCGATGCAAAGGCTTACGTGCAAGGACACATAAGGCTAAGCTGGCAGGACCTCCCATACCAGAGTGGCTAATGTCGAGCACTAAATTAAGAACTGCTCATCCCCTGTCTGATAGCGTCTGTTTTTCCCATATGGGGCGGCTATTAGACGTTACCTTCTTGGTGATCTGCTCCAATCCTTGGTCAAGGTTGGGCAACAAGCATGTAAAGTCCGTTTGAATTCTTGGATTCCTTCGTTAATTGTTCGAAATCCATCAGCGTCTGTTTCTATATTGGGCGGCTTGGTGATCTGTCTGCTCCCAGAGGGACGGCAGCTTTCTAAAACATGGCGGTCATGTATAAAACGCACTATTTTCCCTGTTAGTCCGATGAGTAAAAGAGAATCGAGCCCCATGTATCCGATCGGGGGCCCACAACAACGTCCTTGGGTTGTGGTGAATCGAATGTTACCAAAGTCCAGATTAGTCTGATAGAGACACCAGGTCAGGCTAGTCTGCATGCTACTGGTATCGAACTAAAAGCAGGAGGAAGTAAGGGGAAACCTCGACCTTCCAAACGCGTAAACCCTGCCCCGAAAGGGAGTAGTGGCAGAGGGGTGCCTCTGGATTCAAAGGCAAGCACCTCTAAAGCTGCCTTTGCCCGCACCGGCAAAGGACCGACCCTGCTTCGGGTCCTGCTAACCGGAGTCCTCGTGCTGCAGGTAACCCTGTGCCTATTGTGAATAAGGGATACGCGAACAAGTCTTCGGTCTCCCAAACTTCACCACCCACTGCCAGTGAAGGAAATGCGAACAAGTCTTCGATTTCTGGATCTGTGCTCTCAGACAAGAAAACGTCCCAAAGGCACAAAACTCCTGCCAGAAGGGCAGGACGAATCCTATTTGGCCGAACAGCCTAAGCAACCCCCTCTGGCATCAAAGGGGGAGCCTAAACAGCAACGTTCGGAAGAGGAGGAGTAAAGGCAGGGCCAACAGCCCGGGACTAAACGTCCGAAGCCATCAATGAATGGGTCCTTTAGTGAGGCGGCCAAAGGTCATCTCATACGAGCCATCATTGGCAGAAGAGACGCTGATTGCTCTATTTCCCGAGAGAACTGGGAATTAGTGCGGAAGACGCTGAAGGGAGTGTTCTGGAGAGTCCTAAGGGAAAACCTAGGCCCTTTCCCCCCGTGTAACAATGCTAGATGGTATCGCGGGACTTATGACTCCGAGCGTTTTATTATCAAAAAAATTAAACACAGAAACGATCCCGTTTTTAAGTTTTTTATTTTATTGAATTCCAATAAGAACTAACAGCTTTAAACTTATTACAATATTTTAAAACTAAATATTATTTAAAAATTCAGCTGACATCTGTTGAAAAGTATTGCCAAAAATAAAAAATAAAGTAACAAAATAATAATGATTGCTAAATATTGTTGAATAAGCAGTATGCAGTTTATTGAACTTTAAGTTTAGTGAATTGTTATTATTGCAGTGTATGCAATTTATTGAGCGTTAAATTTAGTGAATTGTTATTATTGCTGATTAGCAAAGTTAAGTTTATTGAACTAGGAAAATCAATACTGCATATTGTTATTGTTTCCAGTTAATGGTCATGGGTAGAGAATGTGTTGAATTGTTATCGGAATGAGTGGTTGCCATAACTCGGGCGCGTTAAGCTCATGGCCTGCTCAAACAAGCGATTGGTTTTGCTTCTAAAGCAGGCGATCGCCCTTTTGAAAGGCCTATGGGAGGGTGCTAGACTCGACGTGTTGTCTCTTTATGAGATTCCACATTCCCGAACTCCTGACGAACCATCCGATAAGAAGGATATCCTGGATCTCATACGTTGCGGTAACGCTGACATCCCTTCACATGATCGGATGGTTGTCAAGGTCTCCACATCATATGGCTCATCCAGGTCTACCGGGGGGACAGGGAAGAACCGGTACAGGACGAGAAAGATCCTGCTCCGGAGGATGTGTCTTGTGACGAGAGCACTAGTTTTTTCGCGCAAGAAGAAACACTTCTAGGTGATCTTTTTGAGCCAATGGACCAAGTGGTTGACGGGGATGCCCTCTTGGACTCTGACCAAAACGACGTCAACGTCACAGTCATCCCAAAAGACAATAATGGTAAAGGTAACTCAGGTTAACTTTCACCATTCTAAAGCACCATCGGCTGCGCTGCTCCTCCGCTTGATTGAGAGAGGAGTGGAACTGGCACTAGTTCAGGAACCCTGGATAGTTGGTGACAGGGTCTGTGGACTACGTGCGGAGAACTATAAGCTGCTACATGTTACGGGGTCAGGTAATATCAGATCGTGGATTTTGGCAAGCAAGAATTTGAGTATCTTCACACTATCTGATTACAGCGATTACAATACGGTAGCAGTGGCCTGGGAGACCGGATCTGGTACCATTTTTGTGGTCTCGAGTTACGTGGCCTACGACCATAGCGAACTTCAACCGAATGAAAAGGTTCGTGGCTTGACAAATACGGCGATAATGGGAAATACGCCGCTTAGTATTGTGGCTGACGCCAACGCATACCATACTGCTTGGGGAAGCTCGGTCACAAACGTAAGGGGTAAGTCTCTTTTTGAAATTATCTTTTGTAGTAGTTTAGATATAATGAATACTGACAGGAAACCTACCTTTGTGGCTTCGAACAGAAGGGAGTTCTTATTGTAACATTGGCCAGTTCCAAGCACTCAGATTTGGAGATTGGGTCTGCCGTTCAATGACTACTGTACTGGTTGTAAGGATGAGGAAGAGGAGGAGACTGTCGAGCATTTCCTGTGCCAGTGTCCGAGTTTTTCGGACATTAGGACTGCTTTCCTTGGCAGTCCGTTTCTGAATGCCTTGTCGGATTTGGTTGATGTGAATATCGACGGGATCTCTTCTTTTGTGAATACGTCTGGTTGGTTCGGATCGGACCGGGACGCGGCCATGTAGGTTGTTCATTTTCTGGATTACTGATGGGTATCACAGTGGGATCAATAGTGGACCCAGGTGGGCTGGATGTTGTCTGGCTACCCATCGTAACTAACTAACTAACTACTCAGTACGAATACGGTTTTTGTTATCCATTTTACATACATACATACATTTTACTTGTATTTTGTCATAAAAACAATAAATATACACAAAATTTTCAAAAATTAGCATATGCGGTGAATATTTTGTAAATTTTCTTATTTTTATCGGGTATACGAATATGGGTTTTGCATAATGTACGTGCACTCTTTATGTGTTATGTTTCCGTTTCTTTAAATATATATATATATATATATATATATATATATATATATATATATATATATATATTAATGTATTGTTTGTTCTTGTTTTAATGTTTTTAATTATTTCTTTAATTTTTGTATTGTAAGTACCTACATTAGTATATTAATATCAGTTTTGTTCGTGTGTTATCTGATTTGCACTGTAAAATAATTTTTTTTTCCTTTTCTGTTGTTTTTGTATTTTATTTAATTTCACAAATTTTTGTTTTCTCAACATAAATATGAAATGTTCTGTTATTGTTTTTGTGTTGTGTCTATGGTTGTTATCCTTTTTTAATTTTATTTTTGTTCTTGTCTTTTTTTATTATTCACCATTCACTTTTTAGCGTTTTAATTTTTGATTTATGTTTTAATTAATTCGGGATTAGTATTTTATTTTGACTTTTTTAAAATTTAATTTATTATTTACATATAACAAATATAGTATATTGCAAAAAATTTTTTGTTTTTTTTAACACTTAAATAAACACTACCCTTTTTTTGCTGCTTGATCAGTAGTTAGAAACTTATTTCTAGTGAGAGACTTACGGGCGTGTTTCCATTATTTCCAAGAGATTATTAAGAGTAACATACATACCTTCTTAATCATTTTGGTGGTGCTTTTTTATTTTGGTCTTGTGAGAGTTGCTCTTAAATGGTTAGTCTTCAAGAGGTTTGATGGGGGATTAAGTAAGAAATTTCTTGAGTTGGCATATGGAATCACAACTTCGAAAGCCAGAAGGTTACGAGTGGGCGGGACCTGGAATAGGTTACAAGCAAAAACCTCGAAGGACCGTGAAAATAACAGTTTGTTATTTTTTAAATAAACTTCTTCTACGAGGGTTGGACAAGGGGTTTGAGCCAAAAAGAACGAGAACCCTGTAGGAGAAAGTTTGGCGTTATATTTGCTCGTAAGGCAAGTATAACGTATGGTTAGAAATGGGAGAGAGAGAAAAGATATTTGGTTAGAGTAACTTCTTTTCTATGGTAAGTACATAGGACATATTTACCTTTAGCGTGGGAGCGTTTTGGACTCCCAAAAAAAGGTGAGTATTAAGTATTAAGTATTAAGTATTAAGTATTAAGTATTAAGTATTAAGTATTAAGTATTAAGTATTAAGTATTAAGTATTAAGTATTAAGTATTAAGTATTAAGTATTAAGTATTAAGTATTAAGTATTAAGTATTAAGTATTAAGTATTAAGTATTAAGTATTAAGTATTAAGTATTAAGTATTAAGTATTAAGTATTAAGTATTAAGTATTAAGTATTAAGTATTAAGTATTAAGTATTAAGTATTAAGTATTAAGTATTAAGTATTAAGTATTAAGTATTAAGTATTAAGTATTAAGTATTAAGTATTAAGTATTAAGTATTAAGTATTAAGTATTAAGTATTAAGTATTAAGTATTAAGTATTAAGTATTAAGTATTAAGTATTAAGTATTAAGTATTAAGTATTAAGTATTAAGTATTAAGTATTAAGTATTAAGTATTAAGTATTAAGTATTAAGTATTAAGTATTAAGTATTAAGTATTAAGTATTAAGTATTAAGTATTAAGTATTAAGTATTAAGTATTAAGTATTAAGTATTAAGTATTAAGTATTAAGTATTAAGTATTAAGTATTAAGTATTAAGTATTAAGTATTAAGTATTAAGTATTAAGTATTAAGTATTAAGTATTAAGTATTAAGTATTAAGTATTAAGTATTAAGTATTAAGTATTTAAGTAAACGTTATAAAACTTTATTTATTAATTTTAATTTGCAAATTATTTTTTTATTCTAATTTTCTATGTTAGGGTAAGTTTTAGAAGCTTATAGCACAGGTAAGTAAACATCGCGGGTATTTTAAATTAAAATTTCAAGTTAAATGAAATGAATGTTAATAGGACAACGGTTAAGAAACAAGTAATATCAAGAGTTAATAATCTTCCAACATAAATTGAATTTCCAATAAAAATTAAAAAAAAAAAATCCAAATTTAGCGTTTTAAAACCGTGAATTAAAAAAACCGTTTATACAAAAATAATGTCTAAAGGCAACTTTAGGCAGCTATCAAGCCAAATACCTGTATAACTGACTATGAACCCTTGATACATTGGATTTCAACTAAATACATGGAAAACTGGCTATGAACCCTTGATGTCTTGGCTATCAAGCCCAATATATGGAAAACTGTCTATGAACCATTGATCTTTGACTATCAAACCAAATACAGCGAAAACTGGCTATGAACCCTTGATACCTTGGATCCAAAGAAAAACTACTGCTTTTGAGATTTTTTATTTATTTATTTTTTGAATAATATTTTTGACCAATTGGTAATTAATTGATGGATAGGGGTAAATTATTATTTTAATAAAATCCACCTACTGTTGGTAAACATTCACCCTTATTCCAGTTGTCGTCGTAAATATCGCTGTTGTTTTTATTTCAACTTCACCCTTTATCGTCGTCGTTGTCACTTTGAAACAAACTTGATATGCTATAACAGCCTTACTACGACGACGACAGTATATCGTTTTTTTTTTTTTTAATAATCTACAACTCACCACCCGAAACCAAAAATTTTTTTAAATAATAATTGCTACTTCATCAATAGGTTTAGAAGTTACTTCCGTCTAAATGAAGTAGCTTTTATACATGTGCTCGAGCCAATAGAATTAGACTTAAAGAGTGGAGTTCGATCAACGTTAATTTCTAAGAAAATCAAATTGGCAGCTACATTGAGGTTTTTAGTCAAGGGTTCTTATCAGCTTAGCGTGGGAAACGACATTGACTTGGGGTTGTCATAGCCAGTTATTTCAGAAATTCTTAATGACACCCTTGATGCGTTAGATAAGAAAGTTTGTGCGAAGTGGTTTACATTTGACAAGACAACTGCGAAAAAAATGAAGCGAAATTTCCATTTTACAATAAAACAGATTTTCTTGCGGTACTGGTTGTATAGATGGAACCCATATCAAAATTATAGCTCCAAGCAGAGTTGCCAGAAATATTTTTGAAAAATACCTACTCGTACTGAAAAATAATCAGGGGCTTAATTCTGGTATTCGTGATCGAAATGAAATGCGAATCGAAAAATATTTCGATATCGTAAAATTTTCTAATAATGTTACTCGATACAAAACGAAGCACAAGTGTTGTAAAAGGTTTAAAATTCGTTTTAGAACACTGGATAAAATACTAAAAAAATTATGAAATTGATTGAAACAGAAAATAAATAAATAAAATCAAAAAATAAGTAAGTGAAACTTACTACCTCACCGAGGTTAAAACAATTTTTTTTTTGATTCTTAAATTATAGTGAGATAGATATATATTCTTTTTATTGGCAAAAGCGATCGAAAATTTTTGCCATAAAGTTCCTAAGTTTAAAATGATTAAATTTTCAACTACCTTTTTTAAATTAATTTTCTTGCGAAAAACGTCTCTTCTGATGCTTCTTTGCATTTGAGTAAAAACTCACAAGCTTACGTCCGAATTATTTTTCGATATCGAATACCATTATTAGAAATTCCGATTAATTTTATTTGTTATCGAATAAGAGAATTCCAAATAGTCAAAATATCGTTCGTTCGAATAAGAATTCGTTCGTATACGAATGCCAGAATTAGCGCCCAAATTTTTTCCTACTCGTTAAAATGATTTTCCCTACGAAAAACATCAAAGGTATCCATATGAATATATTATTTTGGGTTTTTTTATGAAATTAGTTAAAATCCATAAATTTTATGTATAAAAAAAAACTGTTTCAAAATTCTAATTCATAACATATGTATACACGGCTTTTAATCAAACCAACTAAGAGCTATTTCATACGACATATTGGCGCCGAATTCAAATATGCGCTCCATTTTTTGAGATTGGTTCTAGTTTCCGAGATATTATATAAAATGTATTTTTTATATTTTGTAATACAATGTCAATTTTATTCAATAAAGAGAAAAAAACATCGATATGAAGAGTATAGTAACTGAGTCGTTTGTATTGTCTAGGATCTATTTCACGCTTTGGAGTCACTCATCCTTGAAATCGTCTTTCGATTTTCGCCAAATCTTGGTGTATTCGCTCTCCGTACTCATCGCTTGTATCACCTACACTAGGCGATAATTAAAAGTATATGTATATTCGCAGTTAATACGATCATGTTGCTTGCTAAGAATAAAAGCGCACTTGAGATATTTTTAAACTCATATTAAAATATAAAATAATAACGTATGTATCTGAAAACTAAAAGTAAGTTTTGAAACATACAATATAGAAGAAATTGTATTTTTATGGACTTGTTATAAATTAAAGTATAATTCACACGCGATAATTGAAAGCATAAAAATAAAACATATAAAATGAAATTAATTCCAACATTAAATTATACATATTTACTACTTGTCTAATGTTTCTCAAGGAATCCTTGCTCATTGAACCAGAATCTCTGTTCAGATGCTCATATCATTAGTACTGCTATTTAGAAAGATGATATTTTATCAATGGGGTTCAAATCGATAATTGGGACAAAAATTCCTATACTTGGTTTTTAGTTTTAAAAAAATGTCTGCAATGCGTAATGTGTATTCAGGATCTTTGTTCTGTTAGAAGAGAATCGATCCTAATTTAATTTTTTAGGTAGATTTCTTAAAATTTTTCTGAAGTATTGTCACAAATACATTGGATGTGATATTTCCATCGATTTTTACGAGTTATTACAGACTCTTTTGAGATAAACACCACTAAGCCATAATATTCCTTCCATTATACTTTACAGTATGCTGAAAATTAAGCTTGCCGTGGTCTCAACATAGAAACTCGACGGAATATTAAAATTTATGTAGTTCTATTGAACTGAATTTTGTAAAATGATACGTACTTATCGTTGTCGTTACTTTATAAATCTCAACTACTTTGTTTTCTTTTGATAATATGCATAACGGTTTTGTTTCGTTATTAATTTGTAAATCAATATTTAAGCAATCACTTCAATTTAATTTAACATTAATTTTATTTAAAAAATATAAATGAAATTTATGTACTACTATACAAAAGGTTTTTGAAAAACGTGTTTACACCTCAGAGGCTTTTGGAAAAAAACGTCCAAGCTTTTTATTCGAAATGTGCAGTGTTGCCACAGTGCTCCCCGGCTAGACCTGATTTAGGTCATATGAAACGAATTGGAAACCTTACGTGACGACCTGAGCGAGCTCTTGAAGTCGGTATGTGGTTCGAAATTGTATGGGCAACGGTTTGTGAAGACGCTCTCGTAGATTGTGTTTTAGTTGTTTCTGTTGGGTTTTAGGTGTTTCTATTTGTGTGGCCTTTGTTAACTGTTGGGTTTTATTTGCTTCTGGTGGTGTAGGTTTTCTTACAGCTTGTGTTGCAGTAGCCGGTAAATGCAATTGCTCATTACTTCCTAGGGGACGTGGTTCGTCAACTAGATATGCTGGCTTATGTCGGTCGATAGATACGTTCACATCTCTGCTATTGATTTTGACTTTAAAACATTTTCACCTCGTTCAATTACCTGATAGGGCCCTTCGTATGGTCGAATCGAATAATTCGCAAAAATACGTGAGCACATTTATTTAAGTCCGGGTGCTTAAACGTTTTGGTCTCAACGTGCCATTTAAAACTTCAAAAACAAGTGTTAAGTGCCTTCGATGTTCCCCTGAAGATGCCGACGCAATACATAAGTCAACCATATATGGAAAAACGAAGTCAAGTCCTCTGAACACATCGTGTGCGAGGCTTTGGAATGTTTGGGCTGCGTTTCGTAGGCCAAACGAAATGTACACGAACTCAAACAGGAGGAACGGCATCGTGATGGCCGTTTTAGGAATATCGTCATGGTGTACAGGCATAGTCTTTCCTTGGAAAGTAGCTATTAGGCACTGTTATAGCATTAAGGGTTCTGTAGTCGCCACATGGTCGCCAGGTTCCATCTGGCTTTCGCACCATGTGCAGCGGACTAGACCAGCAGCTATTTGAAGGTCTGCAAATACCAAACTTAATAAGGTTTTCGAATTCACTGCGAGCGGCAGCTAATTTTCCAGGTGTCAAGCGTCACGGGCGTGAATAAACTGAGAACCCTGTTTTCTCAATGCGATGTACGACCGAAATTTGAACAGGTGTCCCAAGTTGAACAAGCCGTGCAACCTTCGGAAAATCTTTTAAAATTTCAACAAATGGGGTTGAGAACTGCAAAACTTTGATTGACAAACTTTTGCTTTGTGTGAAAAAGCCAGCTGATTGAATTTACGTTAAATTATGGATTAACCGTTTGCGCTTGAGGTCAATAAGTAAATCAAAGTGTCACAAAAAATCGGCCCCAATAATATGCGAGCTTACATCGGCAATTATGAAGGTTCATAGAAATTCACATCTAAGGCCAAAATTGACCTTTACTAAGTTTGCTGACTGAAGCGATTTTGGTATCACGGATACGTCAGCCCCAGAATCGATAAGATAGCGAATAAGTGTGTCTCTGTCAGTAATTTGGAGGCGGTAAAATTTCATAGCACCAGTAACCTCACTAATTTCTGATGCATGGGTGGCGGCTAGTCATTGTTATTTACCTCACGTAAAATCATTGGGTTTCCTACAGGTACGGGCCTTAATCCCATAGGTACGATGACACCAGCACTTTGTTGCTGCATCCCTTTCTGCACCAGTGATCTCGTTTATTTGACTATGAGATCGAGAACGTGATTCCTTCCAGCCTGACTCACGGGGTGTTTATTTTATTTTAACGCATTTTAAACGAACTCAAACGTTTTAAAAAGGTTAAAACGTAACATTGGTGTCAGAATGGGATTGCGATATAAAATAAAATAAATTTAAAAAAAATTGAAAAAAGGAAGATTTAATACCGTGGCGGTTTCCGCAAAGGTTGCAGCACACACCGCATACCTAATATCGGGGTTTCTCATACCATTGATAAATGCTTCTGTCTTAATTTGCTCTAATAGTGGGTGGGTTTCTCCTGGATAGGTTAGCTGCACCAACCTCGCGACTTCCATTGCAAAGGCTTGAAGCGACTCGTTAGCCTCCTGTGTTCGGCACCTTAACTCCATGCGATACAAATCGCGTTTGTGTTCGTCGCAAAATTTACGCTGTAGCGCTGCAGCTGGCTGGCATGGTTTCTAAAATTTCTGCTGCAGCACCTTTCAACGTCAAAATTAGTTCTAGAGCCTTCTCTTGATCGTCCCATATATTTCTGTTGGCAACTGTCTCGAATTGGAATTGAAATACGAATAGGGGTGAGCTGCCATCAAAGCAAGGTGTTTTTATTCTGCTATAAACTTTTGGTATAATACGTACTATCTATTACATTAAATTTTTTCATCAACAGTCTTTTCTTGATTTGTCGCTATTGAATCGATGTTATCAACCCTTTTTCTTACCGTCTCATATGTTTCTTGAAGCTTCTCTGTTGTTGCACTCGATGTCTCTTCAAACTTCTTTTCCATTTTTGCCAGAAAATTCTGGTTTTCGGTTCTAGAAGTCTCGCGTACCTCAGCCAAGAGTTCTTGACTATCGGCTCTAGAAGTTTCGTGTTCCTCAGCAAAGAGTTGAGTTGCTAGCCGGAAACTCCGTTACGCATGCAGGCAGCAGTACTTTCTTAAATTAGTAAAGGTAATTATGGCAACAATGGTAAGCTAGAGCTGCAAAACTATCGATAGTCGGCCCATTCGAAACTAATAAAAGAGACACTTTATTTTTTCCACTATGTCATAAAATTCGATGTATTGTAGTTTTTTGATGGAAAGACAAAATTATTCAGACCATGAAGTGCTTCAAAACTAAAGTAAATAATGCAACAACTGTCAGTTTTGATATATATTTGTACTTCAAAGATTAATCCGTTTAAGTCATCAAAAAGTCTCAAAAATGAGGCTGATGTGTAAGAGTCCATTTCTCAGCAAACGGAAGCAACACTTGCACCCTAATAGTTAGAACAACACGCTATGGTCTGACGAAATGAAGATTAATTTGTTTGGTTTAAATGCAAAATCGTATGTACGAAGATATTTTAGTTACAATTCATACTTTGACTTTAATAAATAAAAATTAAAGAAACTGTTAGAGTGTGTCACTACATGTATCATAAGTTTTACTTTCTGAATTTGACGATAGTATCGATAGTGAAAAAAAACTATCGATGGTCAGCCTACAACAATACTATCGATAGTACTATCGATTGTTTTGCACCTCTATGGTAAGCCCCGACACAAACCAATAAAAGTCCATAACTAAAAATCCTTGAGGTGGTGGATTTTTCTCTTCAGGGTTTTCATTTTCATAACAAAATTATTGAAAATAACTTTGCATTTATTTCATAAATAATGCAAAATGAGAAAATATCCCTACATTTTGGTGAATATCAAAAATCTGTCCGATTTTCTCTACACTTTTACTTAAGTAGCAAAAAAACCTACATGTAGGGATTTTCACGTACGTCTGACTACACTGGCTGTAAGTATAACAACATAACCATTTCAACCTCAAAAGGTTTTTAGTTTAAATGCTATGATTGACTCTGAATTATATCAAGTAACATATGTTTGTATGTTTGTTATATTTTATAATCTTTTATAATAGATTTGTGATCATAAAATGCGGATAAGATTTGTATATGAACGATATGCAGGCTTAGCCCTCGATTTTTTAATCTGGAACGTTAGCCATGCAAAAAGAGTACTCCAGGAGAAAAGAAAAGCTATCTAAATAAATAACGAGCAATTTTCGGCCAGGTGACGCAGACTATCCACTTGAACCATATTTATTGATGCCATATCGTTCTGTTGTTGAGGTGCAGAAGCTATATTTAACATAAAGCATGCGAAAGCAAGAAATATAGTGGATAAGACGATTTGAGTATTAAAAAACCGATTTCGATGCCTTCTTGGAGCGCGTGTACTACATTACAAACCTGCAAAAGCAACACGAATTCTAAATGTTGCCGCGTCGTTACATAATACAGTTAAACCTCGATGAACCGGGCCTCCATTAACCGGTAATATCTATTAACCGGCATGCAGATCTTTTTGAATTGTTACCTCTATTATCCGTGCATTGGTTTTTTACCTCTATTAACCGTGCTTTACATCTATTATCCGTGCAGCATGTATGTGATTTTTTATTATATTAATTTTAATCCGGTGGTTCCTCGTTTTAATTTCATATGCCCGCACATAATTGTATCATGTGCTTGTATATATTTTTATTCATTATGTACGTATAATTTGATCTGTGAACACCTATTTTGCGAACATGGGTCCTACAAATAGTAAATTGCCAAAAGGAGCAAGAAAAGTTCTTTCAATTAAAGACAAAATTGCTTTAATTAACAATTACGATAAAAACCTACCTGTCAAGTTACTATTTGAAAAATATAGAGTTGGTAAGCAAACTGTGCGCGATCTAGAGAAAAAAGGAAGAAATTTTGCTATATGCTTCTAAAAGTGATTCAATAGATGGTTTAAAAAATAGATATACGCTCAAAAATTCTGAAAATCCGCGAGTAGATTTTGCATTAAATGAATGGTTTCGACAACAAAGATTTAAGGGAACACCAGTTTCAGGTAAGTTTACTTCAAGACAAGCTGCACATAGTATGCAGTTAATAGCAATTTTTTTTTTAATTTTAGGAGATTATTATTGAAAAATCAAAATTCTTTCATGCTGAATTAAATATTAATTCCAAGTGTCGATATTCATCTGGATGGTTGGAAAAATTCAAAAAGAGACACGGAATTCGTAAACTGAAGTCAACTGGAGAAAAAGAGTGTGCTGACTATGTTTCTGCTACAATGTTTGTGGAGGATTTGAAGAAATATTCTCAAAAGAAAAAAAAAATAACAAACGAACAGATTTATAACTCAGACGAAACTAGTCTATTTTGGAAATGTTTGCCTCAATATTCTTTAGCCTGCGGAAGTGAGGGATACAAAGAGTCTAAAGAAAGACTCACAGCCTTGTTATGTACCAATGCAGCTGGAACTCATAGGTGTAAGTTAATGATTATTGGAAGAAGTGTGAAGCCAAGAGCCTTAAAAAACGCTAAACACCTTCCTGTCATTTACAAATCCAACAAGAGAGCTTGGGTAACGAAACAAATTTTTTTGGAGTGGTTTAATAACCATTTTGTTCCATATGTTCTCTAACTTCTGGAACGAAATGGTTTCGAAAGAAATTGTAAAATCTGTTACTTTTGGAAAACTGCTCAGCACACCCAGACGTGAAAACATGATGTCTGAAAACGTGGTGGTAAAATATATTCCTCCGAACTGCACATCTTTAATTCATCCCATGGACCAAGGAGTGATTCGAAGTCTTAAATGCAATTATCGCAAGTCGATTGTGCAGAAACTTTTATGTGCAAACAGCAGACATGAATTCGTAAAATCATTAAATATACAGGCAATAGAGGCCTGTAATGTTTTGTTAAAGTTCGTAGAAAATTCTTCAGCTATATCGGAAACAGATAAAATTCAGATGCATCGTATTCAAAACCATTTATTTAAAGAACAATTAAAAACAATGAAGCAAACTAATATAAATGAATATTTTAAATAAATGAAAATTTGTATGTTAGAAATAAAAATATGTGGTATATATGAATCTGTAAATATACAAATTGAATTCTTGAATAAAAACGAATAAAAAAAAAAAAAAAATCTTGTGTTTTAATACAACCTCTATTAACCGTGTATTTAGATTATCCGTGCTAAGCCCGGTCCCGAGCGAGCCGGATAATCGAGGTTCAACTGTATATGCATTTAGTATAGATTAGACGTACCAGAAAGCCAGAACAATACAGAAAATGACCTACATGATGGTGAAGTAAATGACTCTGAATTTACACAAAACACAGAAGCATCTAATATAAGAGATAATATAAAACGAAGTTTTATTTAATTTTACTTTAATGATTCATTAGTTTTTTTTATTAAATAAAGAATTAAAATCTAATAAAGTCATAAAAAGAGATAAATTCAGCTGATAAATTGACTAGTTTTCTTGGCTGCTGCTGATTTACAGTTCGTTTTACTTTATTAATATATTTATTCTTTTGATTTTTATTTCACTCGTACATTTCTTCCTCTTCCTTGTTGCCTTATTTTTTTCAATTTTTGCCATTTTTTCAAACTATCTACTTGAAAACTTAGTCCAAGGCGAATTCAATAAGGTGGCCCTAATTTACTACGTAAGTAACAGCTGATACACTCGCGTATGTCAAAAAACACAAACATTCTATATTTTGTTGGCAACAAATATTTTTGATGCTACAGCTTTTTGCTTACTACAGTGTTGCATTATATTGATGCACCGAAATTTAGTTTTACAGTGTTGTATTTATTTTCAATTTAAGACCACCTTATTAAATTCGCCTTGACTTAGTCGTTAATAAAAAGGTGACGACAAAATCAGAGTTGTTTCAATAAAATTTCGTCGTCACATTTTGTTATAGAATGTCAAATTTACATAAACACTTATCGATAAAAAACAATTACGACAACGGGAATAAGAAATTCAAGCCGACCGACGCCGTTATGCATCGATTACGACAACTGGAATACGGCTGATTATAAACATCGTCTTATTATATTTTTCAGTTTTTTTATTTATTCATGTTATAAAGTTATGTTTTATTTTAGTCGATCAGAAAAACAAGAAACATTTTTTATTCAGATTTATTCGATTAATTTTAAACTACGAATAGTTAGCAGACTTCGTTGTATATCCGAGCACAATAGACTGCAGTTTTTATAGTTTTCCTATCATCAATCCAATAGAATCCTGTATTAATGTCATTAACTATTCTTTTAGTTTATAATTAGTATTCTTGCTTGCTTAGTTATAATTTTGAATTGAAATTAGTTTTGACTTACGAATTATTAAAAAATAAACAAAAAACTTACTTAACGATCTTTGAACATATCGATTAATATTACACATCAATATTATACATAAGATCCTTTCCTTTAAAATCTAAACTTCATTTAAATCTGTATCATTTGTGTATAATATTAAATTATTGTTATAACTTTTAATTTTGCCTTTATCGCTCCAGTGTGATCGCCACAATTGGCATAAATTATCGCTTACTTTAGCCAAAATATCAGAACTTGAAAAAGTTATTGACATTAGGTTAGGAAAGCTTTTAAGCCGAGTTAAACTTTCTATTTTATCGACATCGACAAGATAAATACAGTTAAAGGCAACAAGTTTTTGTAATTGTGGTAGTTTACGCAGAATAAAATATAAAGATGAATTCGACAAACGAACATTGTTTGAAATGTTTAATGTTACTAAATTCTTTGATCTTGTAAGATTTTGAACAATTTTATACATATTAACATCGTTCAAATGACATCCAATTAACTCGATTTTTTTGAATTTTTCACATGTGCCGCTATCAAAAAAACTTGACAACTTATCGGCCAAACAATATGTTGCAGTAGTAGGCAAAATATCATTTTCATCCATTTTAAAGTAGCTTAAATTTAAACTTTGCAAGCGACATGAATTTAATTTTGACAACAATTTACATATCGAGTCATCACTTAACTTGTTAAAGCTTATGTCGAAATCAGATAATTGATAAAACGCCAAATCATAATCATCTAATTGTGTTATGTTGCATTGTGACAAATGTAACGCTTGCAATGATTTTCCCGCTGATCGATTACAGAATCGATCAAGGACACGTAGAGATGAATTACCCAACGGATTTTGGCTCAATATAATCTCTTCTATGTCTGGGAGTTGCTCACTGCTAATACCACATAACAACGGTTCCAAACCATCTGTGGTTATAAAATTGTTTTTTAAGTTCAACGTTTTCAGATGTTTTAGTGTAGGCAGAGATTTAGCTAGTTGACGGCAGCCATCATTCTGTATAAAATTGTTACTCAGATCTATGACTTTTAGATGTGGTTGATGTAGAATTGCTTTAAAAACTGGTTCCGTATGATTTGAAGTTAGCCAAAAATCAGATAAGTTTATTGTATTAGAAACTCGAGCATGTTTTAATGCATTTAGAACTTCATTGTTGACAACTAAGAATACAAAATCAACATTTTGAAGTAATTAAAAAAAAAAAAATAATAATAATAATGAACAACTTTATACCTTTGTGTAGCTTTAAGCACATTTCTTTATAACGCTGGCAGAGCAAAGGAATTTGCCACTCAAGAACAGTTGCTATAATCATATTTTCCCCAACAGCGACATTAACAGGATCACTTTCTTCATAGGCGAAGCCGTCAGCTGTTTTTAAGCGTAATACAGGTTTTAGGGCAGTCAAACTGGAAAAAATCCATCATTATACTTTAACTTACTACTCAACAATAAGAAACTTTTAAAAAGCGTGTATAATTACATAATTTATTAGAAACAATTTCTTTATAAGAAATTAGTTTCAGATTGCCTAATATTTAGGTTTGATAGACTTAAAATACCTTTATTGATAACCATCAATATAAAAGTGGATTAAGAAATGTTATTAAATTTTAGACTGAAGGGCCATGCACTTTTTATGAGTATAGTACAGTAAATATTTTGTTTGATCATTGTCTTTTAGGCAATTTAATGATCAGATGCAGCACAAATTTTACCTACGACCGTTTGGCCCAGTCTAATTGGCAGGACCAGGAAATCTATTACAAATATCATGAATAATATTATCCATACTGTATTGGATGGATTCAGATTCCAAACGTTTTCTTATTGTCAATTATTTTGATATATGTATGGACCCCATATTCAAGTACAATCTTGCTGAAGGCTCTTAATAAGTACCATCCAATCAGCACCCAATAAAAACCATGATGAATTAAGCTAACTGAGAAGAAGCTTCCCATTCAAAATTCAAATTATCGGATATGTCACAAAATACCCTATATATATAAATGGTGCAGACTGCGTATTTACAATTCCGATCGATTTAGTTTTTCGATCTCATTTTTGATTCCAAAATACTTTTTTTATTCGAAAAATATTTACAAGTAAAAAAATTTTTAGCAATATATTGTTACAACTTTCATATGAACAAAAAAAAAAATAGTGAATTTATAATTTGTATTAAACTTGAAATTAAAAACAATTTTGAAATTAAAATTCGTGTCAAATACTTTTAAATTCAATTAAAAGTAATATACAAATATGTGAGCTCTAGTTAATGCCCTTTATATGGTTTAACCTCATCAACACATCGCAGTTGTTCTATAGATGGTCTGGTGCATCTCCTATTTTCATTTTCTGTATAAAATTTGTGGTATTTGTAATTTTTCTTATCAATTAACCATTTCAAACTATCTAACATTCATCTAAGTATTGCACGCATCGCTCCATTTTGTAATTTCTGCAGTCTTATTATTTGTTGATCTGAACAGAATGTATGTATATAATATCGTTATTCCAAATTAAATTTGTGGTTTCATTATTTGTTGTAATTATTTGATATTTTACTTCGTATGCGTTTGAAAAATCAGATTTTTCCGTATTTTTTTTTAAATATGTTCTTATATGTTCTTTAAATTTTAAGTCTATTATTGCCTATATTAATCTCTAGTAATTTCGTTTTTTTTCATTTAGTTTGAGTTTGTTTATGTTAATGGGTGGTACTCATTAAGAACCTTCAAAAAGATTGTACTTAAATATGGGTTACATACATACGAGTATATCAAAATAATTGACAATGAGAAAACGTTTGTAATCTGAATCCATCCAATAGAATATGGATAACATTATTCATGATATTTCTAATAGATTTTCTGTTCCTGCCTATCTTATCAGACAAAATTTTGTTTGTCTTCATAAACATTTTAAATAATTTTTAATTTTGTATTTAAAATAGTCTATCTAGTTTTTTTATTATATTTTTAGTAATTCTATATATTTTATTTAATAAATGAAGTGTTAAAATAAAATGAAATAAAAGATTTGTTAAAAAAAAGATTATAGTCAAAAAACAAGAAAAATCTGATGCTCAAAAAATTTTTCTACCTTGTGCTCAACACGCGCAATGCAGCATACAAGACTATAGAATATTGAATATTGACTATAGAATGTAAATATTGTAAGCAATGTAAATGAATACTACAGGAGACAGTGTATATATACATACAGTGTATGTCACTAAAAATCGTACACTATGGTTTTTGAAAAATATTCATTCAAATTAGGTAAATTAGTAAATTACTATTTTTATATTGTGTGTGCTATTATTTATCAGAAAATAGTGTCCAACTGTAATTTATCCCATTTAAATTTAAAAAAAAAAATTATGTAAAAGTATCAAAACATACAATATCGTACAGAAGAAATCATGGTTGTTTCCACTAATTTTAAATATCAGTTAACCAAGTGAAGTGACTTTTCAGTGTAATTAGCGTTAATATATTGTTTATCTACAGTTTCCATTCTTATTTGCATTTCGCAGGTGTTTGACTGAAAAGTCTGAATAGTGAAAATGAAAGGCAATTGGTACCTTTTCATTATAAAAACAAAAAAATTTTATTCCAAATATCGGAAATAATAAATCGTAGTCGTAATAGTGTCTAAAACGTAGTTAAAAGATACGAAAAAGAAGATCGGATAACAAATTAAACTTAAAAATATTGTAAATTAAAGTTACTTCATAATGATGAGCGCAAGATAATTAGAAAAATAAAGCAGTCACATTTTTAGCCCCAAAATTAGTTGAAAATATATTTGGAAGAGGGAGTAAGCGGTCTACGATTCAAAAATATTTCATCTTAACAGCTATCATAGTCGAATTAATGGAAACAAACCGTTTAGTATTAGTGACAAAATAGACTTAGAAGACTTTTGTTACCAATGAAGATCTCAAATAGTCAACAAAATTCTGTAACGATATAATATTCATGAAAAGGTCGAAATTTAATATATTTTGCTCTTACGGAAAACGAATTGCGTGGATAATGCCAACTTGCGTTTAACTGTAAAACATGATGGAATATCATAAATAGTTTGGGGTTGTGATATTCCATCATGCTGCTGGAGTGGGTAACTTAGTATTTGTTGAAGGCAATATGTATAAATTTGTCCATCTAAGAGTTGATAAGCACAATTTAAAAAATTGGGAAAAAATGGGGACATCGAACACTTTTAAGTCGTACGTCGATAAAGATTTAAAGCAATCTTCCCATGATGCTACATAACTGTCTAAAGGTAATTCAAACGCCGTTACAGTCTCCCGCTATGAACGCTTTTGAACTTCTGTGGAAAATACCAGACAAACAATTTCTGGACTACCCATACCTAACATAAGTCCTACTGAAAGCACATCAAGAAAAAAGGAATATAATAACTCCTTAACCGTTCAAAATTCTTGTGGAATCCATGCTAAAAAGACTCTAAAAAGTAACAAAGAGTACCCAACAAAATAATCAAATTTTTTCACATTAATATTTTTTTTCCTTTAATTATAAGTTTATATATGTGTACAATTTTAAGCGAGACATGAATTTTGCAATATTATTATACTGTTCTAAAGAATTACATTTTTAATTTTTTTTTTTGTTAAAATACATGTTTTTTTTCTAATTGCTGATGTCTTTTATATATAATAAATTTATATTACCTGTTTTGTTTCAAGTTATGGTGCTGTACGATTTTATATATTTATATATATATATATATATATATATATATATATATATATATATATATATATATATATATATTTATATATATTATATGTATATTTAAAAATAAATTATTTGGCGGACCCTTTAAATATATATATATATATATATATATATATATATATATATATTTATATATATATATATATTATATGTATATTTAAAAATAAATATTTTATATTTAAATATATATATATATATATATATATATATATATATATATATATTTATATATATTATATGTATATTTAAAAATAAATATTTTATATATATATATATATATATTTTTATATATATATAATATATATATATATATATATATATATATATATATATATATATATTTATATATATTATATGTATATTTAAAAATAAATATTTTTTTTTGAAAATGCTATATAATAAATTTATATTGCCTGTGTTGTTTCAAGTTATATATATATATATATATATATATATATATATATATATATATATATATATATATATATATATATATATATATATATTTAAAGGGTCCGCCAAATAAATATTTTTTTTGAAAATGCTATAAAAGAAACTACTGAATATTTTCTCAAATTTCTTTTCTTATTTGAAAGTACAATTTTTCCGGTTAATAATGGAAAATAATTGCATTCAAACGGCTGTCTCGGCTGGCCATGCAGTAGCCTACACGATCGGTCCAATTTTTAAGCACATTATCGATTGTGTGCAGCTGTATTTCACCAATGGCTTCACGAATATTGTCCTTTGAAGCATCAATTGTGTCTGGCTTGTTGGCGTAACACTTATCTTTGACGGCACCCCACAAATAATAGTCCAACGGTGTCAAAAAGCAGCTCCGAGGTGGCCAAACGACATCAGCTTTGCGGCTGATAATGCGATCTTCAAAAACAGGGCGCAAAACATCGAGTGTAGCTTCGGCTGTGTGGCACGTAGCGTGTGAACAAAAATTCGTTCAACCCGATAACGATCGCCATTGATTATAACGGCCACTCCTTGTTCATTTTCGCAGAAAATGGCCCAATTATGCCT
The DNA here is from genome assembly GCA_023159175.1 of Wohlfahrtia magnifica. Lineage (NCBI taxonomy): Eukaryota > Metazoa > Arthropoda > Insecta > Diptera > Sarcophagidae > Wohlfahrtia > Wohlfahrtia magnifica. The sequence continues at coordinate 431,214 of JAKWBJ010000083.1, forward strand.
CTGGACCAAAATCTGCACCAAACAGTGAATCGTCTTGGGTGTATCGGCTTTTTAATGTATGCGTGCGGGTTTTTTGTGCCCCAAATGCGATAATTTTGCTTGTTTACATACCTGCCAAGATCAAAAGGAGCTTCATCTGAAAAGATGATTTCTTTTGGCAAAATAGGCATCTTCTGTAAGTCGATCGCAGGCTCACTTAGCGAAGCGAAAACGTCTTGGATAGTCAGTTGGCTTCAACTCCTGAGCCAATTGGACTTTGTATGGTGTCATACCAAGGTCTTTATGCAAAATTCGTCTCAATGATGCCTCCGAAAGTTCAAATGTTGAGAACGACGGTGAATTGATGTTGATGGCGCTTCACGCACACTTTCTGCCACACCTGCAATATTCTCGGGTGTACGCACTGTTTTTGGCTTTTCACGCTTTGGTTTATCGATGAGGATGCCAGTTTCTTTCACTTTTTTCACAAGATAATGAACATACGGAGCTGACGGTGCGTCTCTTCTTCCAAAATCCGTACACAATTTTCGCACTCATTCTGCAACATTACCATGATTTTCAAAGTAATGTCCTAATATTTCCCAGCGTTGTTCAAGCGTATACGCAACCATATTCGTTTAGCGGAAGGATAAAACTAATTAACTGTCAAATCAGACATGAGCTAAGTGACATGTTATATATATATATCTTAAAATTTTTGTCAGTGTAGCAGCCTCTTTATTGATGTTTTCCTAGATATGTGTAGAGTTCGTTAGCTCACTGGTGTTGTACATACTCTGGATAGAGATTGGGAAATGGTCACTCGTTTCATGGTTTAAGCATTACCATTAAAGGTAAAGCGATAAATCTACCGTTGCCATTGATAAATCTATTGCAGTGAAAGTTTATCTGGTGCTTAATAGTGTGGAAGATACATCGTTTAAAAAAGTAAGGTTTCTTTCATTTGCGAAGAACTCCCACAAATTTCCCGCTGAGGTAGTTTGCTGGGAAGCCCATATTGTGTTTTGTGTGTTGAGGTCCCCGCATATTAAATGATGGCCATAACTGAAGAAAGGGACGGAGTTAATTTTTTTTAATTTATTGTGACATTTGTTTCTTTGTATATGTTTGTTATGTGTAAATCTTCTACTCCATGTAGCGTTAAAGTTTAATACAGCAGATCTCCTGTAGGTGTTGTGTGTTGAGTGACATTTAGTGTATTCTTAATAAATATTACGATGCCCAATTTACAATAAGAATATTCTTTGTTATGATGAAAAATTTTGTACTTTGGAATGTGTAAGAGATTTTTGTTTCTTTGTTTTATACATATGTGTTTCTTGAAGAATGATTAGATTAGGTTTGTGTTTTTTAATTACAAGTTCCAAATTTATTATTTAAAAAACCTTGTATATTCCATTGGATTATAGATAAATCCAGACCTAAATTCATAGTAATATAAATTACATGGTGCGACAAAAAAATACTTGGAAAGTGATACTATTTTTTTTTATACTTTTATAAAACTTTTTTAAAAAAATACAGTTTTAAAGTAATAAAAAATACCAGTTTGTTGAAAGTTTTATGAATTTTTCATGAGTTGTATTATGAAAAAATAAATAAACTTAAAATCGGGTAATATTTAGCTAAGTTATTAGCTTATAAGTGCAGAAAACACGGTTTTTACCCCTAACTTGAGATTTTTGAAGTGTTTCGAAAATTTCAAAAACATATCTTGTTCTGCTCGCCAGAGCCTATCAGAAAAGTAGTATTATTTCCCAGATATTCCAACTTCGTTCACTTTTGTCGCACTATATTATTTAATAAGTAGAGATTAGTAAAAAGAGTAAGTCATTTCTTCGTATCTTGTTGTTTTGTTGGGAGTTTTCCTAGTTGGCTTTTAAGGTCAGCATAATTTGCTCTAAAGTAAGGTGATAGGTAACTTCCTGGATGTTGTACCTACATAGCATTTGCTGCTCTTTTTGGTGTGGTTAAATTAACTTCTGTTTCGCTGTCAATTTCCATAACGCGATTATTTGTATTTTCTAGTGATTGTTGAAAGTTTTTAGCTTGTGTTGTATGTTTTGTGAGCTTTTTTTGATCTTTTCCTTTGACGGTTTCTTGGTTTGAAATAGTTGTACTGTGGTTCGTTAGAGTTGTTTTTGCTATGTTTTGATTGTTGCATTTCATTTTCAATTGTACTTTTTGTGCATTTAACGATATTTGTTAAAATAGGTTCAGTGTTATTTTTTGTAAAAATTTTATGTGATTTTAGGTTCAGTGTTATTTTTTGTAAAAATTTTATGTGATTCTTGGCTTGAGTTGTAAGTTTTGCAGGCTTCCCTGATGGTGCATCTACTATCTATATTAAATTTTAAAACAGCTTTGTGTTTTTGGAGAGATTACAATTTATGCAATATTTTTTGTTTGCATGGATCATGGGAAGTAATTTCTCCACACTACATAGTTCGGGATTTTTTTGTACATATTTATGAATTTTCAGAGTTATGACTGCTGCTCCTTTTAGTACTATTTTATCATCCACTTTTTCATTATTTTCCTTATATCCACAACTTTTTGATCTTTTAGACCCTCTAGTAGTAGAGGGTCTAAATATATATATATATATATATATATATATATATATATATATATATATATATATATATATATATATATATATATATATATATATATATATATATATATATATATATATATATATATATATATATATATATATATATATATATATATATATATATATATATACAATTGAACTTTCTTCCCGCTCGGTCAAATTTTTTATATATTTTATATATATATATATATATATATATATATATAAAAAATTTGACCGAGAAGAAAGTTCAATTGTGCGAAAAATAAAATATAACCCATGCTTAAGTGCTCCCAAATTAGTCACAGAGGTGCTCAATGAGTTTAAAAAGAATATATCTGCATCTACTATACGAAGAACCAAAAGAAAAAAAGGTTTTCGTGGCCGAGTAGCACGTCGTAAGCCATTGGTTAATTTACGCAACCGAAAAGCTCGTTTGAGTTTTGCCAGGGAGTACATTAAGAAGCCTGAAACTTGGTGGGATGACGTTATATTTGCGGACGAGAGCAAGTATAACGTATTTGGATCCGATGGGCGTGTAATGGTGTGGCGGAAGCCAAATGAGGAACTACAACCACAAAATTTAAAACCAACCGTAAAACATGGAAATGGACATATGGTGTGGGGTTGTATGGGAGCTAAGGGGACGGGAAAATTAGTTTTTATCAGTGGAATTATGAATAAGGAATCATATTTGAATATCCTCCCTAAAAATTTGAAAGAAAGTGCAAATAAGCTGGGCGTTTTAGATTCTTTTAAATTCTACCAAGATAACGACCCAAAGCACAAGTCGTGTTTAATTCAAGAATGGTTGCTCTATAACTGCCCTAAAGTTCTCCATCCACCTGCACAATCCCCAGACCTCAATCCGATTGTGAATTTATGGGATGAGCTGGACCGGCGAATCCGCAACTACAAAATAACATCCATTGAAGACTTGAAATTGTGGCTTCAAGAAGAATGGGATCGTATTCCTGCAGCTTATACAGCTAAAATAGTAAAAAACATGTCAAACCGTCTAAGTGAAGTTATAAAACAAAAGGGTTATCCAACAAAATACTGAATTTTATATAAAACCATTTTTCTAATGTATTATTTGTTACTTTTCAAAGAAAACCAAATATTATTGACGCGCAATAATTTAGTTTTTTTTGTTATATTGTTACCCTTTTTTGTAAATACAAATGTAAACTTTCAAGTGCCTAAATAAACTATTAATGAAAAGAAAAAAATGTTGAAAAAGATATACATTTTATATATATATATATATATATATATATATATATATATATATATATATATATATATATATATATATATATATACATTTAGCTTAAGACGAATAAGTTAAACATATCTCTTTAATAAAACCGAATATTAATGACACTAACTGTATACATACATATATATATATATATATATATATATATATATATATATATATATATATTTATATATATATATATATATATATATATTTATATATATATATATATATATATATTTATATATATATATATATATATATATATATATATATATATATATATGTATGTATACAGTTAGTGTCATTAATATTCGGTTTTATTAAAGAGATATGTTTAACTTATTCGTCTTAAGCTAAATGTATATCTTTTTCAACATTTTTTTCTTTTCATTAATAGTTTATTTATATATATATATATATATATATATATATATATATATATACCCTAACTTGAACCCATTATATATACAGTTATATATATATATATATATATATATAAACTATATATATATATATATATATATATATATATAGTTTTATACATATATATATAGTTTTATATATATATATATATATATATATATATATATATATATATATATATATATTATATATATCGGGTTAATCAAAATAAAAAGTATAAGTATGATAAATATTGAAAATACGAGTTATTTTTGAGAAAGTGAAAATGACATGGTAGGCAATACCAGTGGAGCGGTGTGTACCTTCATAACATCAATGCGCAATCAATAGGAAGCTGTATTAAAGCCAAAGTGTTTTGCCACAAAATATTAAAAATAATAAGAACGAAAACTTAAAGTCACGACTTTTTTAATGGTATGCAAACGTTTCTAATTAGGCGTCGCATTCATATTTTGAGGAATGTAAACTAAATGAATAAAATATTTAGAAATAAATATATTTTTCAGTTTTTTCCTTGTTAATGGTTTGTAAATGTATATATTAAAAAATTTAAATTTAATGAGCAACAAAAAAATAAAGCTTTTAATGTAATTTTAAAGCGTTTCTAATTACTTGTCAATAGCTTTATACAGTGAGTGTTACGTAAAATCGTACAGCACCATTTTTTAATAACTTGAAATTAAACAGGCAATGTAAATATATTATATTCATAATTAATTTACACATCATCAATTAGAATAAAAACTATGTATTTCAACAAAAAAAAAAAAAAAAAAAAAATTAAATTAATTAAAAATTAATTAAATTCAGTTCTTTAAGACAGTATTGCGAAAAAATTAAAAAAATATCGCAAATGCATGTTTCTCTTAAAACCGTACACTTATATAAATTTATAACACGGTGCGACAAAAAAATACCTGGCAAGTGATACTATGTTTCTGATAGGTGCTTTCGAGTAGAACAAGGATCTGTTTTTAGAATTTTCAAAACACCTCCAAAACCCCGAGTTATGGGTAAAAACCGGTTTTTCGGACCTTCATGCACTTATAAACTAATAATTAACTGAATATTACCCGATTTTAAATTTCAAATTTAAAAAGAAGAGAAACAGACCGTTTAAGTATTCTTAAAGAACCTGAGTGTATTTCTCAAGCAAACACATTTTTCACCCAATTTTCCCATATTTTTAAAGTTTAGATGTGTTTTTACGCTCCATTTTACATAGGAACCGTACTACTTATGAATTAATTAAGGAATTATCAAATAACACATAGAATAAAAAAATGAGGATTAAATTTCTTAGGATCATATTTAAAGTGTATAACTGGTGTTCCAGACTATGACAACGTAATCCAAATAGAAACGAAAATCAATGCCCTAATCGAAAATAACGAAAAACAAAGAAAAATAAGCAAACTCAAGGTTCGAAAAACTACTGGATACCATGAAAGGAGGAGAAATAGGAAATCAACCCTACTCGACCAATTTCATGATCAACTATTGTCATTGGTGAAAACAATAAACGCAGCCAAAATCAATGAATACCTAGCAGACATGTAGATGATATCTAGATGATATCAAAGAAGTAGCTGAACATGAATTACCCTCTGTACAAATTATTAATATACTCGAATATTCAGATATCCATATTGCATATTGAACAGATGATTCTATTATCACTATCTACAAGTATCCTATCATACAGAACTATTGCAAATTGTTTAGATTCACGCCACTTAGCACCAAACACGGCAGAGTCCACCAACAAGAAAATTGAACTTTGCAATGGTAGTTATACTAGAGTGAATAACTGTAAGAATTATTTAAGCAGAAATACTTGCAACATAAATAATACAAGTGATTGGTGTACAAACAAAAAATATATATTTACTAATTTATAATACTTTGTTCGTAATATCTGGGTTATTTTACTTTAGAATTTTCCTTGTTTACTAACATATCTTTTATATCCTTATCAATGATTAGTTTTAAGAAATAATTACTTAAGTTCCCACATCTGGAATAACAAAGAAAATTATAAACATTTTACCATAATTTTAAATATCTTAATGTAACCAGAACAAAAATATAAAAACCACTGTATATACTTATGCTCGCGCCAGTAGACATAATTTACTCAAAGAAATAAGGACAAAAAATATTCAAGATACTAAAGTGCATCTTGAACTTTTAAATTAAAAAAATATTTTTAATAAGAAAAGGGGAAACCTTAACTTATGTACGTTAAAATGTATACAGCCAAGGAAAGAAAGTCTACATACACGCTACAATTTTCAAGTTTTAGTGAATTTTGAAAAAGATGTTATACGAATGTTTAAGGTATTTATAATTAAGGTTATCTTTAGAAAAAATAATAGACAAAATATAACTTAGAAGTTATTAGGGAAACAATAATAATTAGTAGAAAAAAAGACTACATACAACGTGCAACTACTAATATCAAATAGAAATTTAAAAACAAAGAAACGAAATAATAGTTAACTTTGTTAATTTATTAAAATTTACAATCATTACAATTGGTGAAGCAGACAAAGTGATAATAAATGAAGTATTATTTGAATTTTTATCCTCGAAAATGGCAAATCGAAAAGAGATACATATTTTAGTTTGAAATATGGTGATAAGTATCTAAAAGGAAAATAAATTATATGAAGAAATTGCTAAGACAACAAAATTCAGTGGTGCTACTGTACAGACACTCATTTTAAATTATAACAACAACCGAAAACCGAAAATAAACCACGATCTGGCAGACCTAAGAAGCTTTTGAGACGTGATGTTACCAGCATTGTGCAATTAGTCCATCAGGATCAGACAATAACCGCCCCAAAATTGGAGTAACGCATCAAAAATGTTCCAATTAAATTGTTGAATAGCAGAATAGCACGCAAGAGGCCACTAATTTCAGTAAATAATCGTGAACTTCGTCTCGAGTTTGCTAAAGCACATGTAGACAAGGGTAAGGATTTTTTTATCGTGTTATATTTTCCAACGAAAGTAATTATAACTTTTTCAGAGGAGCTGGCTATTCCAAATTTTGGAGATAACCAAGCATTGCACTTGATCCAAAGAACATTATACCTACAGGCAAACATAGTGGAGGCAACGTTATGGTTTGGGCCACCATGGCGTCAAATAAAGTGACTCGTTTGGTTTTATATGGTGGTAATATTGACCGCTATTATAATAAAATCATATTGCAGCAAATTCTGAGGCATCTGTTAATAGCTTGGGTGAATTTCCCCTAAGCATGTTGCGAAATTTTTTCGAGACTGGCTTCTTTACTATGCTTCAAAACAGCTAAACTCACCACACCTGTCATCAGACTTAAACCCAAGACTGCACGTATGAGAAAATATGGCATTAGTAACCATGAAACACTAAAAACTGTCCTTATTCGTGTATGTGCCGAAATAATACCCTCTTTTGCAGAGAATTTGGTGACATTAATGCCCCGTCGTCTTCAAGCGGTTATTGATGCCCAAGGTGGATCAACCAAATATTAAAGTAAAATATTTATTTTTTATATATATATAATTTTTAAATAATAATTATTTTTTGTGAGCTGTTGTTTTTATTATGTAAAAGAATTATTTTTTTATTTTATAAATAAACTTATTTATTATTAATGCTTTAAATATAAACATTTTTTTTAATTTTCTCCACAAAGTCTTAAAATAAAAGGGTGTATGTAGACTTTTTTCCTTGACTGTATATATCTTTGATATGCTCTTAATACTTCTGTACTCATTACTTTCTGGTTTTATCAAGGTTCAGAAAAAAAAAACACACACTTAATAAAAACCTAGTACATAAATGTAAAAAACACAGGTCAAAGCAACACACACATATTTTTATTTTCATATCAATTATGTGTTTTCAAATTTTCCACGATACCGATCGCAAACATGAATGGTTTTTGTTTTAATATTTGGTTGCATAAACGTACATGTATACTTCATTTATTGTTCGATCGTAACTTCAAAATACATGTTCGAGTACAGCTATGCTTTAAGTTCGTGGACTTGTACGTGTACAGCTAAAAAAAAGTACATATACGTGGGTTGTGTGTGTTGCTTCTGAACAGTAAATTGTGTGTATCGTGTATTTTCTGAACTTTGGATTTTATTGAAACGATGTGATGAAAATTATAGGCATACTAAATAAAAACATCAGTGAATGACTAACACTACACAGTAAATCATTCACTGTTATTTTTTTAGTTTCAACATATTGTATTTTACATAGAGAAAAAAGAGGAATAAATTAAAGTAAAAACTTTCTCGCTCTCACGAAATTATTGTACTCTTCGTTTTAATAAGTAGAAAACACAAACAACAATATATTCATATGTATTTGTATTTGAATTTGTACAAAAGAAATGATTTTTTTAAATACATTAATGTTTTAATTAGCGGATGCGTGTTTTATTAGTAAATGAATCGTTTTAATTTGCTGTGCCTATTTTATTTTTTAATTTATGTGTTGTGTGGTGCATGGTATATACGTTAAAGTGAATGTAACCATTTATGAATGACGTTTTTCTTTCTCTTATTAACATTCTTTATTTAGTGTATGCTGTGTAGTAAATAAATTAATTGTTAATTGAATTCACTGTAGGTGAAAGAAATGAATGCAGTAATGTAGGTCTCTAGTACCAAAGAGTGCACAAAACACAGAGTGTGTATCTCATATATGCAAAATTGTTCTATGAGTGTTGTAATAAAACTAGCCTTTGATGTTTACTCTCTTAATTTTTATTCTCGTATAACATTGCATTTTTCCTCTCTTTATAAACATGCTCACAAAAGAAAAGAAAATAAAAAGACCTCTTTCATGCTCACTGGTATGCTTACACACACACATATTCATGTTTCTTTTTTTGCTTATGCTATACTTATCATCAGATTTATTTTAAATAAAAAAATTTGTATGAATAAAAAATACCATGAAACAATATGACTGCAAATTAATGTAAGAAAAAGCATATTTATTTTGAACTGCATCATCAAATTTAGCAGTTTAATACAACCTAAATTCACTATTTTACTCCAAAATTTGTTAATGCAAAGCAAAGGTAGTGCTGCTGCAAATTTATATGCATTAATAGTGCATCATTTTAATTTCTGAGTTAAAAGCTTGCGTCGTGATGCAGCGCAATGATGCATTTACGAACAAAGCCCAATCTATACATGTACATATATAATAATAAAACAGATCAATCAATAAGTCCGTAGATGAATAAAAAAAACACAATTTTAACAAAATTCGATTTTATTATTCAACATACGAGTAGTTGCCTTCGAGGGCGATACAATGAGTATATCGATTATCCAACTATTCGATACCACTTTTTTAGTGAGATTTCTCTTTCTCGTCAAAATAGACCACAGTTTCAGCGATTATTTCATCATTCGACTTTAATTACTTTTTATCAAGCATTCTCTTGAGATCTGAAAACAAGACAAAGTCGCTGGAGGCTAAATCTAGGCAATTCGAAGCCCAATTCATTCAATTTAGCCATTGCTATAATCGATTTGTGACACGATTTGAGCATCCACTTTGAACAGAGCTTTCTTAACAATCTCAGCTAGCTCGCGTACCTTCAATTTGCGATCGTTCATAATATTTATCAAGCCATTGTTTGTTTTTTGGTTTGTATTTTTTTCGTCAAAAAGCAATGCTTTATCAAAACTCAAAATTCACTTTTTCCATTTTTTTTCAGTAACAAAAGTTGCTTTACACAAAATGCTATAACGCACGAATTAGTAGTCAGACTTCTGCCTTTTTCCACAGACCAAACGCAATGCTTTCTAAAAAGTAATATTAAAAGAAAGTCTAACATCTCCAGCCTGTGGCCATAATCAAACCATTCTGGAGTGGACCGTTTACAAGACTCAGAAATAAAGATTTTGTACCACCTCTTCGTGGCTCATCATTAAAATTTTTTTTAAATATAATCATATGTTTTTTGGTATCAATTAACGTATCTGATGGAGCAACTAAATTTCCAAAATCCTTTAATCTCTAGTGATTCTGAAAAAATATAAAACATTCGCTTTGTCCTGTAAGTACTTCATCAACTTTTTTAAATTCTTTACAACACTTTTCACATTGTAATTTCGGAATAACGTTAACAACCACGTATCCAACAAATTATCTTATTGAGGAAAATTAAACGTTTAGAAGAGGAGTCATCAAAAACTTCTTCCAAAAAATAATCTGCATAAATATATTTATCGAAGACAACATCGCATACTTCGGTTGGATTTAATTAGTTATGTTCAGTAGACGTTTTTACTTCTTTAAAATCAGTATCAATTTCCATTCCTACAATTTTCATTGTCTCATCTTGGTTCGATTTACAGTTACTGGACGAGCTCGACTAAATAGTTTTGGGGAACATAAATTTTGCCAAAATATTATTAAGTTAGCCTGCAGAATGGTTGTTATTATTACCTCCTTTTTGTCGCAAGAGCATTTGTCGTAATAAAGTAGACATCATATCGTTTTTTAGTTTCTTTTCAAAATAAAAGAAATACAAAAATTTAAGATGAGCTTCATCCCACTTAAAAAGATGTCACGTTACTTTCCATCAACAAACTCCACTCTGTCCAAGTATTCAAAGAATGTTTGTATAAATCTATGACTCTCATTGTTGACTTGAACTGCAGATCGGTAACAATTATCTACAGAGAGTTTAATGCAATCAAAATTTTTTTCAATTTTTTTATAAACTTTGCTAGTTAAATTTGTGAAGTTCTGAGCATGATCCTAATGGCAGCGGCAACTATTCTACTAAAAACTTGGGTCAATGTTGGTGCGTTATTTACCAAGCTAACATTTTTTAAGAGAATAATAAAATACGAAAAAATCGCCAGTTTCTATAGAAATTTTAATATTTTTATTTAATTTTACTTCCAAAGAGATACAATAGAGAATAATTGAATAATTCATGTTTACGTAAATTTTTTCGGTCGGCGTCCTTTCTGTTTAGTGGTTGCGTTTCAAAAAAAAAAAAAATCTAACAAAACTCTACGACATAATCAACTGTGTGCTCTATTGCAGAGTTGCATTTTAAAGGTTGGCTATTTTGTTGCTGACACTTGTGTTGCAAATTTGACGCGCTTTTTTTTTCAAAGGAATTAGGGAAAATGCGTTGCCGCGGGCAAATTTTAAGTTTTTCATTCTCTCCGTCTCGTACACTTCTTAAATTACTTGAAAACTGGAATTACCATATAGACTTTTTAGGTCGCACTTGATCCATCCATTTCGCAAAGACTTCAACAAATGTGGAAAATCATACATACAAAATACTCTTTGCCCATTAATTAAAAAAAAACCTTTTAAAAGATATCCCAAAATTAGAGAAATATTTTCCGTTTTTTTCGAGCTCTGATCACACACTAGGGCATTTTTACACTAATGGTTTCTAAAATTTCATTAAAAAATGCATACCTGGCTCAAAATGTTACATTTTTGAAAAACTATTTGCAAAATATTTGAGTGCTATTTTTATTGACTTTTTTAAAACAAATAAAAAATAATATAGGGTCCGCCATCTAACGTTTTTTTTTTTCAACTAGTGCTTATTTCATGAATGGTAACACTTAGCTCATGTCTGATTTGACAGATAATTAGTTTTATCCTTCCGCTGAACGAATATGGTTGTGTATACGCTTGAACAACGCTGGGAATCTGGGCTGCGATCGACTTAGAGAAGATGCCAATTTTGCAATCATCTTTTCAGATGAAGCTCATTTTGATCTTGACACTTTAAAGGACAATATTCGTGAAGCCATTGGTGAAATACATGGACCGATCGTGTAGGCTACTGCATGGCCAGCCGAGGCAGCCATTTGAATGAAATTATTTTCCACCGGAAGGATTGTACTTTCAAATAAAAAAGAAATTTGAGAAAATATTCAGTAGTTTTTTTTATAGAATTTTCAAAAAAAAAAAAATGTATTTGGCGGACCCTTTATATTATGTGTATGAGGACAGGGAAGCTCTTGTTTAACATTTTTTGGAACAGCAAAAGAGTAATTCAATCAAGCTTTTTTTAGGTTGTATTTCAAAGCCTGAATTAAATTTGTTTTTCACCTTGCTTTGCACTTTTTTTAACACCTGATTTGAACTGTATTAACACTGTAAAGCTCGCCTTGAATTCGAGTCTCCTTTTTGCTTGAATAGGCTATTGAAATAAAGTGTGATATATATTGTTACGAACATAAGGTTGGACATCACAGCGTTTATTACATCGCTAAAATACAAACAAAAGCTACAAGAACAACTATATGTGCTGTTTACAAATAACCAAATCGACAACAACAACAACTATTAGCAGAGACAAAGTAAATAAAAACAACACGGCAACAACAAAAATTAAGCAGCAAAGAAAACAAGTAACAGACAATAAACAAGCAACAACAAATACTAAGATCTGAAAGAGGTAGATGTTTACATACGCATCGCTACAAAAGAACTAAAAAGAAATTAAAAGAAAGAAATGGAATCTACCTGAAATATAGAGAGGTTCGAGAGCTTTCGATGTGTTGTTTACTCAGCCATATAAAAAGCACATCGATGCGAACAGCAATCAGTTTATTTGGTGTAAACTCAATGAACAAGTTTAAGTGTCGTAAACTCAGCGAGTGGAGTTTAAGTAAAGTAAACACAGCGAGTGCAATTTGTGTGAAGTGAATCGTGAAGTAAAAAACCAGTTTAGTTGGAGATATCTCAGTAAAGAGAGTTAAGTGTGGATAACCTCTGGTTGAAAAGGTTAAGTTATAACTACGATCGGATTGGAAGATCTTTAAGATCTGTCGAGTAATTGTTGTTGTTTACAAGATTGTAAACAGACGGAGTAATTAAGAATAGAAAATTGTTATTGCCTGTAAAAAGGTTACAAGCAGTGGTGCACAAAACTGTGTTGAATAAAGAATTTTTAATTAAAACCAAACACAAAATTTATTTTATTTTAACTACAATCTACGAACTCATAAAAACACGTTTTTAAAAAGGTAAAAAAGTAACAATGTATATTTCAACACATGAAATTTAATTTATAGCTGAATAAAAGTTGTTTTGAACTTGAATACATCTAAAATTCGTATTGGGTTCCTTCGGTCAGTAATGTGCTAACAACGTAGATCATTAAAATATAAGAGGTTTTTATTCATCACTTAAAACACCAGTTAACTGGGACAGAAATTAGGCTTTCGAAAATATGAGATATTCGAAGCCGGACGGCTTTTAAAAGGCAACCATTTTTCGTTTGTGTTTTGAATTGTCTAATATGTGCCATATGTATATGTACATACATTAGGCATAGCTTATATTTGCCTTCATAAATATTTATTTGCCTTTACCTTTATTAATGTAGATATTTATATGTAGACTATTATGTAGAGCCGTTTAATTTAAAAGTGGAGATGTATATATATGTATATAAAATGGTATATGATTATATACATAATAAATATATATGTATATAAAGTGGTATATGATTATATACATAATAAATAAAACTTGTTATGATCATCTTTCGTGCGAAAACAATTTCTTATTAAAAAAAAAAAAAATAATCAGATTTTGGTATTTAGGAAATGAAAATTTTAGCTTTGTGTTCTGCAAGTGGGGCAAGTCCTTTTAGTTATAAGAAAACTCTTACTGATTTAGTCAGCACTGTAAACATTTTTAGATTATTAACTTACATTCTGTAGGAGCACAATATATTTAAATTTAATTAAATGCACAACTTTATTATATCTCGAAATAAAAAATGAGCTTGCCACACTTACAAAATAAGAGACTCATATATAACATAGACACAGTACACTCAGAGCGCTCACTGAGTACAGTTCGACTTATTTTCTCTTTCGCGACTTTGTTATTACGATCTAACTGTAATCCGTCTTCTCTTTCGTTATATATTTATTTTTTTCTTCTTTCTTTTTTCCTTTTGATTCATTATTGGATAAAAAAGAAACACATTGTTTTAAACAAAAATTAACAATGGCTTCCTCCTCTAGAGGAAATTATTTCTCTTTGATTGATCCTGACAATCATAGAAACACTCCACCATCTAAACGAAAGAAAAACAACACTCAGATCAACATAAAAAATATTTTCGATTTCCCGGATATTGGTACAAAAGTTACCAATAATTCAACACAACAATGTCATATATTCGTTATACTTAAGCGCAAGATCAGTAAAAAGCCTATATAAATTTTCAACATTTTCCTTATCTCGAAGGCCATAGATGGTATATCCAGTGAACCAACGGAAAAAATAGTATTCACCAGGGATGGTAATCTGCTGATCCTTACAAAGAACGACAATCAAACCAGAAAATTCTTAAAGACTACCCACCTTCCTGGTGTTGGTCAAATAGAATGTAGTCTTCATTCAATATTTGCTCCAACTCTCAAAGATCTCAAGGAGAATGAAATTGTTGATGGTCTAAAAGCCCAGGGTGTCATTGAATGCAGGAAAATTACAAAGTTCGTTGACAACAAATCCATCAATACTCCTCTACACATTTTGAGTTTCAACCTTTTTAGGCTGCCTAGAGAAATTAAAATAGTTTTTTAAATTGTAAGGTTGAGACATACGTATATACCCAACGCTATTCAATGTAAATAAAATCGGAAATATTGCAGTGGCATTGATAATTGTGATATTTTCGCTACAGATCTTCACGACCCAACTCCATGTACCAAAATACAATGCATAAACTGAACCATGCCCATCGTTCTACCAACAAGAATTGCTCTGCCTTTAAGTAACGTAAAGAAATCCTGAAAATTAAAACTCTTAATAAATGTTCATATAAAGAAGCGTCAATACAAATACCAAATAATCAAAACTACGACATTCCAACAGAAGACTTAAAAACTGCCATAGAAGAAAGAAGAAACAAACTCCAGCTACTAAAAACGATTACCGGTTCCGTTAATAATCTACCTAGTACCTCAAATAATATCCCTCCCAGTAATTCTAACATAAAAGTTCCAGACAAATCCGCAAAAACTATAGAAACACAAAATCTTTCTGAAACAACTCTTTATACACCCAACAATAACAGTTCGCTTTCTAACAAAACAAATCAATATCAAACTACGTACTCAAACACTTTAACTAATCAATCATCACCAAAACGTAATACATTAACTAATCTATCCTCACCAAAACGTAATACACAATTTATAAAATCCCCAAAATATAAAATCCCTTTATATCAACAAACCACAGATAAACAAACTAAAGATAAATCTCCTGACCCTCTTAACACATCATCTAAACATAAACCAACTCCTCTACCTATTGATACCCATTATCCCGGGCGAATCTCCAGTAGAAGACCTGAAATTGACTCTTCGCTCTCCGATATGGAACTGTAATTATCCCCAACTATCTTAATGGATATTAAAATTCTACAATGGAACATAAACGACTTTTATAACAACCTTCACGCACTGCAACTCCTAATTAACGAATACTCCCCGGATATTATTGCTCTCCAGGAGACCTACCACAACACCAAATCCTTAAAGATTGATGACTAGGATACTGTACTATCACATAGTTCTTCTGCTGGACGTGGCAGTGCAGCGTTATTTTTCAAAAAGAATCTTAAACATAACATTATAAATACAACTCATTTTTACGCCAACGTCAATATATTCTTCAGTTTCAAACTAAATATTATACCACTTTACCCACACCCCTCGGAACCCATACCTACTGCTGAACTGTCGGCAATTTTATCAACTAACAATCCGAATTCGATAATCTTAGGTGACTTCAATTCACACTCCAAGTTGTGGGGCTCTCCCCTCACTAACCTTAGAGGCTCCCTCATAGAGAGCACACTCACTAACTCCATTCTAATACCTCTGAACGATGGCAGTCCAACTCATCTTTCTACTAGATTAACGTTTACGCATCTGGACTTATCACTTGTGTCTCCCGAATTATCTCTTTGTACAAAATGGCTTG
Organism: Wohlfahrtia magnifica; assembly: GCA_023159175.1. Lineage (NCBI taxonomy): Eukaryota > Metazoa > Arthropoda > Insecta > Diptera > Sarcophagidae > Wohlfahrtia > Wohlfahrtia magnifica. The sequence goes on from JAKWBJ010000083.1 coordinate 447,530, forward strand.
TGAACCCTCAATCACATGGCAGCGATCATTTTCCTATATATATATAAGTATAGGTAAAAATAGACCCACTGACCAAGGAAATAACACAGTTATCACCCGGTTCAACATCAACAAAGCTGATTGGATGAAATTTCGAAACCACCTGAGCTATACATCTACTAGCATAACTTCAAATAACATTAATAAAAGTGCCGCACGGCTGCTAAGGACAATTAGATCAGCAGCCAACTCATCTATTCCACTCTTTACCAATCACAAAAGACATAAGCACAAATGGTATTCCAATGAACTACAAAACCCTAGGGACACCAAACAACATTTATTTAACACATTCAAAAATCATCCTTCTCCAGATAAGTTAATAGCATACAAGAAAGTCAATGCACTATTCAAATTTATATGCAAACTTGCCAAGAGAGAATCTTTCTTTCGTTTCACCAAACAAATAAGTCCTACCACCCCCTTTAACAAAATCTGGCCATGTGTGAACAAACTTAATGGTACTAATACAATTTAAAAAATACGCTTTATTGAACATAATAACTCAACAACATCTGATCCAACTGTCAACTGTCAGTCATCTGGCAGCAACTTCAGCAACTCCTTCATTTACAATAAAAACTCTATAAATATCTTCCGAACTACGAAATTATAACATCATCGAAAACTATTGAGGAAAACAATACCATTTTAGAGTAAAATCGACACTTCTTTCCCTAAAAGCAAAAACTCCAGGATTTGACAAAATATCTTATCCAATATTAAAACAACTTCCACATTATTCCTTAACGCTCTTGAATCAGCTATACAACTTAATATTTACCTCCGGTACTATACCCCAAAGCTGGAAGACCACCATAATTCCAATCCCCAAGCCTAACAAAGATAAAACTTCTATAGAAGACTATAGACCAATATCTTTAATTTCCTGCCTTTATAAATTATTGGAGAAAATTATTGCCACACGAATCACTTGGTTTCTGCTAAAAAACAAATTACTAAGCAGCCACCAGGTTGCTTTTAAGGCAAACAAAGGTACAATGGATGCCTTATTCTACATTGATTATATAACCGCCTCTACTTTATCACATCATAATCATATATCTGTCATGTCTGTCGATTTTGAAAAGGCATTTGACCGCGTTGGTGTACATACTGTTATTTCACAACTTATGGAATGGAAATTTGGAAAAAAAAAAAATCTTAAATTTCATCTTCTCCCTTTTAACCAAAAGGAAGATTCGGGTAAGAGTCAATAATCATTTCTCTTCTATTAAATGCATAATGGCATCCCGCAGGGATTATTCTGTTCCAGGAGCTACAAATAAACTTAATATAATAATACGGAATAAAAATTTTTTTAAACACGTCATGTACCCAGATGATCTATACTTAATATGTAAACATAATAAAAACGTGAACATTCAAAATGAAATCGACTCCTTATTTGTACCGTTAAACAATTGATGCAACCTATTGGTTCAAAAACATCTTTCAATAAAACCAAGCTATTACATATGTATATACAAAAAACGTTCTTGCAACATCGATAGTATCATCATACAAGGTAACCAAATAGATAAAGGAGATTTACTCAGAATATTGGGAATTATGTTCAACAAATCTTTCACGTGGTCCACGCACTTCGATAACTTAAAGAAAAGCCTTTTTAGGAGATTAAACTTGATAAAATACGTCTCAACTAGAAGTGGAGAATCCCACCCAAATACGTTAATCAACATTGTTCGTAGCATCATCTTAGCGAAAATCAACTATGGCTTGCCAATTTATGGCAAAGCCTCAAACACCCAGCTAAAAAAGTTATCACCGCTATATCATCAAGCTATCAGACTAGCAATTGGTGCTGTCAATACCACACCCTTAATGAACATTTTTTCCGAATCAGGTCTACCCACGCTGGAAGAACGATTTAAAACACTTACCACTAACCTAATTATTAACCTTTTACTGCCTTCAGAGCGAAGCCTCCGGGGTAGAATCTCCACGGATCTTTCACCGAGGATACTCCGCTATCCGTCCACAATAATCTTGACTTTTCAGTACGCCTCTGAAATTGATATTTGCCAAAAATCACGTAGAATATATACAGCCTCTCAACCCCCGTGGAAATTAAAAAAATCGTTTTTTATTGAAAATTTAATATATTTATCCAAGGATTCCACCACAGATAGAGTTTATACCTTCCTTTTTAAAGGAATATCCTCAACTTATCAGAGTCGTAATTGGAATTTTGTTTACACAGACGGATCAAAAAGAATTTTAGCTCCTTCTTTTGCGCTAGTCAATAACCGACTGCAACCGGAATTCCTTGCCACACTCGACGAAAACTGCTCCATTTTCAACGCCGAAGCAACAGCAATCCTATACGCATTAAATAGATACCATACCACCGCAGGTAAATTTATAATTTGTTCTGACTCTAAATCAACTATCAGAGCTATTCAAAACCTGTACAATAAAGATATCGTTATATCCAAAATAAGAGATATATTGATAAGATATCACACAAAAATCAAAGTTATGTGGATTCCAGGACATGTTGGAATAACAGGTAAGACTGTAGCAGACGAAGCAGCCAAATTCGCCACCTACGCACCAATTATAACCTTTCCTTCCACAAGCAAACGTGATATTAAGAAAGATATCCTCAGGAAAATCAAGAAGAGAGATCGAAATTTGGACTAATTACCAACACCACTATAAAGTCTTCAACCTTCTTAAATCTGCACCTATCTATCCAAAAGAAGCTTCCAAACGTGATATTCAAGTCTCTTGCCGTCTCTGATTAGGACATACCTTAATCACTCACCAATATTTGTTTAACGACACAACGTGAAACCTTTACCACCTATGCAGCAACAACTCCTCAATATACATAAAACATTTAATATTTGACTGTGAATACATTAAAATAGCACAATCTCTCCTATTTGGCAAAATACTTTTCCCTGACATCCTGAAAATGGTGAATTTGGATAACATCAAAACTGTATGCTCTCTTCTCAAATATTGTTAAATATATGATTTAATATAATGTTAATAATATGGAAACTTTTGGGTCAAAGGCCACTGTAGTTAGTACTCCTCACTTTTATTTCTTTATCTTCATAATTAATTATGTTTATAAAGCTTTCCTCAATAAATAAATAAAAATATAACATAGAAACATATATTCTAATAATATTTAACTTTCTGAAGTTATGGGTGAACTTACTTATAATATCTTCTAGACGCTTCTTCTGCTAGCCAATTCATATTGAGATCAAACAATTTTTGTCTTTCAATAGGTATCAGTAAAAATTCATCTTCCACTTTTACTTTAAATGAAACAGTTGTGAACAACTTAATTGGTGTTGTCTGCACTTTAATCGGTGATGGTTTTGCAGGTGAAATTAAAAGCCTTAAAGAATTTGAAGAGGAGTCAGGTTCAGTCGTAAGGGTATTAATACCCGAATAAGCTTCATTTGAGTCTTCACTAGTGTACTGTGGGCTTTCAGTATTGAAACGACAAAAATCTCTTTTAAATAAGGACGATTGATGCTTAGTTTTCTTCCGCTGGGAAGTTGTAGCAATGTTTGCATTAATGCTAACACTAGAAAATCGTGTTAGCGATAGTTTTTTGAAGTTGTTTTGACGTTGCTGTGAAGTTGAGTCACCAAATAGGTTGTTGAATTCATTGTTGTCTGGGGTCATCGAGTCTCGTATCCATGTTGAATTTCCAGAATTTGCAGAAAGATGATGATCTTTCGATAGCGATGCGTGATATGATTTCAAAGTAGTAGTAGCCGAATGTGATTTTTTTACTGGAGTTGTTTGATATCGTCGCTGTATTCTTTCTGGAGCTAAATCACCTATAAGCCAAAAGTCTTCACAAATTTTTTCCGTATCAAGATATGCAGAGCACTTACTTTTACTGCTCTTGCTTGATGAATAAGACTCTTCGTCAGTATCTGTTATCGGTTTTCTATTTTTAAATTGCTCAATAGCATTTTCATATTCAGTACTAGCACTTGTCAATGAATGTAACTTGCAGTTTTCCCTAAAGCGTGATGTAGAAGGCCTTACATTTTCATCTTCATCTACATCTGTTTCCTCACTTTCAATTTGAATTCTTGTCTGATTTTTTTTAATATGACCATGTGCTTTTCGTTTATATTCCACATTTGCGTTTGTCAGAGCTTTAGCATTTCGAGATAGATATATTTCTACCTTTGACAGAGTATTAACTAGGCGTTCTCTTACTTGTTCATATTCAGTTTGTTCTTCTTCTGTCAATATGACTGAACTTCTCCATTTTTCCAAACTACTCAGGCATGTGTCACCATCGTCAGTTTTTACTTTTGCGTCTGCTCCGCGGTCTAATAATAGTTCAATTACATCAAGATAGCCATTAGAACATGCATCGTAAAGCGGAGTTATTCCATTACAACTTGTACCACCTTTATCATTTATAGCAACAGAAGCACCACGATCCAATAAAACTTGAACAATATCACGAAAACCATGGTTACATGCTTCATGTAGAGGCAACCAACCAGCATGATCACGAACATTTACTATATGACCTTGATCAATTAGAAGTCTTACTAATTTAATGTTTCCAGTAATACAAGCTTGATGCAGCTGAGTTTCGCCCTTATTATTGCGCTTTATAGCAAACGAACGTGTACCACGTGTAGCTCTATGCTGTCTTGGTTTATCCGTTTCATCTAAATCACTTGTATCGGAGTCAGTAAGATCTTCTAAACAAACGTCATCACCTATTTCTTGAGTATTATTGTCATTAAATTGTGTTCCGTCGGATTCCGTGCCGCTATCTTCACCTAACGTTTTTAAGTCGATACCTTTCAAATAATATAAATGTAAATATAATATTTAAAACAGACTTTTTAATACTCTTTTTATACATTTTATAAATAGAATGTATCGTCTTTATTAAGTAAATGTTTAGTAACGAATTCTGTATTATAGTTCTAAATTTATCTTACCTTTACTATTTGCTTCTTGAACCAATTCTTCTGCCAATACATTCATGTTATGTTTAATTTGAAGCCTTCTTAGCCTAGCATATACAATTTTTTCTAATTTCATCCTATCACACCCTGCCTTAGCTGCTTGGTCTTTCGCTTTCTGATAGATATCCTGTATAGTCCAAAAGGATTGCATTTGCAACTCATATATTTCTGCGATAGTGCACAAAGTGAAAAATGCTTCCTTCGGTACATTTTTGGTCAATTCGTACTCTTTCCAAAGATATTTCAGTGCTTTATCGTATTGTTTGTTATCTTTGTACGTTTGATACAGACTGACATAAATCGGTATCATTGACATAGCTGGTTCATTATTCAGTTCAGCACATTCCAACATTTTATTATAATATTCTAAAGCTTTGTCATAATTTTCTAAATGACAGCAACCATCTCCAAGCTTCTCATAAAAACCTTTTCGCTTCATATAATCAACTGAACGTGTAGTAATTAACTCATCCAATATTTGGCATATTTTTACAACTAATCATAAGAATCATAAACAAATTAGTTTAATACGTTTATAATTTTCCAAAAACATGTTATTTTTTTACCAATTCTTAATAATTTTTCAATGGTATTGCGATCGTTTTCGTCAGGTGTATTCTTTTTATAAGCTTTTTTTAAAATCTGTTTTGCACTTGCAAAATCACCAGCTTTTATATGAATTTCTGATTTAACAATAAGAGTTTCACAAATCTTCTTCACTTTTTGACTGAAACGTTTAGCAACATCTAAAGCCATGTTACAGTAACGTAATGCTAAAATCGAATCGTTCATTTTGCTGTGATACATCAGACTCATGGATATATAGCACATATGCGTTATCTCGAATATATCATGAGTTTTACTTATTTTTATAGCTTTATGTATATAATTAATTGCATCTCCAAAATCCTCCATATGTTCTTTAACAACTCCAATGTTTAAGTAGCATCGCGCTTGCATATCTAATTGTTCGAGTTTTGATATTTGACCTGTTAAGCTAGAAAAGTGTAATGCATATTAAAAAATGATTCGTCGTCAAAATTTATAGACAACGCTTCTTACACTTACTCTTTAGTTAACAAGAGACTTTTTACAAACAATTTTTCCGCATGTTTTAACTGTGTCATGGAGTCTGAAGCTGATGTTTCAGCCAAAGCTTGTCCATGTAATAAATGAACTCTGCCCAAAGTACCATATGCCCGTTGTTCCTCAACTTTGTTTTGCATTTTGCTAGCAATTTCTTAAAAAGAGTTATTTAATATCTTGTACAATAAATCATACACATGCATTTACTTATATAATCGTTTATGTGTTCCTTGGCACTGTCAACATCACCCAATAGTATGAACATTTCTCCAACCATACGATGAGCTTTAGCCATTTCCATCCTTTTTCCTATTTTGGCGTATAAATTCGCCTCCTCTTCATATTCTCTTGCAGCTTTCTCATAACGTCCCTGTTGATTATAGAAGTCACCTAATTGGTTACAAGCGATAGCCAGTTTTTCGCGGTTCTTTTCATTGACAGCCTTTTCCTTTCGTTTTAAATATTCTAAAAAAAATTAATTGATTAAATTAATTTACTTTTTTGCTAATTAGAATACTTTTCTCCTCCATTTTAAAAATGCTTTTAACTGATTTAATTCTTGCTTACTACACGAAATGAATTTTTAATTGGTCCACATTAATCACAGAACAAGTGTAAACACATATGTAATCAATAATCTTGATAAACAAATTTTTCTTCTCACACGTTATTATCATGTAAACCCCCTTTATAGTATTTGCGTGTAAAATGTAGTAACATGTCCAAAAAAATTTTTAGATGTATGTAATCGGCACATAACCGTGGTGAAATTAACATGTTGGTGTTTAAGAGCCAGCCGGTTTTTTTTTTTTTTTTTTTTTTTGGTCAAATCGTAGCTTTCAACAATTTTGCTTTTATTCATACCATATTTTTGTTTATATTTATGGTATTGTGTTGAATATGAAATATGTACAGGGAGGCCAAATTTGAGGTTAGGAAGTAAATTGGCTGTCAAATGACGAAATGTCAATAATTGAGCTATCAACCTTCTTCACTTATTCAGTAAAATATTGTGAAATTTTAACTATGGAACGCTACACTCTTGAACAATAAATTTTAATTGTGAAAATGTACTATCAATATGTTGAAAAATTTACTGTATCACTTCGTAAAATTCGGGCAGCTTTTCCTCGTAATCAGACTTCTTCTGAGACCGCTGTGCGTAATTTAATCGCTAAATTCGAGGCTCACGGTACTCTTGCTGACGATATATCAAAAGAATACGCTCGTAGTGGCCGTAGTGATGCAAACATAACCGCTGCACAGCAGTGTTAAGAATGAGCCTAGAACGTCAACTCGTTGATGTTCTCAACAATTGGTCATCACCGGAGGAACTTTTGCATAAAGATCTTCATCTTCACCAAGGCGAATTCAAACCAGGTGATCTCTACTTGCTACGTAATCAACAGTTGATAAGTAATTGTATGTCAAAACGATTCGCCATTCCTTTTTTTACAACAAATATATCTGACACACAGTTAATTTGTTTACTATTTGCTTACTACAATGTTGCATTATTTTAACATAACGTTAAAGTATGTTTATAGTGTTGTATTCGTTTTCAAAATGAGAACACGTTGTTAAATTCGCCTTGATCTTCGCGCTTAGTCCTCAGTCATACGAGGAAACATTTTTAATTCTCTTTTTTATTCGCGTTCACCTAGGCGAACATTTTGTCGGCAACATTCCATTACTATTGTTATTGTAAAGAAGTACAACTAATAAATATCAACAATGTAAATATGACCACAAAGCGTATTGCCGAGTACCGAAGACAAAAACGATTCTCTTTTCCCACCAGTAATTTGCTAGCAAACTAAATGTTTCCCATCAAATTGTTTTCTTGTACAAACACGCACTTATAAAGTTCAACTCCTTCAAGAGTTAAAGCCACCCGATCATTTATTGCGTGGTACGTTTGTGAATTGGCTGAACGAAAACTACGCATTTTTCAACAAAATCATCTTAAGTGATGAGGCCCATTTTTAATAAGGCAGTTATGTAAACAAACAAAATTGTCGTAAAGTTGCTCACAAAATCCACAAACCGTCCTTGAAGAACCATTCCATCCAAAGAAAGTGACCGCATTGTGCGTTTTGTGGTTAGACGGCATCATCGGCCAATATTTTTTCAAAAATTTATTTATTTATTTATTCAATTTAGTCAATAGATTTAATCTTTACAGACTAATTGCAATATATATATATATATATATATATATATATATATATATATATATAGATATATATAGATATATATATATATATGTATTATATGAAAAGAACTACAAAGTGAAAAGTTATAAAAATTTTACAAAAGATACAGCAAAAAAAAAAAAGAATAAATTTATCAAGTATTAATAAAAATAATAAAATAAAAAATAAAACAAAAATGAGCAAAGAAACGCTGTCACCGTGAATTCTCTGCGTTACCAAACCATGATAACCAATTTTTTGTGGCTGCAATTGGATAATGTTGACCTTTGGTTGCTGCAGGACGGCGCCACAAGCCACACAGCCAGCCAACCAATTCAGTTATTGCATGAGTAATTTCCCGGTCGCGTAATTTTTCGATTTGGCAATATTAATTGGTCGCCTCATTCTTGAGATTTAACGCCGTCGGCCATTTGAAAGACAGGGCTTACGTGAACAAGCAATAAACAACTGACATCCTGAAAACTGAAATTCGGCGCTGCGAAGCTTTGTTGCAAAATGTTCAAATTTTTGTGAAAAGAGCGGCCGTCTGTCGACGTGCTAGGAGTGGACGCTTGCCCAACATCATATTCCATTATTATTTCCCATATTTCTCTTTTATATTGGTATGAATTAAACTGAATTTGTCAAAAACATTTGTTTTTAAACCAATTTACTTTCTAACCTCAAAACCCTTTATGTATTATATTTTTTGTGAAAATTATGTTATAGGTTACCCTTAAATGCTTGGTTTTTGACAGGAAGGAGATAAAATGGTGAAAAATTGAAAAGAATGAAAGCTAAGAGAAGAGCAAGGCGAATTTAATAAAGTGGAGTTGCCATTCCGGCTGGATGAGTGTTTTTTATTTAATACCGTGTTACGTTGGTGTCAAGAGTTTGCTATTGTTTATGTTTTTTATTTACATTTTTGTTTACTTATACATTTTTTATTGCAGCATATTGTGTTCTGAACGTGTAGACAATTTTTAATTTAAAATTGTGAAAATGTATTGAAAACGATTAAATTTTATTTATTAAAAAAAGAAGATATTTGTAAGAGTTTAATATATAATCGTAAGTTTTTTACGGTCTAATTCATAATAAATCCTCATTTTAGGTTTTAATTAAGTATACATTAGTTATCAAACGCTTTTTGTCTTATAAGCCCCAAATAGAAATTCTTAATTATAAACGTTTAATAAGAGCAAATTAACTATTAAATGTTTTTATTGTTTTGCCGGCAACACCAGGTTATTTTATTTGTCACTTTCAGCTTTGTGATGATAAAAAACTAAAAGTACTTTTTAAAAATCATAAAATTGGCGAAATTATAATGAAATTGTTAATAAAATAGATGTAAAGAAAATAAAATTACCTATTGTTAAAAAAATACTCTAAGTCATATTAAAAAATTGGCAATTGAACAATTTTTCTCTGAATGTAAAAAGTAGTAAAGTAACCTCTTTCTTTCTTTAGTTTGCCCATCACTATTTTGTATACATTTACTATTTTAAAGAATCAAATTATTTTATAAAGAAAATTTATAGAAATGCTTAAAAAAGGAATAGTGTGGGGTACATGTCATCTGATGAATACATATATATGTATATGTATGTATATCAGCGTTAGGCAAACTAATATTAATGCATTTTACAATTGTAGTAATTTGAGAGTCTCTCACTCACGCCACTTTGCACTGTTTTTTTCCATTTATTTTCTCTACATCTTTCTTTTATTTTTTGCTTACTTTGTGTGAGTACGTACATATGTGTTAAAATAAAAGAGAAGGGCTGCTCTTTGCTATAGCTGATGTATATAAACCATAGAGCCTCGATAAATCTGCTGAAAATATCTCTGTCCTGTGCCAAAACGCTTACTTCAACCTAGCTTCTATCCATTCCACCCAGTTCAACATCAATCTGCTTTCTCCATTTGAAGGTCTAGCGTACTTCACCCTGCGAGTTTCAGTCAATGGCATATCTCAAGGTGTTGCTCCATGACCTTCTTAAATGCGCTGAGATGGAGAACAAGAATTCCAAATGGGTATTAGACGACCTAAAGTCTACCGCGCTTTTTGTATGTGATTGTTTATATCCCCTCTCAACCCGCCAGTTTTGAAAATGGTGCCCATCTTGTGAATGGAGAGGTTTAAAGCAATATCCAAATTTTCTAAATGATTCCTTGTTGTTACAACTTAGTAATTCTTCAAAGTGTTTTTTTTAGTGGATGTGGTTGTATATTCACTTATGTTAATGGTTTTACTATTCTAGTCACACTGCTGAACGTACTATATTAAAATTGTGTAAAAAAATGCAAATAAAATATAGAAGGCTTCCGTTAGGATATTACTTTAGGGCTCTGGACAGAACGAATTATGGGTAGAGTATACCGAACTGTGGAAATTTTGGGACATTGTGGCTCAGTCTTTGGCTGGCAAGTTCAAGGGTCCTTCCGGACATATGCTAGGAAGGTCTAAGGGTCAAGAAAGGCATAAGTACTGGTAATTTATTCATAAGGAGGATGATAAGTAGATGAGACGACACGCCAGAATTTTGTGGACTGTGCGAGAATGTAGAGCAGATAGAAATAGCGGTACACTTACTGTGCCACTGTTCAGGGTTTCAGCGTTAGAGGTTCTGGTAGCGAAAATTTTAAGCCAACAGCCCGAAACTTTCAAACGCCAGCAGGAGCTATTGCATAAACTCGCTAGTATTGTTGACAGGTCGGTACCACAAAACACATCACAATGCGGGAATGAAAACGTAATGGACATTCTGCAAAAATTGGTGCATTGGTACAACATACACGAAGCTCTTTTCAAGACGCAAAGGCCTTAGACAACGTCAAAAGTCGGATTAATTTTTCGAAAATTAAGCCAGGCAGTTTATGAAAAATATGCAAACTTTTTGGTGCCAAAGAAGCTTCTAGAATTAACTTTTAGTAAAACGTTATTGCAGTTAAAATATTTGTTCGACTGCAGGGAGTCTTTGTTCAGCGTGGAGGGAGTCTTTGTTCATGTATGCCGGCAGAGTCAACAAACAGTTCGAACGTTTTCTACAGTCACAATTGTCAACGCAAAATCGAAGTGCCTTATATTTGTCATCGGTCTACAATCAACTTCAACTTCATACCATAGAGAAGCAGTACAACAGTAATACAACGCGTAACCACACTCAAGAACGGCATCAATCTCGTAGAAACACAAACACCACAGATAAGAGCCCTTATATATAAGAACAATAAATTCGAATGTCGACCACACACCGGTAATCCCAAATTTACACACGTTACATCAAAGCATAACAACAAAAAGCAGCAACGAAACATGCGCAAACACAACTACAATCGCAAAGCACACAACGACGACAACTTCAATTGCGATCGTTGCACGAAAGCTTTAGCAGACACGCCCAAGCAAAAGCGAAATATAAACTCAGTAAAAAGCCATGTAGCACGTGGAAAGTTCAAAACAGTACAAAAAACAAACAATCCATAGAATTCCAATTAGTTACAACGGCATATAAACCAATAATATCAAAATCTAATTGAATAAAAATTGGCAGACCAAAATTTCAGCAGCGCGTGATACGTCTAATAACAAAATACTGGTAATTGGTGAATTTCACACAAAATTTCAACATAACAGAATGGAACAAACAGAAACAATTTGTGAAACAGAATTGAAAAACCCAAATATTTTTGGTACAGTTTTAATAGAAAAGCTTGATTATTGGAATTCTGATTTAGCTCATATTTGCAAATTTCACTAGTTGTCGATAAAAATACAATCTTACATGAAATTCGCAAACATATACCAGCGGTAATTCAAAACAGTCCTCTGCACTCGTTTTTAATTCGAAAGCACCAGTTCCTTTTGCAACCTTACCACTAGTAGAAGCCAAATTGAACCGCTTAGAGACTGAAAAAATATAACACCAGTTACGCACTCCTAATAATAATACTAATAATAATAATAATAATAATAATAATAATAATAATAATAATAATAATAATAATAATAATAATAATAATAATAATAATAATAATAATAATAATAATAATAATAATAATAATAATAATAATAATAATAATAATAATAATAATAATAATAATAATAATAATATAATAATAATAATAATAATAATAATAATAATAATAATAATAATAATAATAATAATAATAATAATAATAATAATAATAATAATAATAATAATAATAATAATAATAATAATAATAATAATAATAATAATAATAATAATAATAATAATAATAATAATAATAATAATAATAATAATAATAATAATAATAATAATAATAATAATAATAATAATAATAATAATAATAATAATAATAATAATAATAATAATAATAATAATAATAATAATAATAATAATAATAATAATAATAATAATAATAATAATAATAATAATAATAATAATAATAATAATAATAATAATAATAATAATAATAATAATAATAATAATAATAATAATAATAATAATAATAATAATAATAATAATAATAATAATAATAATAATAATAATAATAATAATAATAATAATAATAATAATAATAATAATAATAATAATAATAATAATAATAATAATAATAATAATAATAATAATAATAATAATAATAATAATAATAATAATAATAATAATAATAATAATAATAATAATAATAATAATAATAATAATAATAATAATAATAATAATAATAATAATAATAATAATAATAATAATAATAATAATAATAATAATAATAATAATAATAATAATAATAATAATAATAATAATAATAATAATAATAATAATAATAATAATAATAATAATAATAATAATAATAATAATAATAATAATAATAATAATAATAATAATAATAATAATAATAATAATAATAATAATAATAATAATAATAATAATAATAATAAATAATAATAATAATAATAATAATAATAATAATAATAATAATAATAATAATAATAATAATAATAATAATAATAATAATAATAATAATAATAATAATAATAATAATAATAATAATAATAATAATAATAATAATAATAATAATAATAATAATAATAATAATAATAATAATAATAATAATAATAATAATAATAATAATAATAATAATAATAATAATAATAATAATAATAATAATAATAATAATAATAATAATAATAATAATAATAATAATAATAATAATAATAATAATAATAATAATAATAATAATAATAATAATAATAATAATAATAATAATAATAATAATAATAATAATAATAATAATAATAATAATAATAATAATAATAATAATAATAATAATAATAATAATAATAATAATAATAATAATAATAATAATAATAATAATAATAATAATAATAATAATAATAATAATAATAATAATAATAATAATAATAATAATAATAATAATAATAATAATAATAATAATAATAATAATAATAATAATAATAATAATAATAATAATAATAATAATAATAATAATAATAATAATAATAATAATAATAATAATAATAATAATAATAATAATAATAATAATAATAATAATAATAATAATAATAATAATAATAATAATAATAATAATAATAATAATAATAATAATAATAATAATAATAATAATAATAATAATAATAATAATAATAATAATAATAATAATAATAATAATAATAATAATAATAATAATAATAATAATAATAATAATAATAATAATAATAATAATAATAATAATAATAATAATAATAATAATAATAATAATAATAATAATAATAATAATAATAATAATAATAATAATAATAATAATAATAATAATAATAATAATAATAATAATAATAATAATAATAATAATAATAATAATAATAATAATAATAATAATAATAATAATAATAATAATAATAATAATAATAATAATAATAATAATAATAATAATAATAATAATAATAATAATAATAATAATAATAATAATAATAATAATAATAATAATAATAATAATAATAATAATAATAATAATAATAATAATAATAATAATAATAATAATAATAATAATAATAATAATAATAATAATAATAATAATAATAATAATAATAATAATAATAATAATAATAATAATAATAATAATAATAATAATAATAATAATAATAATAATAATAATAATAATAATAATAATAATAATAATAATAATAATAATAATAATAATAATAATAATAATAATAATAATAATAATAATAATAATAATAATAATAATAATAATAATAATAATAATAATAATAATAATAATAATAATAATAATAATAATAATAATAATAATAATAATAATAATAATAATAATAATAATAATAATAATAATAATAATAATAATAATAATAATAATAATAATAATAATAATAATAATAATAATAATAATAATAATAATAATAATAATAATAATAATAATAATAATAATAATAATAATAATAATAATAATAATAATAATAATAATAATAATAATAATAATAATAATAATAATAATAATAATAATAATAATAATAATAATAATAATAATAATAATAATAATAATAATAATAATAATAATAATAATAATAATAATAATAATAATAATAATAATAATAATAATAATAATAATAATAATATAATAATAATAATAATAATAATAATAATAATAATAATAAATAATAATAATAATAATAATAATAATAATAATAATAATAATAATAATAATAATAATAATAATAATAATAATAATAATAATAATAATAATAATAATAATAATAATAATAATAATAATAATAATAATAATAATAATAATAATAATAATAATAATAATAATAATAATAATAATAATAATAATAATAATAATAATAATAATAATAATAATAATAATAATAATAATAATAATAATAATAATAATAATAATAATAATAATAATAATAATAATAATAATAATAATAATAATAATAATAATAATAATAATAATAATAATAATAATAATAATAATAATAATAATAATAATAATAATAATAATAATAATAATAATAATAATAATAATAATAATAATAATAATAATAATAATAATAATAATAATAATAATAATAATAATAATAATAATAATAATAATAATAATAATAATAATAATAATAATAATAATAATAATAATAATAATAATAATAATAATAATAATAATAATAATAATAATAATAATAATAATAATAATAATAATAATAATAATAATAATAATAATAATAATAATAATAATAATAATAATAATAATAATAATAATAATAATAATAATAATAATAATAATAATAATAATAATAATAATAATAATAATAATAATAATAATAATAATAATAATAATAATAATAATAATAATAATAATAATAATAATAATAATAATAATAATAATAATAATAATAATAATAATAATAATAATAATAATAATAATAATAATAATAATAATAATAATAATAATAATAATAATAATAATAATAATAATAATAATAATAATAATAATAATAATAATAATAATAATAATAATAATAATAATAATAATAATAATAATAATAATAATAATAATAATAATAATAATAATAATAATAATAATAATAATAATAATAATAATAATAATAATAATAATAATAATAATAATAATAATAATAATAATAATAATAATAATAATAATAATAATAATAATAATAATAATAATAATAATAATAATAATAATAATAATAATAATAATAATAATAATAATAATAATAATAATAATAATAATAATAATAATAATAATAATAATAATAATAATAATAATAATAATAATAATAATAATAATAATAATAATAATAATAATAATAATAATAATAATAATAATAATAATAATAATAATAATAATAATAATAATAATAATAATAATAATAATAATAATAATAATAATAATAATAATAATAATAATAATAATAATAATAATAATAATAATAATAATAATAATAATAATAATAATAATAATAATAATAATAATAATAATAATAATAATAATAATAATAATAATAATAATAATAATAATAATAATAATAATAATAATAATAATAATAATAATAATAATAATAATAATAATAATAATAATAATAATAATAATAATAATAATAATAATAATAATAATAATAATAATAATAATAATAATAATAATAATAATAATAATAATAATAATAATAATAATAATAATAATAATAATAATAATAATAATAATAATAATAATAATAATAATAATAATAATAATAATAATAATAATAATAATAATAATAATAATAATAATAATAATAATAATAATAATAATAATAATAATAATAATAATAATAATAATAATAATAATAATAATAATAATAATAATAATAATAATAATAATAATAATAATAATAATAATAATAATAATAATAATAATAATAATAATAATAATAATAATAATAATAATAATAATAATAATAATAATAATAATAATAATAATAATAATAATAATAATAATAATAATAATAATAATAATAATAATAATAATAATAATAATAATAATAATAATAATAATAATAATAATAATAATAATAATAATAATAATAATAATAATAATAATAATAATAATAATAATAATAATAATAATAATAATAATAATAATAATAATAATAATAATAATAATAATAATAATAATAATAATAATAATAATAATAATAATAATAATAATAATAATAATAATAATAATAATAATAATAATAATAATAATAATAATAATAATAATAATAATAATAATAATAATAATAATAATAATAATAATAATAATAATAATAATAATAATAATAATAATAATAATAATAATAATAATAATAATAATAATAATAATAATAATAATAATAATAATAATAATAATAATAATAATAATAATAATAATAATAATAATAATAATAATAATAATAATAATAATAATAATAATAATAATAATAATAATAATAATAATAATAATAATAATAATAATAATAATAATAATAATAATAATAATAATAATAATAATAATAATAATAATAATAATAATAATAATAATAATAATAATAATAATAATAATAATAATAATAATAATAATAATAATAATAATAATAATAATAATAATAATAATAATAATAATAATAATAATAATAATAATAATAATAATAATAATAATAATAATAATAATAATAATAATAATAATAATAATAATAATAATAATAATAATAATAATAATAATAATAATAATAATAATAATAATAATAATAATAATAATAATAATAATAATAATAATAATAATAATAATAATAATAATAATAATAATAATAATAATAATAATAATAATAATAATAATAATAATAATAATAATAATAATAATAATAATAATAATAATAATAATAATAATAATAATAATAATAATAATAATAATAATAATAATAATAATAATAATAATAATAATAATAATAATAATAATAATAATAATAATAATAATAATAATAATAATAATAATAATAATAATAATAATAATAATAATAATAATAATAATAATAATAATAATAATAATAATAATAATAATAATAATAATAATAATAATAATAATAATAATAATAATAATAATAATAATAATAATAATAATAATAATAATAATAATAATAATAATAATAATAATAATAATAATAATAATAATAATAATAATAATAATAATAATAATAATAATAATAATAATAATAATAATAATAATAATAATAATAATAATAATAATAATAATAATAATAATAATAATAATAATAATAATAATAATAATAATAATAATAATAATAATAATAATAATAATAATAATAATAATAATAATAATAATATATAAACTGGAATGCAATTGGTATTTAGTGACAATAAAAAATTTAATTTAGTGAACTGAAAAAAAATATTTTTTTTAAACAAAAAAAAGATAATAATAACTTGAAGAAGCAACAAATATATTTAAAAAAAGAAACAACAAATATCCGAATAAAAAAGATAATCAGACAGAAAAAAGTGGGATTGTTATCTATTCACCACACATCTAAATTTAAATTAAAATTTTACAAAATTAAGAAAAACAAAACACCGTTAGAATAGATAATTTCATAAAGAAAAGTAACGGAAATTTGACAGCAAAAACGGAAAAAGGAAAAATGGAAAAATTACCCTTCATACACCTGTAAATAAATCAAAAGCAAGGCTAAGACAACAGAAGAAAAAATAAATATTAGCTCATACTGGCCAATCCGGTAATAAGGTATTTATGAACATTTTTATTTTATTAAATAAGTAAGTTAAAGCATACATTTTATCGCACACCCCCTCTCTTTTTTCAAATATCATTAAATCCACTAAATCTTTCTTTAATAATTACACCCCAATTCTCTTATTTTTATCTAATCCTTTATCTAATACACTGCATTTTAATATTCGGAGTACACTACGCGACATAACAATATAAAATTAACTATATACGTAAAGTATTTGTCAACAACAGCTTATTTCGTAAACATAGCAAGTGGAAGAACACAAAAAGGAAAAGGAAATCAAGAGAAAATCAAAGTTACCCATAGCGTATGTAAGTACTATATTAATGAGTAACATTCTGAACATACATACGAAAATATATACACATGGGAACATAAAATGTAGACATACAATTTATGCATAGATGAATATACATAAATAAATACACAAATTCTAATTAATGCACGTATAAGAATAAGCATACATTATTATACAAAAAAAGAAGAAAAACAATATTTATTTAAACGTCAATTTCTAAAAGGTCACTTTGCCTTTACCCAATATCGCGCGTTAAAAAGGAATAGAAAATAATAAAGACAGAAGGATTTGTATCAAGCTCTTACGTGGGTTACCACAATTGCTTGGCATCATCACATTTAAGGACAAATTGGAAGAGTAAATATACTTGTTTCTATTGTAAGAAAACCCATGATCGCCTACAACTGCCTTACAGGAAATCCCATTTTGAAATTGTTGGCATTGACGGCCAAGAACAATCGGAAAATAAGGAGTGTGATTTCACGCTATATGCTTGTAGAACAGAAATCTATAGTTTTGCCTAAATTCACTAAGTGCCTCCCAACCTTTAGTTTTGAAATTCCACACTCAGAACATCTTGCAGAATTAGATCTCGCAGACCCCAAATTCAATAAATCCCCACAAATTGATCTCATACTGTGTAATGGTTATAAACACTATTTAAACATCGATGGTATTAAGAAAAGTATTTGTGGTAAGGCATCGGCATGCCGGTGTGGTTTGGTAGGCAAGGCACCAGGCCAAGACAATCTTCAAAAAAAAGACAAATTTTTTCGACAGCGGTATCACCTCATAACATTAGCTAGTAACTGATTATGAGTATTACTACTATTGAAAACTTCTCTAAATGCATTTGCCGTTCAGAGCCGGCGTTAAACTGTAGGTCCTTTTCAATAATCGGGTGCAGCTCATTAACTGAGATAAGTCCCCATGTTCCTTCATGGAATGTTATGGGAATTAATATACATAATATATAATCGGCATATAACACCATATTTGGATGGGTGTTAAGTGGGCCAGTTCATGATAATTCAGTGTACACATTCACCACCTCAGTAGTGTCATCAGAAATCCCGTCTCTAATTGAAACTTTGAGAAAGTTTTGGGAAAAGGTGGAGCTACCATCTCAGCCCATGATCTCAGAGGAACACCAGTATTGTGAGGACTTCTATAAAAGAACAACCACTACATTTTGCGGCACCCATTTAAAAAGGACTTCCCGGACTATAAACTTCTCGGATCCTCTCGAAGTTTAACTTTTGTACAAAATTCTCGTATGAATAAATCGCTCATGAAAACTCCAGAACTTGAAAAAGAATACCATAGGGTACTGGAAGAATATTTGACCCTTGATTTAACTTCAATCATTCCAAACTGGCGAAGCTACAAATATGTATTCAACGGAGACATACAGAAGATGTACCTTCAAATATGGAGTCACCCGGAAAATCGCAAATATCAGCGCATAATCATTCAAAGAAGCAACTCTAACAAACTAATGATTATGAACTTAAAACAGTGACATTTGGTGTTAACTGTGCCCCATACCGTGCTATTCCTACGCTTCATTAACTTGCTACGGATTCGGAGCACAAATACTCCAAGGCAGCTGAAATATTACGCACCAAGACATATGTGGACGACATCTTGTCAGGAGGTCACTCTATTGATGAAGCAAGAGAAGCTCAACAACACCTACTAAATTTACTAAAATCTGGAGGATCCCATTAAAAAAGCTAGCGGTAAACGATGGCGAATTACTCAGAAATATCCCAACTGTATGCTTCGGAATTTTATGTTTCCAGGACATAAGCACCACTAAAACTTTCGGCATTAAATCCAACGCGCTTACAGACAGTTTTTCCTACTCGTTCACCCCACTATCTCGTGACGAGAACAATACAAAACGAAATATAAGGGCATAGATGCTAATGCAAGAATTGTGGTTACAGGGTCTACAATGGGACGATACAGTCAACTTAGAAATTCAGACTAAATGGAATAATCTACTGAGCGATCTTTGTGAAATGAATAAAATTAAAATCCCCAGATGGATACAATATAGTCCCGAGTTTAAAATTCAAATTCACGGATTGTCGGATGCTTCCAAAGGTGCTTATTGCGCGGCAGTGTGTCTGCGATGTCAAAGCTCTTTCCAAGTCGTATTTACCAATTTGATTGCTTCGAAGAGCAAGGTAGCGCCAATTCAGCTCATTTCCCTGCCGAGATTGGAATTAAGTGGCGCTGTATTACTGACCAAATTAGTGACTCATGTTACAACTTCTCTAAAATTGCCAGCATGGAAATTTTTCCCTAATCGTGGCTGGCTGTTAAGGCCACCTTGAACTTGGGAAACTTATGTGGCCAATCGGACAGCTCAAATTTACAAATCCCTACCCAAAGCCAACTGGAACCATGTACGTACGCACGATAATCCAGCTGATCTAGGCACTCGCGGCTGTAAGCCAGTGGAGCTGGAAAATAACATAATATGGTGGCAAGGACCAGCGTGGCTTACAAAACCATAGTCAGAATGGCCGAAAAATAAATCTCTGGATAGTCTGGAAATGGATAAGAAAGTGGAATGTTTTCATACCTCGACCAATGAAGCTGACATATTAAACAGGTTCTCAGCATATCCTAAGGCATTGAGAGCTTTATCTTACACATTTCGATTTTTACACAACGCTCTAGTAAAATATCGAAAACAATACAATTACACTCAGCGGAATCTTAGTCATAATGAAGTAAAGTTCACCAAACTAAGATTAATTTTTCTAGTCTGAGAGAAGTTAACGATATATCAAATTCTTTGCCAATATCTAACAAAAGTCCTTTGAAACCATTAAACCCATTTCTAGATTCCGAAAATATTTTAAGAGTCAGCGGCCGACTTTCAAATTCATCCCTTTCATACAATGAGTGTATGAATGTAAAACTTGTATTATATACAAACAAAAGCTGTGTTCTCAAATTATGGTTCCCTTACGATCCGATCGCTGCACACTAACAATACCCCTTCAGACCACTGGAATAGATTTTACCGGTCTATTTGATCTCAAAAGCTCAACTTTGAAAAAATCACCCATTGTAAAAGGCTATGTTTGTGCTTTCGTGTGTTTCAGCACAAAGGCAATCCACTTAGAGGTATGTTCGGATCTTTCCACGGTAGCATTTCGAGCAGCGTTCTCTCGATTTGTTGGTCGGCGGGGAGTAACTTTCAGGTTATATTCGGATAGTGGTCGTAATTTTGATGTAGCTAAAAGACAACTAAAATGCGAATTCAACTCCTTCCACGTCATATGACATCTCACGAAAGTATAATGTACGTAGTTTTGAGTGGATATTTATCGCACCACATGCCCTTCATATGGGCGGTCTTTGGGAAGCAGCCGTAAAGAGCTTCAAATTTTATTTGAAAAGGGTAACGGGATCACACAGATTTATTTACGAAGAATTTGCAACAATACTAATCCATATCAAGGGAGTATTAAATTTTCGCCCGATTTCCGCGCTTTATGAGGACCCCACGGATATTACCGCACTAACTCCTGGACATTTTCTTAGAGGCGCTCCCATAATGAGTTTTCCTGAACAACATGATCAAAGACTAGGAGTAGTCAATCGATGATTACCTGAAATCGTTACAAAAGCGATACAAGTGGAAAGATACTCATCCCAATCTCAAATCGGGTGATATTGTGGTCATTATAGATGATTTATTTCCTCCTTCAGAATGGCGTCTGGGAAGGATCGAACGGACTTATTCTGGCAGCAATTTTAACGTTCCTGTGGCCATGATCTTTTTTTTACATTATTGTATTATGCCATAATAATACGCTTTAGATATGATTCGACTTCGTTTAGTTTTAGCTGTGAATCGCAAATGAAAATTCGTACTTTAAATCTTACACTGTTAGTTCGTAATGCACTCAAACATTGAGCTTCTATGTGGTTCTATGTCTTTCTTTAAATGGTTGATAAATGTTGTTAATAAATGATACGCTGCTTATGGGTCGGACTTTTTAATTTTTTTCTATAATTTCATCAACTTTTTTAGTGATTGGTCGACCAAAGCAAGATGCCTCTTTAGCACGAATATAATCAGATCAAAACGAGTCAACTATTTCATTGCTATATTTCTAGTTACAGTATCATCTCCTTAAACTTCATACCATTTTTATTATAAAAAATGAAAATATGACGGTAAAGATTCGGATTTTCACTAATTTTTATTTCAAGATAGTTTATCTTGAAATAATGCGAATTTAATAAGGTTTTCTAAAAAAGTGAAGTCTAAAATGTCACTTTTCAAACAAGCTATAGTGTTGCCTTATGGAATTAATATAATGCATCTAAAGGCAAAAAACTTTTGTAAAGTTTATAATGAAAATAATCGGTTTTCTCGATTTAATTCTGGAAATTTTGAAAATTAAAACATAAGTGAGAAAATCTGTTTAAGCAGCTGTTGTCTTCTAAAATGACAGTGCTTGGTACAGTCGCTAGATTTACATTGCAAAATACAGTCAAAAATATTGGATGTTCAAAAAACTTCTGTTAAAAATTGTCGGTAAATGGTTCTAAAATGTAATATTTCTGGTAATATTTATTGCATTAGGTAACACTATACCCTCATATGATAGGTCTGATTGATTACGGGCAATGAAAAGTGGCGATAATGGGCGAAGCAAGAATCCAGAATTGAAAGCAAAAAAGGTATTTCTCTAAGTATGGTGGGATTGGAAAGAAATTCAATTAAAACTGCCAGATTTGAGTTACAGAAAAGGTGTTATATTCGATCAAGACAACGCAGAAACTGAGAGAGCTTGACTGTTAAATTGTGATGAATCAACCATATAGTACCGATCTTGCACATTTAAGTTATTATTCGTTTTAATCTCTGCAAATCTCATCTAATTGTGCAAATTTAAATTCCAAAGAGGCCTGCAAAACGCAATTGGTTTAGTTTTACGTTCAGAAGTTCTCCACTGATATAAAAATAGCGAAAAATTATTGATTAAAACGGCACGTATTTGGTTTAATAAGGTTTGCAAACACTTTATGTTATTCATTGAAATGTTTAATAGCTTTTCATAAAACATTGTGTAATGAAACTTTAAAAATTGTACTTTAAAAGATCTTGACAAACCACATTTAAGGCTATCTCGAAACCTTAGTGTCGGGCCACACACATCTTTGATGGCCAGCCAAAAATTGACTGCAATTGGCAGTGAAATTTTGATGCATCGACTGTATAACTTGGCTTAGTCATTTGACTTGAACCCAATATCCAGACTGTTTTATTTTATTAATTTGTCATTTTTTTTAGTTTAATAATAATATTTAATTTTATCAATGAATCACTACCGTGTTAGTTTTAAAATGTAAATATCTGACGATGATTCATCTTGATTTATAATTTAGTAACTTGCTAAACATTTCTATTGATTCGAAAAATTCGAATTTAACTTTTAATCAATTCTACCATATGTCTTAATTATTATGAATTCATTAATATGCTAATAAACTGAAAATTTCATATTAAAATGTAATTTAACATTTTATTATTTAAAGTTTAATTGATATTTTCAAGCAGGCATGTGCTACACATGTCTTATAAGTGAGAGTGCATGCACCACGAAAATAAATGTAAAATTTCATAACGTACGCCGGTTTAGTGAACTTAATTTCAAGTTATTTGTGGTATCGATTTTTGTCCCGCCAGCACCCCTTTTGTATGCTAAATACTGCAAAAAAAAACAATAACAACAAATTAACAATAAAAATATTATTCTGAATTGAATATTCTTATGATGAGTGTTTGCTTTGGGTTGCCTAAAATGACGTGAATTTACAAAATAATTTTAATTTTATTTTTTATTACATTTTTGCGATACAATGTTATAATTATTGTACATGCTTATTAATTTAAGAACGTGTGTTGATTTGTTTGTTTCTATTTTATTTTAAATATCGTTGAACTTTAGCGTTTTGTGTTTTGTTCTTGTACTCTACACCATCAAAAGTGCTATATAGTGTTTGTTTTGACGTTTGCTACAAATATTGGTTGAATTTTTTAAGGAAAAAATAATATTTATCTAATACAAGCTAAAACCCTCTATGTATTACCTTCATTACCTCTACATATTACCTTAACTGTTATCTTAGTTATTAGTTTCTACCACTTTTCCCTATTTTATATCCTCCCTAATCCAAGTCTAAGCCTATAATTTGCTTCAGAAAGTAACTAGACCCATTGTTAAACTATTTGCCATTATTGAATAGTAAAGATGAATTTGGTTCAGAGTTATAGTCCCTTATATGCTTATTTACTCTACATTATCGAACAGTTCGTTATATCTCTAACATTACTATTTTTTCAGACCATTTTATCTCTATCCCCCTATCCCCCTCTAATTTTGCTAAACTTATAATTAATAAAGATTTATTACCTGCCATATTTTCAAAGCCTAGATGTCTAATCGAAACCACCGCGAGATGAAACGTGATCAGAGGTTATATCAGTGCAAAATTTGCAGACATTTTCATCCTATCAGATACTTTAAACGGTTTTTTAATATGGACGTACAAACAAGAACCAAAATAGTCGAGAAATATCGTTATAGTACCAACTGCCTGGCGCAAAGTTACGACTTAAAGGCTTGCCCGTGCCTTAACACTTGCAGGATTTGCGATGAGTTTTACCATACGCTTCTCCATCCTTGCGTCAAAAGTCGATTAAACATGAAACGAAAGCAGCATCGTCAAAGGAAGTCCATAAGCACATCACGGCATCCAAATTATGCAACGAAGAGAGCAAAACCTTTATCATCATCAAAATCATCAAACCATAGAGAGCATAGTCCAGTACCAGCCACAACAACCTTACCATCAACTTCAGCACAGAAAACCACCTTGAAGCCAAATAGCCTCATTTTATCGGAAGCCATCCGATCGTTGGCTGAGGTGTTATGTGTACAGTCTGAATAAACTTTCCGATGCCCGGAGTGTACAAAATCGCGAAAAACAACTTTTTATATATTGAAAATTATTTATTATAAAATTATTTTGTAATTGTCAGAAAATTGAATATCGAATTTATTTAAATAATTGAATTTATGGAATGTTATGGAATTAAAGTCATGATTAACATAAAGTAAAAATTAAAAGATCAGATAGCTATTAACCTTCAAGCTAATAAGTGAAGATTTTTAAACTCTTAAATTAACTCTAAATTATGCGAATTGAATTGAAGTAAAACTCAAAAAGAACACCATTTCTCTTCATAGTGCTATATTAACTTTATTTAAAATACAACTAAAAAAATATATGTCAAAAAAATTTAAAATTTTAGCTTATTTTTTTTTTAGCCGAAAACCAAATTTTTTAGCTTTTTTTGAACGCGATTTAACTTTATGTCATTTTAAAATCTGGTCAAACTGTTCTTTAGCCTTTTCGTAACAGTATATAGGTATTAAATTAATTACGACGGGTAGCCAGACACTTCCAGCCAACATTGGGTCCAGTATTGATCCCACTGTGATACGCATTAGTAATCCAGAAAATGGGCAACCTATATGTCCTCGTCCCGGTGCAATCCGAACCAACTAGACGCATGTACAAAAGAAGAGATCTTGCCGATATTCACACCGGCCAGATCCGACAACCCATCCAAAAACGGACTGCCAAGGAAAGCAGTCCTATTGTTCGAAAGACTCGGGCATTGGCATAGGAAGTGCTCGACAGTCTCCTCTTCCTCATCATCCTGACAACCCATACAATAGTCATTGAACGGCAGACCCAATCTGCTAGCGTGCGCACCAGCAACCCAGTGCCCAGTTATCCCAGCCGCAAGAGTTTGCAGCCTAAGTCGCGGCACCCCTATAATAGACTCCGAGCGAGCCCGATCATATAGGGGCCAGATTTGCCTCGATACAGAGCACGTGGGTTCATCATCCCACCGTAGCTGTGCCCTACCCAACATGTACCGCATGACCATAAGTCTGCAAGAGGAGAGTGGCATCCCAACTGAGTGGTAAATCTCCTCGTTTATGAGGAGAGAGCCAGCGCTCGCAACTCCGTCCGCCACACAGTTCCCCCGGGTGTCCAAGTTACCCCTTACACAGATAATCTACAGGTCTGAATGTCTCGCCATATCGTTGAGAGATGCCAGGCATTCACACACCAGTCGCATATACCCCGTGGCACATCAACCAGTTCGTTGCCCTCTTTATCGCCGAGACCTCGGCCTGTAAGACACTGCAGTGGTCCGGCAGTTTAAAGGATTCCCTCACCCCGTGTCAGGAATAAAGATGCCGCCCCCCAACCCCTTTCAAGGATTTTGATCCATCCGTGTAAATCTCAACAGTACCGTTCTGGTGAGATGCACACGGAGAAGGGTTTGGGTGTGCAGTAATCTATCCCCTCAGGGATCGTATCCAAATACCTAAAGATGGCCGCATGCCCCTGCCATCCTCAACCTTATCGCAGACATGCCCGCCATATGCCTAGCCATCAGGTCCGCTGGAAGTCAGATCAGCAGTACAAACAAGGCCCTCGAAGGATTGGACCTGAGCGCAACTGTAATTATCAGTACTGCGCTCCGCAGCACTCCTCCACCATAAAACCGCACCATACATAAGTATAGACCCAACCACCGTGTTGAATACCCAATTGGAACTCCTGGGATTTAGACCCCAGGACTTTCAAACGGCCCTACGACAGGCTCACAGCGCAGCATTCGTCCTCGCCTCCCTCGCACGTGTATTTTGGAGCCAGGACAGCTTGGAATCCAGCATTATCACCAGATACTTCGCACCATCCGACAGCCCGTGCTCAACTTGTGCAAAAGCGGTAGGGAAAACGACGGAACTTTGTTCCTGAACTAGTGCCAGTTCCACTTCTCTCTCAATTAAGCGAAGGACCTGAGTTACCACCACTATTGTCTTTTGGGATGACTGTGACGTTGACGTCGTCTTGGTCAGAGTCCAAGAGGGTGTCCTAGTCAACCACTTCGTCCATTGGCTCAAAAAGATCACCTAGAAGTGTTTCTTCTTTCGCGAAAAAGCGAGTGGACATATCCTCCGGGGCAGGATCTTTCTCGTTTTGAGCTGGTTTTTCTCTGTCCCCTGGTAGACCTGTAGAAAGATCGACTCAAAACCGTAGTAGATCTTCCCACCTTTCTTCCGTAGAAGTGGTAGAGACTCCTTGTTCAGGAGGAGAATTATCCTCCTGGATGAACCGTCCGTTTTAGAGACCCTGGAACTATCCAATCATATGAAGGGATGTCAGGGTTACCACACCGTATGATTCGTCGGGAATAGCCTTAGGCCGACGTGGAATCTCGAGTCGAGTCTAGCACTCTCCCATAGGCTTACATTTCCAGTGTACTATGAATGCCAGTCTAGCAATTTCATATCAAAAAGTAATGGCAAACATCAATAATTTCATTAAACATCTATTGATGGTAACAAAGTCATCGGTATGCTAATCTCCGATTCCCTTCTTTCTCTTATTTATAAATTACTAATAAAATATTTAATTTTCAGCAAAAAAATGATTGTGGGTATAGGATGAGGTAGGCAACCTTCCATTATCTTCATTCTATCCTACATGTTTTAATAGGTTTTCTTTTTTCTTCCTATTAGGACACCGCCGCAACAAAACTCCGGGCTTGCTCGCAATCAGACAGATAAAAACAATGTGAGAGGCAGGTATCAGTGGGGAAATTCCATACTCTGATCTCTCATCGGCCCGGCTTAATTACATTAGAATCATATTAGATATCTGGAAACAATTTGTTTTCCCGTAAAGTACGCTTTCATTGTGTTTACACTGCAGGTTCCAAGTACGTGGATATATATATTGTACAGGCCCATTTGAATGGATTTTACCAGAATCAGTAACGCACTCACTGTTCTATCGCCCACGTAAGTAACATTTGCCATATTAATTGACCCTAAACATATTACAGTGTTCGCTAACCGAAATAGCTCGGGTATATTACAAACTAGCTTAAGCTAGATAAAATAAGGTACTTAATGAAATATTAGGACAGCACGACATACTTATAAACTAATAATTGCAAAATAAAAAATGTAATAATTGAGTCCTTATCATAACAATGCACTTAGTAGCTATCTTATCACAGCTATAGTTTTAATCATTTTCATTCAGGCTTTTATATCTTTCATGTGAAATATCCCTATCGGATTGCCTTGCAAATCCTCTAACTCATACATATTATTACCAACTGGCCTTACAATCCTAGATATCACTCAAAACAGTGTTTCTTCGAAATACTTCCTGACCGGTCACAAATTTAATGTTTCGACCTCTGTTATTGTAACTGGAAGCACTCTTTTCATAGGACTCATTCATATTTTTATTGATCTTTTCCCTGGGTAATTCGAATTTTCCCTTATTAGATATATTTTGAATCTCATGATAGCTTAGATACTCTAATCTCCTTGCTAGTCTGTAATCCGTACCATTAGTATACATATGATATCCGAACAAGGCGAAAAAAGGTGAAATGATTGTTGCCGAGTGCGCAGATGTTCGAAGAGTACATTCAATTTCATATAGGTACAAATTCCAGATCCGTTGGTCGTTTTCCATTATGCTTTTATTATCGCTGGCACTGACTGATTCACTCGTACCGCTGTTTATAATGTCCTACCATATACCGTACAAATTTACCATATCTTGGAAACCTTTAGCTAAAAACTGTGATCCGTTGTCACTATGAATCATCTCAGGCACGCAATTACGTTAGATGTAGCAGCCTCTCTCACAGTTTTTAAAAAGATAAATTTCGAAAAATGATCTACCACAATGAAAAAGTAGTACTTTCCGCTTTTTGACCTAGGATAATATCCCAAAAAATCTATATATAATTTCTGAAATGGTCTTTCCGTAACGACCTCTTGTCCTATACTGGGCATTAGATGATTTGATTCCTTACAAATTCCACATTTTCCTATAAACTCTCTCACTTGTAGGGACATTTTTGGCCATATAGGTGAAATATGCTCCTTGTCGATAATGTCGTTTGTCAAATTTGATGGAATCCACAATTTATATTCACATTCCTCTCCCAGATTCTTATCTGGAGTGACTCTCTTGTAAATCTTAATCTCCATTATTTTTAAGTCTGGCAGATTTTCTTATTGTCCGTTATTTTCTTAATTAGTGCTAAATTTTCTTCATTTTCGAATTATGTCGTTTCATAACCTAATAAATTTTCGGCAATAACATCTTTTACCGTTAGATCTTGAGGAATCCTTGATAGTATATCGACTATAACGTTTTTTTTTGCACTTGAGACCAGCACTCAAGGGATAACCTCAAGGGCGACAACCTTTTACTCCCCAAATCCATGAATGGACCTATTCCACCTTTCGGAGAGTAACGCCAGCATATCACCAGTAGAGCGACTCTTACGGAAACCATACTGGCGATCGCCTAGCAAATTGTTGGACTCTAAATACTTCACAAGGTGGTGATTAATCATATTTTCCATAACCATAAGAATATGCCGAACAAACTGCTATTGGGCGGTAGTTTGCAAGGTTATTTGCCTCTTCCTTTATAGGGATTGCCGTTACATTGGCAACTTTCCAGCAAGATGGGAAAACACCAGCACGATAAGACGCACTGAAAAGATTAGCCAATGGACGCGCAAGCGTCGAAGAGCACTGCTTCAGGACCAGCGCTGGAATGCATCCGGCCCAGAAGACTTATTAACGTCGAGATTTACAAGAACCCTTTTTACTGCACTGGCTTGTAAGAATATACTAGGCATAGTCATTGATACTCTTTATAGTTCGGGCAGTAGTTGAATGCTCTCCAGTAATTCCGAATTTCTTGCAAACATTTTAGCCAGAAGGTTTGCCTTTTCAACCGGCTTAGTGAATGTTTTGTCATTCTTTATAAGGACTTGAACCGATCCAGCGCTGTTCCTAAGCTTTTTAATGGACGACCAAAAGTTCTTACTTCTCCGCGGAAAAGTAAGAATTTTAGCACGTAGGCGTTGTTCGTATAAAACCTTTTCGCGCCTAAATATTGCGGCACATGAAGATCTCGCCTGTTTGCGTGGCGAATCAGTATGATCGCATTTGTTATTACGCCAATTTCTGAATGCTTCCTCTCTGGATCTGATTGCACGCTTTTACGTCTGCTTTCTGGATGGAATGAAATTATCCATCCCTAGCTTTATTATATTGGCAACTATTTTGGCCATAGCATTCACGTTAGAATCAAGAAAACAAAGTTTCAAATTGATATGCCAATAGAAGTCGTTAAGCTCAGCCCAACAAGCTTTCCCGTAGTTAAAAACCAAGCGCTTCGTAGCTGTATGTAAAGCGTTGTGAAGAGTGGAGAACGGGAAAGAATAAAAAATGGTACAGTGGTCCGAATTTTCGAGAGGTGCAAGGGCCTCAACTACATACTTTTCAGGGTGTGTAGTCAGGAAAAGGTCGAGGGTGTTATTTTGGTGCCCATCTACACACGGTATGTGAGTCGGTTCATTCACTAATTGAGCAAGGCGGTTGTGCGCAGCAAACAACTCTACGTATGGGCCTTCTGGAGGTGTGCCGCCTGAATGGCGTAGCCAAGATAAATTATGAACATTGAATCACCAGCGCAACAATTTCGCTGTTCGGGGGGTAATTCGCAAGGATAATCGGTATGGATTCGGAAAGAGAGTCAAGGTCAGGTAAGGTAACCTCGCATTTAGGCTCTTATACAATAACCCGAAATTCAAAATATGCGCCCTGATTCTGAACTTAACCCAAAGACAATTAAATTCTGCATGATACATGCCTAGTGGTTGCTGGCACTGGTACACAACTTCATCGCAAATGTACGTTACAAGGCCCCTATGAAAATTAAAAAGGGATAGGATGTGATACCCAGGGATATGAAAACGCTGTGCATCAGCATTTTAAGAAACCTGGGTATCACATAAGGCAAAAACATCCGGCCTATAGAGACAAATGTGCGCATACACGGAGAAGAAGTTCGCCCGTACCTCGCGCACATTGCAGAATTCAATTATAAATCGGCCTGCCATTACGTAAATTTAACATGAACGAAAAGAAAATAAAATAGGTAAGAAACCATAAAGAAATAAAAATCGAAACAACCGTCCTTCAGATACGGACGACAAGAAAGTGGGTTACTGCTGATTGATTATTCAGTAGCCAGTGTTATTCGCTACTGAATAATCTAGCAACAACCCCTCCAAGCTGTTCTCACCTAAAGGTTTAGTAAAGAATAAAGGCAAAAAAGGAAAACAAAAATACTGATGAAAGGAGATGTAGTACTAGTTCCAATATTGCCCGCCTTTAATGCCATTTCAATTTGTTTACTTATTTAGGCGTCGGGTGAGTGTCTATTTTTGTACACTAGTGTTTGTGCCGTTCTCTTCATTTTACAAACTTCTTGTTATTTGTTGTAATATTAATATTGATTTATTTTTGTTTTGTTTGTTATAATATTGCCATTGCTGTTTTTCGTTTTGTTTTTTGACTTTGGTATTATGTTATTTTTTTTAACTTCTTTTATTTTATCATCCTCTTCCCAGTACACTGACTGATGTAACGGGGTCTAGCGATCCACGAACCGTTTTGTTGTTAATAATTACGTTCTATTGTCGTCTTTATTCCCTGTTGGTCTTCTTTGCCTCTTACGCTCCACGAACTTTTCTATAAATCTCCTTACCCTATAACTCTTTGTGCCTTTATCTACTCCAAAAATTTTCTCTCTTACTCGAATATAGTTTTGTTCTCTCTCTTCCAGTGGCATATAATGTGTTATGTTTGAGAATGGTGTCTCTTCATCATTCCTGTTTGCTTAGTTTTTTGAAGAGAAAACTTCTTCCGACCTTCTTCTCCAAGCCTCAGTATGGGTTTCCCGATTAAGAGATCGGACATTTCGGAGTAATAATGTTTGGTCCCCTACATTGGTAGTAGAATAGATTTCTTTCCGTTGACGGAGAATCGATGAAATTGTGACCACTCTGTCTACAATTCCAGCAAACGGCTCCCTGTTTTTGTTTTTACGAATTCACCCCCATCTCGTCTAAGCAGAACAGTTGACTATCTTCTACACTGCATGGTTCTTCATAGATGACATTAATGAACCTTTGAGGTTGTCGTATGGGCACTACATAACTTCTGTTCTTTCTCATAAAATTACGTTCGGCTTTATGACACTCGATCCTTAGCTGTTCCACCGACGATACGGCTATCGGGTATACTATTCTCCCCAAAAGTATTCCTCTTCATAATCTTGATCATATCGTACTCCGGAATTGGTTGGACTAACCTGGACCTAATCTGATTCATTATAACTATCTACCGACTCATTGGCTTGCTGTTTCCTCTCCACTAGGTCTCTAAGGATCTCAAAGTTCGATCGTGAAGACTGAAATTGAGACATTAAAGCATGACGTAAGCTCGTCCAATCTAATACGACACGATTCTTCACATAAAACCAATACCACTGTCTTGTGCTCAGGACATTAATAGGTGAAAGTAGCGTAGAACTTCTGTCCAAGGTATTTGGTATTACATCTGTAAGTGCACCAATCTAAAAATAAAATCATCTACGCTCATGCTCTGTGCAGTTCCATCGAAGAACATACCGAACTTATCCAACCGAAAGCGAGCTAGTTCCATATTATGACCTGAAGTACTGGTAATACATCGTCTGGAACAGTTTTGGTTTCCCATTTTCCCATTGTTGGAAAGCTGTTATCTGATAATTTATTCGATGTGTTCCGGGGCTTCCTTCGTAATCCAACTACAGTTTGATTGGCGTTTTCAGGTTCTTCTAATATCGGCCAATTCATCCTGAATTATGTTCTTTACCTTCTCTTCTAGGGTCGTTTGCACTAACATGATGAAGACATCATCTCCATCTCTCTCACTTCTGGAGACAACTCTTGATCTGCTGGATGGTGGTTTAGATACTACTCAATTGACCGGCGCTAAATGTTTCCGACAGAACAATGAACTGCGAGCCTCCTATACTCCACCTTCTCTGATTCATCTTCTCTAGCAGGTAGAACTGATATATTTAAATCAAAGTTAGGATTTTTATTTCTTTTTCTATTTATTGCCTAAGACCTAGTCTCAATATTCATAATCCAAACTTCAAAAAACATAACCTAAGTTATTGAAGCTTAACAAAACAAAATATCAAAAATCAAAAATTTTTTATGATTACCCAAAATGAGTAGATACCACTCAAACCATAAACAATCGGAATCAATCAGTACTAATCCTAAATCTAAAATTAAAGCAAAAAAAATAGAATGATGACAAAAATAATATGAAAATAATAAATAAACAAATAATTAAAGTAAAAAATAAATAAATAAATAAGCAAAGAAATTAAAAAAAAATTAAAATTGTAAAAAGTAAATAATAAAAAACGAAAATAATAAATGACAAAAAAGCTCTAAACTAAATAAAACTAAATGTAAAACTAAATGATTACTAAACAATATTAACACCTAAAGAATTGGATATGTATTAATTTATAATTAATAGAGTTAAGGCTTAAATAAATTAGCAAATCAATAAATAATAGAACCTTAAAACAAAAGAATCTAATGTTAAAAGAATAATCAATATTCATAATTTCAGGGCTGTTAATATCTGGTGACAGCGTGATATTCAATTCACTCGATTCTTCATGTGAAGTTCTCTATTCTGTGTTGAAAGTCAAATTATAAACAAATACTATTTCAAACGATTAGTTTTCCTCATGGTCAATCATCCTCTCATTACCACGGTTAGCAATCAGCTCTCAACGGATGATATAACGGACTTTTGCATTAACTACTTTATAAAGCGGCTATCATTGGTGTCAAACCTATGCTACAAAACTAATCTAAATTTGTAATTAATTATTCAAATGATAAACAAAATTATGGATTGAAACGAGACATGTAGGATTAACTTTATCATACAGCCTACATCTCTTCCACTGCATTAATATAATTTCCTACTGCTCTAATAATTATATAGTCATAGTTACTGTACAAAATTTGATTCCACATACTCAAACGGCTACAGCTACCTAACATTATTAAATATTATCACGGATTCTATTCGGTCTATACTATTATCCTATTGCACGATGTTTAGATATTACACATCTCAGAAACTTCCATATTTAAACAGGCGTCAAACCTATGCTACAAAACTGATCTAAAGTTGTAATTAATTATTCAAATGATAAACAAAATTATGGATTGAAACGAGACATGTAGGATTAACTTTATCATACAGCCTACGTCTCTTCCACTGCATTAATATAACTTCCTACTGCTCTAATAATTATATAGTCATAGTTACTGTACAACATTTGATTCCACATACTCAAACGGCTACAGCTACCTAACATTATTAAATATTATCACGGATTCTATTCGGTCTATACTATTATCCTATTGCACGATGTTTAGATATTTCACATCTCAGAAACTTCCATATTTAAACAGGCGTAAAGCCGAAGTCTTTCGTTTGGGCGCCATTATTGTTACGAATGCAATGTACTAAGGTGACAATGGATAGCTGGGCTCCGGCAATCTCATGGCGAAACAAATAAAAAAAATAACCATTTTATTACCTCATCTTAAATAACAGGCATTAACTGCATTTAATAAACATATTTCTTTTATTAAATTAATAAAACTATAAATAAACTAAATAACTTATACGTAATCAGTTCTATATTTTAATTATAAAACAGTCTGAAAAAATAGTTTCATAACTCCTCAATATTACTCAATATACTAAAAACGATATCACTATTTCTCTTTTTTTTTTGTCAATTGTCAATATAAAAGAACCTTTTTATTATTATATTTTTTACTACCAAGCTGAAGGAGCTGCCTAAGCTGGATATAGTTTAATTCCCCATTCGATAGTGGGTTTTAATTACAGAATAGTATTGTTCTCTTTATATATGGTATTATGGCTCTTTTCGGTTTTTATATAATTATAATTTTATATTTTTCTTATACATATGTATGTATGAATATACTGGCCTACCTGGGACTGGACCACTCACTACTCTCGGTTGAGACTAATCACTGCTCCTGTTGAGAGTCTCTAGTTATAGATAAAAAACACACATTACCAGCAAATCACATCACCCCTTCACTACCACTTAGGTAGGCGGAATTTTCCATTTCCGGTACTTTTTCCTTTTGGCTTTCTTGCGAAATTTTACTTCCGTTCACTTCAATAATCGATATACCCTTTCCTTTTAAAAAATAACAATTTTAACCTTAGTTCCTAAAACTAAATTCTCTACTTGCCTTTCTCCACTGTGTTTATTTTCTTTATTCTTCTAGAATCACAAAAAAACACTGCACTCACGGACATACATATACTAACGTTCTGATCCCGAAACACAGAATTTTTTCTCCTTTAGCCTCTTCCTAACGGTATATATGTATTAAATGAAAACCTCTAGATTTTTTTATTAACTAGAGTACATATATTTGTTTTACTTACTACTCCACACCTTGTTTCCTGGAAATGCAACATTCATACTACTGCTATTTTCATTCATTATAATTTTACTACGGTTACATTTCCAGTGTACTACATATGAATGCCAGTCTGGCAATTTCTCATCAAAAGGTTATGCCAATGAAATAACCTAAGGCAACATAAATAACTTAATTAAACATCTGTTGATAGTAACAAACGCATCGGTAAGCAGAAATCCAATTCCCTTCTTTATTTTATATATAAATTACTAATAAAATATTTAATTTTCAGCAAAAATATTATATTCATGGTTGTCTGTTTTCTTCCTATTAGGACAGCCGCCGCAACATGTTACTTGTCCTTTTGGCCTTGGTGATGGGTTGAACCTCCTCTGATAGTGCCATTGAGCTGGCTGGTCAAATCACCACGGTGCTTTTTGGGATCACGGAACAATATGGCGCTTAAACGAAAGCAATGGGTAGCAGTCGAATGATTATTTCGACTGTTAAGTGTAAAAATACCGCGTGTATATGACAGCCAAATATACGCGACAATAGAATATTAGTCTGATGAAATAGCTCGAATATTGCTCCTTGTTCGATAGAATATCTGGTGATTTGCGTGAATCGTACGATAACGTAAGAGGACACTAGTCATGTTGCGAGAAAGTGGTCACACTAATTAATGTATGGAACAGAATGGGGAGTACGATACATCGATACATAAGGCTACAAGGGCTCTACGTGAAAATTTGTTTAAAGTAATTTTCACATAGAAGGAATAACTGTTTGCTTTAATGAATCTTTTGTTAGTTTTTAGTTTGTCTAATTGTATGACGATCGTCTATGTATTGTCTAAATAGGGAATGCCTGTTCTAAATGTCGGTTCAGAATTGTGTGTTTATTGTCCGTTTATGAACTAGCCCTGTTCTTTGTGTTAGTAATGTGAATAGGTGATCAGGCGGAATAAAAATATACCTTTGTTGTTTAGTGTAAAGATTGATTGCAGAAGAATTATGCGAAACTACGCGTGATAAGAAGACTTGCTCAACACCTACAAAACTAGCGTATGTGAAATTAAAATTGGTTAGAAAGTGTATATAATATGTATATAAAATATTTATTTATTTTTTGTATTTTATATACATCCATGTTCTGAAAAACGCATATCGCTTAAAATTTGCGTTTTCGATTTGAAAACGCCAAACAGGTGTTCTGGCAAACGAAAACGCTAGAAATCTGGCGTTTTCAAACCGCTAGTGCATGCTGAAGCGATCTGGTCATTTTTATTTAAACTGCACTTGAAAGAGAAAATAAATTGATGTAAAATTAAAATTTAATATGTTCTGTTTTTATTTGAAGAAAAACTTTTAACATTTTTTCACAATTTTAATTAAGCCAATAGATCAAGTAAATACGCTGTAGGCATTTTAATTTTAATTGACGAATTTTTATGAATCATTTTTTCTATGTTTATGTTTTGTTATTATAAAACATATGTTTTTTTATTTGTTCGAACACAACTTCGAAAAAGGCAAAACGCTAGCAAATCGCTTCGTTTTCAGAACATGCTTAAATGCGTTTTTTTCATAACATGGGCGATAGAGTTTTTATTTATTTTGTACTGTTGTATTTGTGTTTTATTTATCGCTTTCTGTTTTATCTGTGGTGTGCATAAATAGATCGGTGAAGTAAATCGGTTTAAGTGCTGGCTTTATTGACTTGGACGCTTTTTCTTTGGCTGTTATTTTTTTAATGTCAAAAGGGCAAGAAACCATTCTTTTGATATCATAGATCATCTCCGCAGGCCAAAGAAAAATACAAAAAGGATAATCAAAATTTAAGGATGTCACCGCCGGTTGTGGGCAATACCATCGACATGTCGGAGACAATAAAGGCGAGGAACAATACCAACAAGACTGAGGTATACCCAAAAAATCCGTCATGATAAGAGATTGTAGCGGTCAATTAGGGATATGGTAACGGATAGTGTAGAGGAAATGAGAAATACTAGATTATTCGATTCGCGAGGCAGTTAGCGAAAAGGTCAACAGTCAATTGGGCAAAGTTGATGAGAGCATAGCCCTTCTGAGTAACGCGATTAGGAGCTTATCAATGGGTAACCATGTTAGTGGTAGGGGGAACTTACAGCGTTCTGCGTAGGGCTGAGGTTTACCCCAAAGTGAGTTCTAGAGTCTAAGTTAATCCGCGAAGCATGTTAAGTACCATCAGAGAGCCGCAACACATAGCGCACCACTACGGAAACCGGACAAGATTTGAGACATTTGGACTGAAATTTGATGGCTTTGAAACTCACTCGCTGTCGAGTCATTTGTTTTCCGTTTGGAACGTTGCCAGCGCCAATATCAAATCCCATGACAAGAAATTTTGGACAATGTACACTTGCTCGTCAGTGGACAGGCCATCGATTGGTGTTCGTTACATGTGGAGACTACCCAGGGGACAAATTGGGAAACCATGCGCTATGCATTGTTAAGCAAATTCAGGACACATCGCACTAACCTGAACATCATGCATGAACTAATCGAGAGAAGGTAAAAGCCTGGGGAGAACATAAATGATTATTTGTACCCACTAAATTTATTAAGAACTATACTAGAGAAGCCAATATCGAAACTATAAATAGGAAAATGCGCGAGGGAATAGCTCGAATAATTTTCCCGATTAACTTCTCTTCGCTGGAGCAGTTGAGAATCGAGTGTATCGAGACTGAAAGAAACTTTTCGAGAAGAGAGGAAAGGGCTGCTCCACATATACCAATATGAGAAACCTCCTTGAGATCCGATTCAACCCAAGTGAGGACAAGTAGTCAATGTGGATGAGGTAAACACTAACATGAAGTGCAGGAACTGCCAAGAGGCTGGTCATATATTCATGGATTGTCCTGCCGATCAACGTACACTATTTTGTTAGTGTTGTAAAACCGACGTCATAACATCTAATTGCCAGAACTGTAAATATCGGGGAAACAACAAGGGGTGCGTGATTACGACGGTGGAATCACGTCCTTCGAAAACAACACCAAAAAAATAAATGAAACTAATAAAATCAACAATTATGGCTAAATTCGTTACTACCTATCAGAAGATTTTAGTCAGAGATACTACGATGATACACAGAAGGCTGTATTCGGAGATGATGATGATAGAAATTTGACGAGTACGACTAGCAAGGCAAGTCAGGAATGGAACAAGTTCCATTAAAAAATGAAATCACGCCGGTTGAATACAAAAAATCATACAGAAAAGAACGGAGTATACAGCAAGAAGGAGCAAAAGCTAATAGCAGAAACAGTACTAAAAAAACAGCGTTACAGATCCAAGACCTTTTGCTGTGTAATGTACGTTCGAAGAATGGTAAGCTTTGTTAACAAAATTTTATTTTTTCTTTGGCCAACCGTTAACCCTTAAACATATATTTTTAATAAATTTCAAAACATATAATGTTTTTCATACAATAGTAAATTTGGTACATTCAATTCAATTTTGATTATATTATTGCCTGCTGTTTCTTCTAGGGAGTTTAAGATGTTAATTTTGGTGGATGACAAATGGGCATATGCATATTATGTTGAGTCTGAA
Organism: Wohlfahrtia magnifica; assembly: GCA_023159175.1. NCBI lineage: Eukaryota > Metazoa > Arthropoda > Insecta > Diptera > Sarcophagidae > Wohlfahrtia > Wohlfahrtia magnifica. The sequence continues at coordinate 487,577 of JAKWBJ010000083.1, forward strand.
AAGAAAAAAATTAAAGAAAAAGATTAGTAGTACATTAATGCTTAATGTATAGTACTTACTTACCCATGTAAGTGAAAATCTCCCATTTAATAGAATAAACTCTCATATATATATATATATATATATATATATATATATATATATATATATATAAACTATATATATATATATATATATATATATATATATATATATATAGTTTTTTTATTTATGTAGAGAATTGCTGGATTTAATTTTATTTAAAATGTATGCGAAAATTTTTGATATTACCATCATAATTTTACATGATCGGTTTCTTCTTCTTTTTAATTATACTTTTTGTTTTGTTTTGCTACCCATATGATGTGGAGACTTTTCGAACATAGGTAGAGGTGTAATTGGTAGTTGAAATGTACATGGTAGTTATTTAGTACTAAATATAAACGAATGGGCAATTGATAAGTTTAATGTTTAAAGGGACACGTACAATGAAAATCGGAATTGATAAAGGATAAATACATTTGTTTAAGGATTACAATTAATTTTCTAGCCTATTTTCCAATATAGAATAGCACAACTAGAATTCGAAATAACGGTTAATATTTTATATACATATAAAGAATCTGGAAAACAAAAGTAACACGGTTTATGAAAGCGAATAACATCGACTAATTGTGGTATAGACATCAAGGTATTCACATCAATTTACAAGCTAACTAAAAGTTATTTACAAGTGATTAATTAGAATGTAAAAATTTTAATAGTGCATACGATATTAAAAATGGAAAGGAGTGCGACATCTGCACAGTTCTTAACTATTTTCATTCGGAACACATCCATAGATTAATATTGACTAAACAGGTAAAACAAAAATAATATTGTGTTCGTGAGGGTAGAATTTAACGAAAATTTAATTCATAATAGCTACTTCCTAAAAATTGGCCTATCAACCGTACTTTTGTGTCCTATTGAATTCGATTTGGGCTGTCGGATTGAATATCCTGGCCAGGACCTACAATAGGAAATAGAAAACTTTAGCATTATATTGGAAAGAAAGTGTTAAATTTAACTCTGAAGAATAATTACAAAATTTTTGGCCTAAATTTTTGGAAGAAAGTCACGAGTCCGCTATAAAACCTTCGGTGACCTGTGCACCGTTATAATTATGGGGACCTAGTAACTAATTGGGATAATCAAAAACCGCCTGTAGTTAATATAGCCTCGTCCACTAAAGCCTAATTGTAGAGTGAGACACCATTCAACATCTTTAAAAACACCAAAGGATAACAATTTAATTGGTTGACTTAAGGCTATTGAATCAAAACTATAAAGAAAAAAACTATGACATTTACCACACATATCAATAGAAACTAATTCTATTTTCTAAAATACTAAGCTTAATTTATAATCTAAAATGCAAACCTAAAATTTCTAAAAATTCCAAAAAAAAAAAAAATAAATAATAATAATATATATGTATAAGACCTTAAAGTATATAGTAATATCACAGTAATTTATATGAATAACTAATATTGCTCACACACTATTTAAATTTGTCTAAATTAAAATTTTTCTGAATAGTACTATTTCAATTCGTTAAAAAAGATGTCTTAAAGTTATATTTCATTTAAATCAGAATAATTTTTCCTAATGTTTTAACGTAATAATTATCTATAACCTTAAACCTAACAAATACACTTACATGATTTAATAATGATCATTAGTTAAGGAAATTAAATCTATATCTAACCTAACAACTAAGTATATAAGAACCTAATTATTATATACTCACACTAAAGTAAATGATCATAAACTTAATGCAAGAAATCTCTACAAGTTAGCCCAGCAAACCAGATCATCGAAATTATGTTGGAGGCCTTCATCATTAGATCGATATGATTTGGTAAGTCATATAATGTGTTTATTATATTTTTTTTAATTTAACAATTCTCTTGCACTAAACATTTAAAAAGAAACAACAATCAATAAAGAGTAATGGATTATTGAGAGCAATGATAATTAAGAGCAAGCAATAGTAAATTTCGATGAAGATTATTAATTTCTGTAATAGATTAAATATTAATGCAAAATGTGTACTGTCTTAATTTCTTGATCTGAGCTCTCTTGTAGTTTGTTTTGATTATTGTTTCTTTTATCTTTGTCATTTAATTATATATAAAAATGATAATTAACCTGTTGTGGGCAACAATTATTCTTGATTCAATATGTTATAAGAGTTATATATATTAAAAGATTTATTGCTTAGTATTATTAATTTTTTTTTTGTTATTATTATTAATTGAAATATTTGAAGATTATCCAATATTACATTTTGAATATAATATGCTAAATTTAAATTTAATTTTTGTTGTTTAATGGGTTGAATAAATAGAATTAATATGAAAAGATAAATTTGAAGTTATGTGGCTGTTTTCTGTAATAGATCGTGTAGAATAGATACTTGATTAGCCTTTAATTTTGGGGTTTCCGAATATGTTATTTTGGCTAGGAAACTTAGGTAGGCGTGGGTTACGATGCAACATCCCTCAACAACAGCAGAGGTGATGAAATTAGTAATAGATAATTTTGACTAACAATTCCTCATTTTATTTATTCTCAATAAGACTAGATTGGGGCATAATTGAGTATGTAGTCTAATCTTTTCGGCCCTTCCATCTTATACCACCTATACTAAAAAGTGAGCCTATAATAAAATTTTTGTATTAAGCCTGAATTGCGCTAGGAAAGGACCGAACCATCCCACCACGACTGTTGCTAGCAACTCAATTACGCAGTTTCATTAGCCTTCATTAATTTCATTGATGAATGGATGAACATGAGTATGGGTTAAATGGTAGTTTTACTATTTAACTTATGGCCTTTTGTATGTGTGCAATACAAAATATAAATGGCGCCCAACGTGGGGCCCGAATGGGTTGAAACGATTGGTTGATTCAACTAACGTTGGCTCAAAATATATAAGGTTTATTTAATACAATTTAAATTTAAATCGCGATAGCGTGAAGCTCGGGACAATAAAAGTTTAGTAAATACTGTGTGAAGAAACCTTAAATGTTTTTTGGCTCTACTTGTTCTTTTACAATAGTCTTAAAGTTCAATTTTAATAGTAGTATAAAATTTTAGAGTTGGTGAGAAGAGTTTAACAATAATTTATAGGGTTTTGCTGGAAACCTTCAGCTATTTATGTTATTCATTAAGAATAGCTGACCTCCTAATACTTATAGATTCTTTTTTAGGCAATTTGAGTCATTCCTAAAATATTTATAGCTTACTATTGTGATATATTAAAGAATTATTATCCATAAGTTGACGACGTGAATCTCAGCCACTAATATGCATAAAGGAATTTCATTTACATATGTTGCTAATTGCGAGTAGATGACCGATGTATATTAGAAAAGTCTGATGAGTTATTTTATAAGGCTGTTGGTTGGAAATTTAGTGAGAGATTTTTCTTTTAGTATACTACCCCATAGCCAGATTTGTTTACTCTAGTTAGTCAAATATTATATTTCGTTTTTTTTTCTAGTCTAGTATCTTTTCTAAGTTCTGAGAAAGAAAACACCCAGAGTTTATGTGTATGTGTGATACTTAATTCTAATATTAAAAATCTTTTATGAACCATAGAACTTGGTTATAAACTGCGTTACTAATTTTGCTAATTTTGTTTCTTTGGTATACTTTTATGGGTAATATTTTCCTGTTTTATTTATCAGTAGTCTTTCGCTTTTTATTTAATTAGTAATATTGTAAGTGAATAATTGTTAAAGTTTCCTCTTGGGCCCCTATGATTTTTTTTTTAGATTTTGATAAAAAGTCTTAAAGTAAGTGATTAGTTAGTTTCTTTTGGATATTATTTTTTTGAACAGTTAGAAAATATATCAATAGAAAGAACTCCTACCCGTACGGAGTATCCTCCGCCTTTACTAAGTGCTACTGTCCACATTGAACCTTCGGTTTGTCACACTGTATGGGGACGATGATAGAAGATGGCTGTTTAATTATTAGTGATTGTTCACATGTGTTCTACCGAAATTGTATAGAGTCGTATTTAATGACTAGTTCCGAATGTGTGTGCAAGCGTTCATGCCAACTTAATGAGTTACGTAAATTAGTGATAAGCAGTGGGCCTCTACAAGTAGAACAGGAGCTAAAACTAAAGCAAGAGGTGCGTTATCAAAACACTACAACACTCGTAAGAGTAATCGTAATGCTTCACAGGATTTTCGGCAATAGATAATATTAGTTTTAATATGCCACAGGATATTACACAGGCTAATTTGAATGCGGCGAATGAAAATGATTTGAATACGTTACGTAATCAAAGCAATACAACATCTAACAACAACGATGGTAACAATACTGTTTCTGGTGTGGACTATGAGCAGATAAACCGTATGATCGAGACAAATCTTACTCGAATGTTACAAAATTTTAATTTAGTACCTTCGTCTAGTAATAATCAAGATCAACCAAATACTTTGAGAAATAATTCCAATGGTTTTTAAGCTCAAGGATCTAAGGTTCAATCTAACAATAATCAACCTTATTTGTTATCTCCCATTGCTAATTCGTATTCAAACACTAGCACAATGCATGCTGATAAAATTACATCTGTTATTCAAAATTGGAACTTGAAGTTCGACGGTTCAACAAATGGATTACATGTTGAAGAATTTTTATACAGGATTAAGTCGCTGACGAAAGACACATTTAATGGAGATTTTTATTAATTTGCAGAAATTTTTTAATATCCTTCTACTAGGAAAAGCTCGAGATTGCTACTGGAGGTACCAAAAGCAGGTCTCTACATTGGATTGGAATGACTTTTGCAACGCTTTAAGAAATCAGTACAAACAATATAGAAGTTCGTTTGACATAAGAGAGGAAATAAGGAATAGAAAACAAAAGCCAGTAGAGTCGTTTTTGATTCAATTTTGTCAATAATGGACTATCTTCCTTCTCCAATGTCTGACGCTGAGTTGATAGAGATTTTAGCTAGAAATTTGCGACCAGAGATTCGACAGGCCTTGCTATATGTTCCAATACATTCTATCTCTCATCTCCGAAAACTAGTGCAAATGCGCGAAAATTTTCTCGGTGAGGAGATCGTTCGTAAAAATTTTGTTTCACGCAATCAAAATCCTGTCTTTGGTAGAAAAAACATCTCTGAGATTGATTCAACAGAGCATATGATCATTGGTGAACATGATGATGCTGTTTTTGCTGTTGATGCTATTAATGGTACCGGAATCAAATCGAAATGTTGGAATTGTGACGAGATCGCACACCATTGGGAAAATTGTCTTCACCAAAGAACTATATTTTGCTATGGTTGCAGCACTAAAAATGTATATAAGCCCAATTGTGTGAAATGTGCTGGCAAGAAACAACAGCAGTCAAAAAACTACCAAGCGATCACAATGCAGAAGCAGAACACTTAAACCAAATCTTAAAACCTGAAAAATCTTACCATGATATTACTTTACACCCAGATGAGACAAATATTATTAAACCAGATCAAAACAATAAAATTACCCTGCTTAAACATAATGTATCTGATAACAAACTGAAAAAAGAGGATGTTTCAAAAATCATTATGCCAAAAATGCCCTATCATACAAGATGGGAAACATATTTGCGAAAACGTCATCAAATTTTCAATACTTTTCCGGTTGATAGCGTCAAGCTTAAACCAAAACGTTCCACTATTCGATTACGACAGTATTACAAAAGACGTAGAACTTTTAGGAATTTTTTTGTTTCCTCTATAATTTCTAATTCAAAGGATTTACGCTATTATGCAAACGTTAAATTTTTAGATTTTGATGAATACGGATTGATAGACACAGAAGCAAATATAAGTTGTATAGCCTCAGAGTTAGCATCAGTAGACTTTTCGAACTTTCAAAGTTTTACTAAGTGTAAACATTACATAAAAACTGCAGATGAGCAGTTTGTGGATGGCGTGATGTAGATATACTTTTTAAAAACAGTCAAAGAGGATAAAAATATTTATAGTGCCATCAATAACTCAAAGATTGATTTTAGGAATCGATTTTGTGAGGTCCTTTTCCCTTTTTCCGGACTTAGTTGGTTCTGTTGAGCTAGTATCATCTTTGTCAGATCTTTCTGTACTTAAAGATGGGATTCAAGTACCATTAAATTCACTTAATTGTTTAGAAGTTTCGGAAGAAAAATTTTACCCTATTAAACATAGCCAGCGTATACAACTTAATGCTGTCATCGACTTTTTTCCGAATTTCGAAAAACAAGGTCTAGGAAGGACAAATCTCATAAGGTATACAATTGATGTTGGTAGTGCTACACCAATAAAATCACGTTTTTACCTGGTTTCTCCCGCGGTAGAAAAGTTGATGTACGGTGAATTGGACCGAATGTTGAAACTAGGAGTTATAGAACCTTCAACGTCACCGTGGTGTTCGCCCATGCGTTTAGTCGTAAAACCCAATAAAGTTCGTCTGTGCTTAGATGCAAGAAAGGTAAATACACTGACCAAGAAAGATGAGTATCCACTTCCAAATATTGAAGGAATTTTTGCTAAGCTACCGAAAGCTAATATAATAACGAAGCTTGATTTGAAAGATGCCTATTGGCAGATCGCTTTAGATGAAAAATCCAAAAGTCTTACGGCATTTACAGTACCTGGTAGGCCCCTGTATCAGTTTGTAGTCATGCCATTCGGACTGTGCAATGCTCCGCAGACCATGTGTAGGCTTATGGACGAGATCATTCCACCAGGTCTAAAGCACACTGTTTTTGGGTATCTCGATGATTTAGTTATCTGAAGATTTCAAAACTCATCTTGAAATTTTAGTACGTATAGCTTCACAATTTCGAAAAGCCAACCTGACTTTGAACATATCTAAATCTAAATTTTGCGTAACGGAAGTAAACTATTTAAGGTATATCATCGGAAATGGAGGTATCAACACCGATTCAGAGAAAATTAAAGCTATTAAAGATTGGCCTGTACCTAAAACTTTACGACAAGTTCGTGGCTTTCTTGGATTGGCTGGATGGTATCGGAGATTTATTGAGAATTTTTCCTCCGTTGTATTTCCAATTACCGAGTTATTGCCTTGCAAGAAAGTGTTTAAATGGACTGATGAAGCGCAAATCGCGTTTGAAAAGATAAAAAGACGCTAACATCAGCCCCAGTATTATCTAACCCCGATTTCAGTAAGAAATTTTTTCTTCATTGTGACGCTAGTGACTTTGGAATAGGAACCGTATTGACGCAAGAGGATGAACAAGGACAAGAACGGCCGATAGCTTACATGAGCAAGACATTAAACTCTGCACAGAGGATTTACAGCGTAACGAAGAAGGAGTGCTCAGCTGCTGTAGAAGCCGTAAAACGATTTCGCTGTTATATCGAAATGCAGGAGTTTGAGGTGATTACCGACCATTCAAGCTTATTGGGGTTAATGCGACAACCAGACCTGAGTGGACGATTGGCTCGATGGGTATTCAAACTGCAAGCATATAATTTTACTATCAGTCATCGTAAAGGTAAAGACCATATCATTCCTGACGCTCTATCCAGAATTCCTAGTACGGATGTTGCTGCTCTGGAGTTAACATAACCGGAAATTGACTTAGATTCCCATCATTTCTTTGATGAAGAATATTTAAACTTAAAGCAAAAGATTTCAGAAAATACAGCTAAATATCCTGATGTAAAGGTCATTGATAAGTATATTTACTATCGTGTGGATCATTACAAAGGAGACGAAGAACAACAAGAACAATGCTGGAAGTTATGGGTTCCTATCACAGTGTATACAGTGAGGACACCAATGACAGCTCAAATAGCGAAAATCAGCTGTTTTTCTTTGTCTACAACAACTTACAACTAAATAAAGAAAATAAAGCAGTGCAAAAAGCACAAAATATTTATGCTTTTTCGGATGTGTATGCAAAAAAAGAAGTAAATAAAAATAAAATTTAATGTAGTAAAATTGAATTAGTTGTTTTTTTTTAGAAAATTTTCTGTTTTATTTAATGATGAATGAATTTGCAACTAATAAAGGTAAGTAAAAAATATGGAATAAAATTTAACATTATTTTTAACCAAAAACATTGTTTTTTATGTGCCACATCTGAATCGTGAATCTTGTTTGCCGGGCTTGGATAAATATAATAAACTTATTTTCAATGAGTCCAAAATCAACGAACAATAAAGAAATTAAAAAACAATTATTCATTAATATTTTATTTATAGAAGGCTGAAATAAAATAAATTATAACAAACATAAATGAAAATATACAAATTTTTAAAAAAAAAAAACCTATTATTTTCCAAGATTGCATTTTTAGTTATAAGTAGAATTTAACAGAAATAAAGACGAAATTTAAACTATTACATCTTATTTCTTTAAATATCTCAAAGAATACCTGTGTTAGTATGAAAACTTTATACTGTTTTTTCGTGTTAAGACTTATGAAAAGAATTTTACATTTTTGAAATATATGTAGTGAATGCAAAAAGATGTAAAACAAATATATGTATAATTTACATAAATCGAATTTAGTTTTACCACGAAATAAGAAAAGGCTGAGAATTTTTATAATTACAAACAAATAGAACAATGAATTTTTTATACAATAAATTTCAGTTTATAGAAAATATTTCAAACTTTGTAATAGTGGTTTTAATAAAGCATTCTGAACTATTTATAAGAAATAAAAATATTTTAAATAAAATATCCCTTAGAATTTTGCGATCAATATTTTACTAATATCTTTAACAATTTTAATAAGATTCTTCAATAATTTTTGAAATACATATTGAAATATAAATCTACTTTTATTATTATAAATTTAATCAAACATGCATACTTATTTTAAATGTGTAAATTTGAATTTAATTATATAAAAAATACACCACATTTCTTCCTTTTTTTGTTGTTTTAAGTTTTATTAACACTTTTTTTAAAATAATGCTTTTAAATTTGGCAATGGACCATTAGTACTTTTGTATATATCTTAGCTTCGTTTCTTTTATTCTAAAGGCATATATTTGAAAAAGAACTTGAGTAAAACATTTATTTTGTAATTATAATTTAAGGCTATTTAATCATTGATGAAGTTGGTTTGTCCTCTAAAGTTGTTGTAGGGCTATTGGCTGTAGTAGTAGCCATTTAATTTAAAGAAGCGACCTTTTGTTTGAAATCTTCTAAAAGGCCAGCCAAAGTTAAACAAAAGGAACGACTTGCCGGTATTAAGGGAAAATCTGACAAAGGATATTGATGTTCATTTGGCATTTGGCATTAATTGTTTGGCATTTTCGTTCGAATCTGCATTTAAAATAAAATAAAGCCAAAAAATGAGTGTTTCTATGTTTAAACTAAATGTTTATATGTAATTTAATTACCTTGTTCATTTTTTTCATTCTCAGCAAACTGTTTTCACAATTCCATCCAGCCCCTAATACGTGCGTACATTTTAAGACCATTTTGTTTAGAGTGATTTGAAATTTCTTCACGAAATACTTCAGGAATATTTTGCATTAGTTTCGAATTTGCTTCTACCAATTTTATTACGACCATTTCATTGTACATGCGTGAATTTTCTTTACCCTGTTCAATATCTAAAAAAGAGTTTCATCATCGTTAGCTATGAAGCTACTTTCTTTTAAAATACAAATTTGTTTATAATATATTGCATGGATCTAAGACATTTTACATGATCGTTTTCTTTGAAATACAGAGTCCTGAATTAAATTAAATAATTAAATAAAAAGTTTTGTATGCAAACTGATAACAATCTACCGCACTTAAACCTGTTGAAAAAGTGCACAAAGCTCCTCGGAAACGATACAATTTGATTTCTACCACTTTGAAGGATATTTTTATCCTATGCTCTAGAAATTGGGAAAGCTACAAAAACACTACACAGCTTTAAGGATAGAGGACAAACAAAATCAAGTAAAATGTTTGAAATTCAAATTACTGGATATCTACAATGAAGTAATTACCTGGAGCAAATGCAAGTAAATCTGCATTACGACGTACTATTATAATTTTTAACTTACAAAAGAGTGCTAAAGATTAGCTATTGTTGGTCATGTTGGCTTTTAACTAAAAACAATTTTAGAGCCTTAAACTGTTGTCGTTGTCATACCGAGCCAACCGTATTCAGTTAAGGCTTTTCAGTTTTCGTTTTTGTTAATGGATGTTCACTGATTTAAATGCTGACTTAATTACATCTACTCCAGATAAATGCTTGGTTTTATAGATCGACATGAATTTGAAGTAGTTCATCAGATTGTCGCAGTGTTTTTTCTCATGGAGCTTTTGCACTTGGTTGTAGGTATTAATATGTACATATGTTACTCATCTCGATATATACCGCGTCTTGTTGCAGGCAACATATTTACGTGTTCAGCTTCCATTTTATGATGTGTTTCTTGATCCCTGAAAAACATTACATCATAATTATTTTAAAATCGTTTATAAGACACAATACTCACATTTTGCTTTTCTGCTACACACCAAAATTTTACCTAAAAAAGAAAACACTTTTCTAATAATTTAAAAGTATAAATCATTATTTTACTTACTTTAATCCGTAAGCCACCTGCAAGAAAATTGAACATTTTGGATAAAATACTTTAATTTTTTAAAAAATTTACAAACACAAATTTTTTTACCTCTGAAAAATTTTATTTATTGTGCCAGAATGCAATTATAAAGCAAAATAAAAAATTTTACAACTCAGCTCAAACGAAAGAATTAGCTATATTATGTTAATATTTACTGTCTCGTGTATCCCTACTGAGTTGTAAAATTTGTTGTATGGTTGTTGTTATTTTTGTTGGTGTGTCCTCACTGTATACATTGTGGTTCCTATAAAACTTGGAGACAAGACCATTGCGAGAACACACGATGCGCCTGTTACAGCATATGGAGGTATGGCGAAGACACTAGATGTGCTAAAGAGAAATTTTTTCTGGCCAGGAATGGTTAAAGATGTCCGTAATTATGTACGCCAGTGTAAGGTGTGTAAGACATCAAAAGCTCTAAATTTTATTATGAAACCACCTATGGGTAGTCAGACTACGTCCATTCGACCATTCCAGCGTCTTTATATAGATCTGTTAGGACCATATCCGCGAAGTAAAACAGGTTATGTTGGTATTTTGATAGTATTACGAGTAGATCACCTCAGTAATTTTCATTGGTTATGTCCCTTGCGTAAATTTACCTCTAGTGTTATTATTGAATTTTTAAAGAAACAAATCTTTCATATGTATGGAGTCCCTGAGAGTATTGTAAGCGCCAATGGCAGTCAATTTCGTGCCAACGATTTTAATGCCTTTTTAACATCTTATGGTATTAAGCATATTTACTCGGCCTTGTACTCTCCACAAGCTAATGCCTCTGAACGGATAAATCGTTCAATAATTGCGGGCATAAGATCCTATTTAAAAGCTGATCATCGTCTTTGGGATCAAAAGCTTAGTGAAATAAGTCGTACACTTCGTAATTCGTTCCATAACTCAATAAACTGTTCACCATTTTACGCTTTGTTTGGGTTCAACATGGTAACACATGCATCATCCTATGAGCTGTTACGAAATCTTAAACTTTTGGATGAACCCTCGGCAAGAATTACTAGAGAAGACAATCTAAAACTACTTAGGCAACAACTAAGGAAATACATAAGGAAAGCGCACCAGAAAAACGAACACAAATATAACCTAAGATCCAAGCCCCAAACATTTAAAGTAGGTCAAGAAATCTACAGGAGAAATTTCGCGCAAAGTAATTTTGAATAAGGTTTTAATGCCAAATTATCACAATTATTTGTTAAAGCGAGAATACGTGAAAAGGTCGGTCAAAATTACTATATTCTGGAAGATCTGCACGGAAAAGTCATCGGTACCTATCACGGAAAGGACATACTTACGTCCATAGATAATAACTAATTCCAATAAATTTTACCTCGCATGGCTCCAAAATTTCTTGGTGTGTAATGTACGTTCGAAGAATGATAAGCTCTGTTAACAAATTTTATTTTTTCTTTGGCCAACCGTTAAACATATACTTTTTAATAAATTTCAAAACATCTCCGATAAATTGGCTCAGTGTTTATTATTAAAATAATGTTTATTCATACAATAGTAAATTTGGTACATTCAATTAAATTCAATTCAATTTTGATTATATTATTGCCTGCTGTTTCTTCTAGGGAGTTTAAGATGTTAATTTTGGTGGATGACGAATGGGCATATGCATATTATGTTGAGTCTGAAAAGAAAAAAATTAAAGAAAAAGATTAGTAGTACATTAATGCTTAATGTATAGTACTTACTTACCCATGTAAGTGAAAATCTCCCATTTAAGAGAATAAACTCTCATGTATATATATCTATATATAGTTTTTTATTTTTGTAGAGAATTGCTGGATTTAATTTTATTTAAAATGTATGCGAAAATTTTTGATATTACCATCATAATTTTACATGATCGGTTTCTTCTTCTTTTTAATTATACTTTTTGTTTTGTTTTGCTACCCATATGATGTGTAATTGGTACTTGAAATGTACATGGTAGTTATTTAGTACTAAATATAAACGAATGGGCAATTGATAAGTTTAATGTTTAAAGGGACACGTACAATGAAAATCGGAATTGATAAAGGATAAATACATTTGTTTAAGGATTACAATTAATTTTCTAGCCTATTTTCCAATATAGAATAGCACAACTAGAATTCGAAATAACGGTTAATATTTTATATACATATAAAGAATCTGGAAAACAAAAGTAACACGGTTTATGAAAGCGAATAACATCGACTAATTGTGGTATAGACATCAAGGTATTCACATCAATTTACAAGCTAACTAAAAGTTATTTACAAGTGATTAATTAGAATGTAAAAATTTTAATAGTACATACGATATTAAAAAAGGAAAGGAGTGCGACAACTGCACAGTTCTTAACTATTTTCATTCGGAACACATCCATAGATTAATATTGACTAAACAGGTAAAACAAAAATAATATTGTGTTCGTGAGGGTAGAATTTAACGAAAATTTAATTCATAATAGCTACTTCCTAAAAATTGGCCTATCAACCGTACTTTTGTGTCCTATTGAATTCGATTTGGGCTGTCGGATTGAATATCCTGGCCAGGACCTACAATAGGAAATAGAAAACTTTAGCATTATATTTGAAAGAAAGTGTTAAATTTAACTCTGAAGAATAATTACAAAATTTTTGGCCTAAATTTTTGGAAGAAAGTCACGAGTCCGCTATAAAACCTTCGGTGACCTGTGCACCGTTATAATTATGGAGACCTAGTAACTAATTGGGATAATCAAAAGCCGCCTGTAGTTAATATAGCCTCGTCCACTAAAGCCTAATTGTAGAGTGAGACACCATTCAACATCTTTAAAAACACCAAAGGATAACAATTTAATGGAATGACTTAAGGCTATTGAATCAAAATTATAAAGAAAAAAAACTATGACATTTACCACACATATCAATAGAAACTAATTCTATTTCCTAAAATACTAAGCTTAATTTATAATCTAAAATGCAAACCTAAAATTTCTAAAAATTTAAAAAAAAAAAATAATAATAATATATATGTATAAGACCTTAAAATTAATAGTAATATCACAGTAATTTATATGAATAACTAATATTGCTCACACACTATTTAAATTTGTCTAAATTAAAATTTTTCTGAATAGTACTATTTCAATTCGTTAAAAAAGATGTCTTAAAATTATATTTCATTTAAATCAGAATAATTTTTCCTAATGTTTTAACGTAATAATTATCTATAACCTTAAACCTAACAAATACACTTACATGATTTAATAATGATCATTAGTTAAGGAAATTAAATCTATATCTAACCTAACAACTAAGTATATAAGAACCTAATTATTATATACTCACACTAAAGTAAATGATCATAAAGTTAATGCAAGAAATCTCTACAAGTTAGCCCAGCAAACCAGATCATCGAAATTATGTTGGAGGCCTTCATCATTAGATCGATATGATTTGGTAAGTCATATAATGTGTTTATTATTTTTTTTTTAATTTAACAATTCTCTTGCATTAAACATTTAAAAAGAAACAACAATCAATAAAGAGTAATGGATTATTGAGAGCAATGATAATTAAGAGCAAGCAATAGTAAATTTCGATGAAGATTATTAATTTCTGTAATAGATTAAAGATTAATGCAAAATGTGTACTGTCTTAATTTCTTGATCTGAGCTCTCTTGTAGTTTGTTTTGATTATTGCTTCTTTTATCTTTGTCATTTAATTATATATAAAAATGATAATTAACCTGTTGTGGGCAACAATTATTCTTGATTCAATATGTTATAAGAGTTATATATATTAAAAGATTTATTGCTTAGTATTATTAATTTTTTTTTTGTTATTATTATTAATTGAAATATTTGAAGATTATCCAATATTACATTTTGAATATAATATGCTAAATTTAAATTTAATTTTTGTTGTTTAATGGATTGAATAAATAGGATTAATATGAAAAGATAAATTTGAAGTTATGTGGCTGTTTTCTGTAATAGATCGTGTAGAATAGATACTTTATTAGCCTTTAATTTTGGGGTTTCCGAATATGTTATTTTGCATAGGAAACTTAGGTAGGCGTGGGTTACGATGCAGCATCCCTCAACAACAGCAGAGGTGATGAAATTAGTAATAGATAATTTTGACTAACCATTCCTCATTTTATTTATTCTCAATATGACTAGATTGGGGCATAATTGTAGTCTAATCTTTTCGGCCCTTCCATCTGATACCACCTATACTAAAAAGTGAGTCTATAATAAAATTTTTGTATTAAGCCTGAATTGCGCTAGGAAAGGACCGAACCACCCCACCCCGACTGTTGCTAGCAACTGAATGGCTCCCGCAGTCCTCCTTCTACGTAGTTCCATTAACCTTCATTAATTTCATTGATGAATGGATGAAAATGAGTATGGATTAAATGGTAGTTTTACTATTTAACTTATGACTTTTCGTATGATATCATAATTAAGGGAGAAGGCTATGAAGCTCTCTTATATTGTAGTGCCTCCGTAAGCGTGATCAGTAAAAACTATGGTAGACAGGTTACAATCAAAGGTTGTCAAACAATATGCTAACTGCGCACCGCAGCAAGAAAGCCTTACAGAACCACATTAGAGGTCGAATATAAGGATGATAAAAACAAAGTAACCTTCTATTTAATCCCAGATTTAGAGCAAGACATATCTCGAGGTAGATTTCTGACAATAATTTACCATAGGGTCTGACATTATGTGTAACGCTGAACTAAACTGCGACTTACTGAAAAAACTACACTGCCAAAATGAGGAAAACGAAATTAAAATGCACGAATTAAGGGAGACAGAACAGAAGATGTGGCAAAAATGTACCACAATAGTTAGAAAACCAGGCAAAAACCGATTCTCTTTGGATGCCCAGAAGCTCAATTCATTAACTGTAAAAGTCGCGTAGCCTCTCCAGAACATCGATAGAATATTGATCCAAACTGATGAGATGCATTATATAAGCAGCGTTGATCTTAAATTCGCATTTTGGCAGATCGAGCTGGAAAAAAATTCAAGGCCTTTGGCAACATTTACGGTCCCAGGCAGACCATTATTCCAGTTTAGAATTATGCCGTTTGGACTATGTAATGCGGCCCAACGCCTATGTCGCCTAATGGACAAGGTTATAACTGCGAAACTGAAATCAAATGTCTTTGTCTACCTTGATGATTCGCGGGTAATTTCAGACTCATTGGTAGCACAAGTGAAAATTTTAGAGCAGGTAGCAGAATCTTACTAAAAGCCAGAATCTTACTATAAGCTTAAAGAAATCTATGTTCTGCTTTAAAGAGCTTAGATATTTAGGTTTCATTAGCTGAGGATGGATGTTAAAAATAGAGCCCGAAAAGAAGGGCAAAAAATTTGCGATGACTCCCGAATCGACTGAAGCCTTTGACAAGCCATTAGAACGGCGCCCTTTTTGAGACACTCGAACTTTTCAAAAGGTTTTTATATATAGTGTGATGCTTCTCAGTATGGTGTAGGAGCGGATTTATTTCAGAAAAGTGATAATGAAAATGAAAACCCTACATTGTTCTATTCGCAAAAATTCAACTCGTGCAAGAAAAACTATTCGGTCACCGAGAAAGAGTCTCTAGCTGCGATATTGGCAATAAAACAGTTTAGACCTTATATTGAAATGATGGAATTTGCCGTGATACCAGACCACCCTAGCTTGAAATGGCTTATGAGGATTAGCTCGATGGTCGCAACTACAGGCTTATAATTTCTCTATCGGGCATCAAAAAAGGTCTGAAAATGTGGTGGCTGACATGTTATCAAGAATGGCAGTGGTCACTGAATTAACTCATGAGGATTTTTTCGTTTTTGAGACGACGGAATTTGGGAGCGAAGACTACGCAGAAACTGATACAAGTTTTTAACAAGTTTGGAGCTCCTGAAATTATCCATGACAACGATCAAGAATTTTTATCAAAAACATTCCAGGAAATGATTGAAATGTATAAAATACACTATTCGACCCGGACAAACGCCTCCGAGCGTGTGAACCAGTGGATACTGAGCCCTATAAGAACCAGTGTTGGTTTTATTACATTGAATATATAATGCATTATCGTTTCCATTACCACTAAACGACTTAGCATTAATGCAGCAATATTGCAGCCACTACTAGTGACAGATGGAAATAATTAACCACTAACTCAAACAATTTTAGTGGTAGTGGAAATTGAGTGCACTAAATGAAACGATTTTAGTGGTAGTGGAAATTGAGTTCACTAAATGAAGCGATTTTAGTGGTAGTGGAAATTGAGTGCACTAAATGAAACGATTTTAGTGGTAGCGGAAATTGAGTGCACTAAATGAAGCGATTTTAGTAGTAGTGGAACTACATAATTAAAAAAATAATTAGGATAATTAGTATAGGCTTAAATTTTAGTGTTTTTTTGTTGTTGTTTCGTTTGGCGTTTGATATAACGGTGGTTGTAAGCCAAAAATTTGTGATAATTATCAGTTCCAGATTCTGGGAAAAAAATCAACAAAGTGGGAGAAAAATTTCCAATTGTTTATTATTGGACATAAACTAAGATTAGGAGCTCCTTTAATTGCGGTATGGTCTAACTTCCGTTTTTTTATACCCGTGGATCTCAAAGGAGACCAAATAGGACCACTCTGTTTCATTTTTGCCTAGTTATAGTTAAGTAGTTTTAGAGTAGTTATTTTTTATAATTTTGCTTATGTTTATTAACTTAAGTTTTTTTTATATATTACTTTTTTATTCATTTTTTTTTACGATCTGTTCTTTATTGCTTTATTTTTCATGTAAATAACCGTGATTGGTATTAACGACAATTTTTCTTATTTGTTTGTTTTTTTTTTTGCATCTAATAATATTCTTTTTATAATAAACGTTTGTCAAATGTGAATGTGAAACAAACAAAAGAATGTTTTGTGGAGGCGTTATCATTAAAACTTCGCTAAAAATGTTTCTTAGTGTTTGTATTTGTAGTTTTTTTGTGTGTTTAAATTTTATTGTTGCTTGTCGTTTTGGCCGTGGCACCTCCCCTAATAGTGCCATTGAACTCCTGGCCATATCACCACAGTGCTTTTTGTGGTCACGTAACACATTGTCAATATTGGATTTTCTAATTGCAAAGCATTGACGCCTCACATGTTCGATTATTAAATTTAGGGGTCCAAAACCCAAAAAATTAATTTTACTTAAGTATTTTTTGCTTATTTTAGTTCTAAATTAATATTATATGCTTATAACAGTAACATGAATGATGAGTAAAATATACAAAACTCAAAATTAAGGCAAACTTGAACATTAATAAGAAATTTCTGTGGTACATTTGTTAGAAATTTTTTTAATGAAACTATAGTTCTTCCTTAGCGCATACCATATATTTTGTATATTCTTAAGTGATGCAAATTTAAGATATTGAAGAAAATATATTAGCGAAGCTTTTAATAAAATTTGTTAAATCAAAACCAAAATGCCTAGACGATTACTATTTTCTGTTATCAGCTGGGGTCCAACTCTTGATCACTTTGTATACTTTAGATCCTTCTCTAAAGGAACATAAAAATGTTTTGCCCTAAATTGCCACTGCTGAACAATTATTCCAAAATGGTCGTCTGGTGTAAAACAAAATTTAATAAAATAGTTGGTTTTTCTGTTTTATTTTTACTTTACGTGAGTGTATGTGAATATGCGGATGTCAAAGCAAAAGTCTTACAAACAAAATTTTTTATTCTAAATGAGGTTAAATCAAGTATGGGATTATTAATAGACGATAGGTATCCAGCCAGTCGATTTTTTAGAAATTCAAAACTATTTGTGCAAATAACAGGTATAAGTCCAGAACTTATTAACATGTTATATTAGAGTGTATAGCATCTGGTTCTGCTATAAAAGTGGAGGCATACAAAATACATGCATTTGGAACGAGATAACTGTATTCAAAGCTGTATCTCAATTGTCTGAAAAAGCGAAAAGTTTACGGACAGATAATAAAACAGATTAATGCGATTATTATCTTCCGGTGTAAGAAAAAATCACCAAATTAAGAAACGAAGTTTAACACCAGATATGTTTAGAGTACGAAAAGTACTGATTATAATATACAAGATTAGTTTGGATTTTTGTTATTTCTCTTTACTATGCATTTAATTCCTTTTTTCAAGTTCAGTTATTTTGATTTTATTGTTTGCCATTAAATTTGTTTTAAAATGAAATAGAGTAAAAAAAATTGTTTGGCATTTTCCCAACAATTTAGATTTTCCAGTGATTAATTTCTTCGAATTAAAATGACTGCAGCTGATATTTTAAAATTTGTAGTATTTTTCCTTATTTTATTTGTGGGCGGATTTTTCTAATTTAATAATATTTAGTCTCGATGCCAAAAATCGTGCTTTACGTGTTTTAGTTTATGAGTAATTAAGTTTGACCTCCTAAATTTTAAAATCGAACACTGAGCGCTGTTCTATTATGGTTTGCGTCATACTATTTGTTTGGGAGAGAGAATTTTTGACAGCTAAACAACGCTTAGCGCTCTGATTAAGGTTTGGCTGTAAAACAAGTGTGCGCAAAAAGAGAGAAACAGTTAAAATAATAAATACACTGAAGTTAAAACGCTGTAAAAAATAGTTATTATACAAAGTATAAACATGTATAAATTTATGTAGCTTATTATTAACACTTCTCGGTGTAGAAATCATATTTTAGCTTTCTTCAAAATCTCTTATAAATTAGAAAAACACAAAAACATTTTTGTGTAATTATGGTTGCCGTTCGGAATAATGTAAACAAAGCGTATGATTTTTTTTAAACAAGATTTTTTAGCATTGTTAATTTATTACAATTTCTTAAGTTTTTTATAGAAAAATAAAACAAAAACAATTGTTTTGGGAATTATAAAAGCAATATCAATAAACAATGTATGCTATTTAAATTAAAAGAGTATGTAATAAAGGTTAGCGAAACAGTTTATTTTGGCACATTTCAAGAAAATTTTTGATGGGATTTTTTGTCTTTTAGCAACCCTGGTTGTTGTATTCACGAAGAGAACAAATAAACAGCCGAAAAACTTCGTCATCCGAACAATAGTAGTGATCTGTCGTCGTGCCGACAATACGTGTTTCGCTTGTCCGTACATGTTGTTTCTGTGTCAATAAATCTGGACAGTGCAATATTACAAAATAAAAAGTGAACATAAAAAAATTAATAACAGAACATATATGTATATACATACGTATACCAAAAGTCACAACTCTTGACGAAACATTAGTTAATAATAAAAAATTAAAAAAGTAAAAAGAAAAATATATTTTTACAACAACAACATAAAATTATCAACCAACAAAAACTCAACGAAACAATTTCTCAAAAGAGAATTGTGGAACATAGACAAAAAAGACCAATAATCCTTACGGAACATACAATATTAAAATAAATAAAAACAATATTAAAATAAATAAATAAGACAAGAAAATAAAACATCATCAATAAGAACGAAAACAACAAAATATTAATAACAAAACAAATTATTGGAATGAAACAGACAACAAATTAATAACATAAAAAATAAACACACACTTGACAATAACTGTGACGTTCGTTGAAATGATCACATATTTCAAGTGTCGAAAGAAGCATTCAAGTGCCTTGGCTTTTTGAGACGGTGCAAGAAATACTTCACTCCATCTGATCTCCTTAATATATACAAGACCAATATCCGACCCAAAATGAAATACAACTCTCATGTATGGACCGGTGCTTCAAAGTCTATTTTGGAGCTTCTCGACCGCGTACGGGAGAGGGCGAAGATGCTTATCATTGACGGTAGGGTAGCCAACTCTATCGATTCATTGGAGCACCGTCGCAATGTGGCGTGTATTTCAGTGTTCTATCGGTACTATAACGGAATGTGTTCTAACGAAATTAAGGAATTAATTCCAAAAAATCATATATTTTTACGTAGTATTCGTATTTCTCGTAGAGCGCAACCCTTTGATTGTCCAGTAAATCGCACAACGCATTATAGGGAGAATTCGTTCTTCGGTCGCACTGTTCGGTTGTGGAATAATCTTCCAGCGAAAGTATTTCCTGCCACTTATGACATGAGTAAATTTAAATCTAACGTTCATAAACACTACTCCCTCTGTCCTCCTTCCAATAACATATTTTCCTAGTACCAGCACAATGCACTGCATGAGTAGGGGCCATCGCTTGGGTGCTGGTCTTATATATAAAAAAAACAATATGAATGGGCGTCACTGCTGTAAAAGGTAGACAGTTTGCATCAACAGTCAGCTTTATTTTCCCGTTGTGTTTGAAATACATATATGTAAATAGAATTCGGAAATTTTAAAGTAAAAATAAATAAATCTGTGGTCACAAGCAATGACAGCCCAAGTCGAAAAATATACTTTTGAGAGAAATCATTTTTTTTTTTTTTTTTGCAAAATTAAAGATACACGGGCAATTCTAAGATCAATAAGCATAATGGAAATATTTTCGTAAGTATATTTAGGCGCTTATTCTAAATGTAAAGTGGCTTCATTACGACTTAGGTCAAGATGTTTTTTTATTAATAACTTTTTAAAAAACATTGGTAGAGAAATGAGGATTTCAGGCAAATATAAAGTTTTGTTACGAGTAGTAGAATATGATGCCAGGTTTGCCGTTAAAAATTTAGAAAAAGTGTCATAAAAAGGGTATTTAAGAAAAAAAGGGTAAACCAAAGGGTATTTTAAAGTAAAATAGGATTAAGTTTTTTGTGAACAAAAAATAAGATTTATTTCAATTAAAACTAAACGCGAATTTTAGTAGCTAATTAAATACATTATATTAAAATATAAGTAAATATACATACTAAATTTATAAATATAAATTTATATTATGTTAAAACTAAAAAACAATTCACAGACACATTCAAATATTAGTCATATTATCAAAGAAAGAAGTTACTTTTACAAAACCTTTTGATAATGTTTATCAATTTTTTTACTTGTAGTTCATACTTCCAGCTCCAATTCGAGCAAATTGAGAAAGTAAGGCATGGTTTTGCAAGTTTCTATTTTAAGTTTGCTTATAAGTTCATTTTTAACCAATGATAGTTTTGAAAAATTCTTTCAGTGGAATCACTACTACGAGGCAAAGTAAATATATATTAAACGAATTCATATAAATTTGTATATACAGTCCCCCGAAAACTGGATTTTACACAGAACTACAAGGTTTGGACTCTAATATAAATCTACGCGAAAAATAAAACAAAAATATATCTGCTTCTGTATAACATATGCTTTAAGTTTAAAGAAAAATAAGAAATTCAATATTCTGCACACAGAAAAGTATACATATGTACATGTTTAATAAGTAAAATGAAGCCGTTTGGGAACGTTGTATAATAACCAATCCTTTAAAATGCTTACTGTATGCTTTCGGTTATTGCTTTCGTGGAAGTACCAGCTTTAAAAAACACTTATTTTATTCACAGATTGCCTAGAATCATATTCGATTATGTTGGAATATATGAAACGATCCATAATTGTTTCAACAACAACTTAAATGCCAACCCCAGCTGCCAATATGTAACGCTAAACCATAGCGCAAGAACGTACATACATGCTCTATCGTGAGTGTTAAAATTTTATGTCGAAACTTCTAGTTCTCTTTTAACTTTTTGTTTTCGTCAGAGTAATACTCCTACTTTCATAGCTCGAAACAATTTACTCCAAAATTCTTCAACATAAAATTTTGATACCCGCAATTATGTATGTATACTAGGCAGTTTTCTGATGGTTATCCATATGGTGTGATGTATCCTGTTGCTCATCTATTCTTTTTGATTTAACCACAAACAAACAAATACATATATTTTATACATTATTTAATATAATTAAATGTTTGTGACTGTAATCTTGTCCATTTGCATTTATTTTGTTGCAAATATGAACATATGTTAATATGGACGGCACACTAAATTACAAAATTAAATGGGAATCTACCAAACAAAATACATAAAAGCTTTTCGCTCTCAAAACTTAAGCCGAAACACATACGTAATCAGGGTATACTCGCAATTGAACATCAGCTCATTTTACACAATTGTCAAACTTTATATAAAAATAGGTTTGCATTAAAGTCAGTTGTTGTAATAATAATATCGAATGTAATTTATATATACTTGTTCACAAAACTCATGTATGTTATGTATATACGTATGTATATAACATACATACGTATATAAAAGCTAAATGTACTGAGAATTTTCGTAAGGAATTTTAGAAATTTGAATCATTTTTAAAAAGGGTCAAAAAGTGGCATATATTTCGTTAAATTAATACAATGGGTGAAAGAGGGTAATAAAAAGTTTCATGGGTATGAAAAATGGTCAAAATTGATACTTTAGTGTCACAACAGCAACGCTGATGATAGCACACATAATTTATATTGACTTAAGTCGACTTAGGCGGTTATTGATTCTGACCACAGAAATATCGGAAAATATATTAATAATAAACAAAATAAAAAGTTAAATTTAAAAAAATAGATAATCTAAAATAAAATAATATATTATACAAAAGAATTAATTTTATTTATAAAACACAAATTAATATTTAATACATTTTGAAAAAAACATTCTGAAGAAAAATTTTGTTTTTTAAGATTTAGTGTTAGGGAGTGGGAAGTAGACTATATTTTCCTTTGTAGAAACACAAATTTCTTTTAGTAAATATAATTTCTCATTTTCTATGAATATAATTTCTCATTTTCTCATTTTCTATGAGAAATTATATTAGAATCTATTCTATTATCGTAGAAAATGAGAAATTATATTATGGACAAATTGATAAATAGATTAGTAACGAGTGTGGGTGCGGGTGTGTGTGTGTATGAATATGTGAGCTCGCCTTGTGTGTTGTATGTTGGGTAGTAATTAAATGGTAGGTGTGCAATTTTGTTTTAATTATACTTTATTTTATCCAAGTAAATATAACAAAGTTTATTATTTCGATATAAATTTTAGTTATAATTTAGTTAAATTCGTTTTGAATTTTAATAATTGTACATTTTAGATTTAGGTTTTAATAAATTTAGTGTAAGTTTTAATTAGTTTTAGGGGTAATTTTAGATTTCAATTCAAAAATGTAGATTTAAGTTTTTTTATTTTAAGAATTTTGCATTAATTTTGAGGTTTAAATAATTGACTGATTAGTTTGAAGGTTGATAGCTACACTGGTGCATATTCCTATAATCGCACTTAATTTTTTTCTGTATTTTTGTTATATCTTTGTTGTTCTCATCCAAAAGCAAAATTTAACTATTTTAATGAGAGACAACTTAACGGTACTTTTCAAAAGCAAACAATTTTTTTTTCTTATTTTTGTTGTTTGCCTTCATTATACGATCAAATGTTCTTGGTGCTATTTTAAGTGGAAGATTCGTATAAACGCACACTCGAAATTTGTTTTTAAAAAAGTGACCAAAAATAAAATATTATCAATTTTAGTTTTTTTTTTCAACCAAAGGTACGTTTCTAATAGTAATATCTCAATTTACTGTAACTTTTCCTATTTTAATCAATAAATTTCATCACTTTTAAAGATGCCTAAGGGAACTTTTTTGTCCGATCACGAAAGGATTCAAATTAAATTTTTTCACGACCAAGGATGCTCTAATAGAGAAATTGGACGTAAAATCGGTCGTTCGGAAAGTGTGGTGCGAAATTTCTTTAAGAAAGGTCAAAATTATGGAGTTCGCAAATCAACAAAGGGTAATACAAAACTAACAAGAAGACAACTTAATCTAATAAAACAAGAAGCAACCCGCAACAAATTGAATTCCACACAAATAAGGAATAAATTAAATCTTCCTGTGACTTCCAAACACGTTGCACACATTTTACGAAACGATGAAAACATAAAATGGAAAAAGCCGAAATGTAAACCAATGCTAAAAAAACACCATAAAGAAAATCTTCTAAAATTCGCAAGAAAATATATGAAATGGACAGATGAGTGGAAAAAAGTAATTTTCTCTGACGAAAAAAAACTTAATTTAGACGGTCCAGACTCATACTCATGCTATTGGCACGATTTGAGATCTAAAGATGTTCGGATGTCAAAACGTAATTTCGGTGGTGGCAGTGTTATGGTTTGGGCAGCGTTTTCTGCAGTTGGCAAGTCGAAAATTTGTTTTGTTCCGACAAAAATGAATGGTTCGATTTATAACGAACTGTTGGAAGATGCTCTTCTCTCTTTTATGGACGAAAAAATGGATGAAGATTGCATTTTCCAACAAGATAATGCTGCAATGCATGTTTCTAAGCAATCGAAATCTTGGTTCAATGAACATGGCATTCTTTTGTTGGACTGGCCACACATTATTAATAATGCTACAATGACCCAAACATTAAAGTGCGTTTATAGGAAAATACCCTTAAAAATGGCTGTTAATATCGAAAATTAAGTAAAAAAAATAATTAAAGTACAAATGCATTTTTTTTTGTAAACAATATTTTAAATGAAGTCTTAACTAATTTAATACACAAATTTATAGCCCCCTAAATATTTTCTTGTTTAATTTTTACCTTTTTTTTTTAAAAAAGTAGTGTACGTTTATAGGAATATGCTCCAGTGTATCTGAATTTCAGTTTTGCTTTTTCTATGTAAGTAATCTTCTATTCCAATAATTCAATGGAAATGTTAATCGTTACAATTATCTAAAAACGATACATATTAGATAAATACGGTTTTTGCTTTCAATTCAGTTTCAATATATATTCAATTTTTTTTTTTTTAATGAGACCAGCACTTAGGGGATAACCCGTACTTATGCATTGTGTTGGTACTAGGAAAATAGGTTGTGGGAAGGAGGGTAGTTAAAGTAGTGTCTGTGGACGTTCGATTTAAATTTGCTCATGTCGTAAGTAGCAGGGAAGACAGTCGCAGGAAGATTGTTACACAAACAAATAGTGCGACCCAAGAACGAATTCCCCATATAATGCGTTGTGCGATTTACAATCAACTGCAAAGGGATGTGCTCCACGAGAAATACGGGTACTACGTAAAAATATATGATTATTAGGAATTAGTTGCTTAATTTCATCAGAAAACATTCCGTTATAGTACCGATAGAACAATGAAACAAATGCCACATTGCGACGATGCTCTAATGAATCGATAGAATTGGCTACCCTACCGTCATTAATAAGAACTTTCGCCCTCTCCTGTATGCGGTCGAGAAGCTCCAAAATAGACTTTGAAGCACCGGCCCATATATGAGAGTTGTATTCCAATTTGGGTCGGATATAGGTCTTGTAAATATTAAGATCAGATGGAGTGAAGTAATTCTTACACCGTCTTACAAAGCCGAGACACTTGAATGCTTCTATCAACACTAAATATGTGCTCGTTCCAACGAACGTCACAGTGAATTCTCATGCATCTGATTCCTCGAAAGTCGTTAAGAAATATTAGAAATAGAGTTGGAGAAAGAACAGAGCCTTGCGGTACCTCTGAATTTATCCTGAACTCGTCGGATGAAATCACATCTATAAGCACTTACGAAGTGACTACTGACACCAAAGGCAATAAGTTTGAATATGAGAGCCTTGTGCTAGACTCTGCCAAACGCCTTGGAAATATCCAGAGCCAAAAACTTACTCTCACCAAATCCATGAATGGACCTGATCCACCCTTCAGAGACTAACGCCAGTAGTCAGTGTTATACCTTCGCTACTGCATAATCTAACAACAACCCCTCTAAGCCGTTCGCACCTAAAGGCTTTGTAGGGAATAAAGAAGAAGATGGTAAAACAAAAACACAGATGATAGGATATAACCGTCTTTCATTGCCGTTTAAGTTTTTTAATTATTTAGGTGTCAAGTGTGTGTTTAATTTTTCACATTACTGTTTATCCCGTTTGCCTAACTTTTTGTTTTGTTATTTGTATTTTTTTTTTTTTTTTTGGTACGAGTGCTGGTCACTTTATTGTTGTACTTGTTATTTTTTGTTGTTCTTCAATTCTTTATTACGAATTGTTTCGTCAAGTGTTGTTGTAATTATAGTTTTGTATTCTATTTTTTTGGTGTGTTATTAATTAAATTCTCTTAAATTATGTTTGTTGTTATTAAATTTAAAATCTTAATGATTCGTCAAGTGTTATAATTATATGTATTTATGATATGATTTTTGTTGGTTATTTTTTTTTTTCTGTTGTACGCATGAGGTGGTTTTCTAAGTTGTGGTTGCTGCTGCTGGTGATGGACTGCGCAGTCTGCATTCGGAAGAGTTTATTGATGAAGGTGTTAAGCTGCGGTTACACGATATTCTCCGGTTTGTCACCTACAGTTTTGGAAATATTAAAAAGGAGATTAGTTATATCTTGTAAAATGGCTATAGGCTTAGGGGGAAACAGAGAATGGCTTGATATTAAAGGAGTAAAAGAGAGTGTTGAGATGAGTCTACTCAAGCCATTTTTATTAGAGCTGACAAAATTTCAGCCATTAATAGAATATAACCCAAAGGGTAGTCCCCGCTCACAACTAGAAAACTTATTTCGAAAGGACCAGCAACTCTAACAACAGGAACGGATAAATAATTTCTATTAGGCGTTCGTTGAGGCAGTATTCGGGTACGTAAGTATGCCGATGTAAAAACCATTTCAAAAGACCTTGGGAATTTGGCAGCTAAATCCTTAAGTGAAGTGGGTACATCGTTTCCTTTTACGGTTAATAAGGGTAATATTCTCGTACGTGACCATTGTATAATGAATATCCTGTAGCTAAGGGATATGTTTTATCTGAATATATAGAATTACTTTAGTTCTATTAGAAACATTCTAACATATTCCTTGTGAAGTGGGAAATTATTTAAGTGAGAGAGAAGGCAAAAATTATAATTCCGGAGTTGAGTAATAGAGTGGCAGTTTATCGATAGAAGAGATGACTTCAGATTGAGTTCAAAGTTGTGTTCAGAGTCTCTAGTGTCAACAGTGTTTTTCTTCGAGAGTAATCGACTAGAAATATCATCTTTTACAGCATGCAATATGGCAGTTCCATTAGAGTCGTCATCAATTTTAATGGGTGATGAAGAGGACTGAGTAGTGCATGTTTTTTTTATCTTTTTGCGAGACTGTTTCATGCGTTGGTATGGGTAAATCTAGCTTTGCACCTTCATCTGGGCAAGGAGCTTTTACACAGAGCATGTGGTGATAATGAGTGCTAGTTGGCAAAGCTATTAGCTTTTCTGCCGGGAGATCAATCAGATTTTCAATCTGATTATCTTCGACTATGTGTTCATCATCGTATCGAGGTTCCAACACATTGTCTTCGAGTTCAAAGTTCCTGTGAGATATGGGATATCTCTTAATTCCCAAGCTACGGCAGTTCATATTGTGTGTAACTTCTTGGGTACGATCGAAATAATGAGTCTTCGATCGTAAAATTTTACTGACAGGGTTGCCTAGTCTTATATATTGGGACTGAGAAAAGTAGCTGGTTGAATATTGCGGTCTTGGGATAACCGGGTTTTCCAATCTTAACTTTTTCTACAAATCAGCCATATGAGCGTGGCAATGATAGTACGATTCATAGCAAACATCATATCTTTCTCTGATATTTTTTCTTTCCTCGGGTGTGATTATGTAATCTTGGGTTATCATAACTGCTCGATATGTATCTTCCAGTTTGTTCCATTTCAGGTCTAAATCATTCAGCTTAACGTCAAGCATCTATTCTGTCCCATTTTCCATTGGGGTTTACTGGAGTCTTTCGCAAATTGAAAGTAGTTGGTCAGATCGAAATTGAAAATATTCAAGAATTGAAGCCATTTTCGCGGACTTAGTAAGTCGAGCTAAAGAAATCGAAAATATAAATTTTAAAGGTCGACAAAATAGGGTTAAGTCGATACGCGGAAGGGTTAAGTAAAATTGTGGGGTAAGTAAAATACAGAGGGTTTTTCACTTAAGTAGGGTAGATATCGTGAATTAGGGTTCCAAAATTAAATACCTATGGATCGTTATCAATCTTTGGAGAATATTGGCCATATACATAGCACTAGATATTTAAAATAAAAAAAATTAAAAAATAAAATAAAATTAGTGATAAAGATTGATTAGGGTAGGGACTAAACAATAGCACTAAATAGTGATATATACTAAAGAAGTAAATAGTTTTGGAATAAGAATTGGGTTAAAAAACTTCCGAACTGAAAACCGACATTAAGTTTTCGCCGATTCGTACAGGGTTGATATAAAAAACATATGTGTTAATGTATGAAAAAATACACAGGTTAAAAAAATAAAGTTAATGCGCTCGTGAAATATGGGCTAATTTCACGAAGGAGCTTTTTTTTAAAGAGGTTAGTGCTCTCATGGAATGTGGATTTATTCCACGAAAGAGCCGTTTATTGATTCAATGGGTTAATCTCATTCATACTTCATTGCGTTTATTTGTATGTGAATATATGTTTGTGCACTATGTATTTCGATTTAATAAACTTTAATATGTACCTGTTCTCCAATTAGCGTACTTATCCAAAAAAGATGTACACATGTCCAATTTGTATTTTCTTTTGATAAATTTCCAATTATATTCTTATTTTCAGTTCATTCCTTGTGTTTCAATTATTTTATTTTATATCCTTTAATTTTCAATTAGTTAAATTTTTCTTAATTTCATTACAATTTTCATTTTATTTTATTTATTTTAATTTTAGTACTTCTTATTTACTTTAACGTTTAATTTTATTTAACTGAATTTATTTTAATTCTATTTAATTTTATTTATTTTATTAGTGGATAGTATTATTTGTTGTTGTTTCATGCAAGTTATATTTTGTTTTTCATTTTGTTTTTGATTGTGTGTATTATTGTTAGGGTTTTTTATTTTGTCTTTTCTTCTGGTGCTGTTTTTTTTTAAACTTCAGTTTATGTTTCGTTTCACATGTTGTATACTTTTATCGAAAATGTTTGTTGGTGTTTTTTTCTCTTATTTTTGTGTTTTTATTTCACTTTTGTTTGTTTATTTTATTTCAATATATTTTATTTCTTGCGTTCAATAATTGTTCTAATGTTTTGTTTTAAAATTTAAATTGTTTATTTGTATTTCAATCACGTTTTAATAATTCGTAAACATGTTTTTTTAGTTTTATTTTTTATTTGTTTAATGTTGTAGTCCTTTTTTGATTAAAAATGTCACTTGGGTAATTGTTAATTGTATTGTCACTTTTATCGAAATGTTTGTTTTATAGAAAACGATATTGTTTTTTTTTTTTCAGTATCACAAGACGTAATGGGTATTGATGTAGTAGCGGTTTTATGTTCTTATGGATGTATACTATAACTTACATATGTATTTTAGGGTAAATGAACTTAACTGTATTTATGTACATATATGTATGTATAAAAATTAACATTTTATATAAAATATTAAAATGTTTATTACATATGTATGAATAGATATCTTTAGTTTATTGTTTTATTGTTTATGTTCACTGTTTCTTAAATTTGTTCGTTTATTTTGTGGAATTATGTTTAATAGTTTTGTGTATTTTTATTCGTAAATGTCTCTTGATGATTTTTTTATTGTTGCTTTGTTTCTGTTTGTATATTAAAGGGAGCAATTGTTTTTGTTCTTATGTTTTATATTTTTGTATGGGGGTAATTAAACTTAACAGTATAAAATAAACACTATACACTGTTTTTTTCAAGTTTATTATTTGTTGCATTTGTTAAAATTTAGTATCTTATTCTCATTTTTAAAAAGGGTCAAAGAGTGGCATATATTTCGTTAAAATAATACAATGGGATAAATTAAAAAAAAGGGTCATAAAGTGTGTCATTGGTAGGAAAAAGGGTCAAAAGTGATACTTTAGTGTCACAACAGCAACGTTGGTGCCGTTAGATGATTTAAGGAGAAGAAACAAAAATTGTGTAGTATACATGTTTATAGAAGTTTGGTGATGAAAGATGATTAGAAAAGGGAGGAGAAAAAAATTATTTTTTGTGAAGTCTAGAAGTTTATATGTAGAAGGAGAGTTTTTTTTTTGATGATAGACGATTTGAGGAAAAAACTTTTGTTTGAGAAGAATAAAATCTTTTAGAAGTTTATAGAAGACGTTAATTTGCTTGAATTTGAATGTCTTAATATAAACAGAGAGAAATTAAAAGAAAAATGAAATGAACGCAGGGACGTAAAGTAAATTACAAAGTTAAGATTCAAGAGGAAATTTAAGATTAAAATTATATATATTTTATTTAATTAAAATTAAAATTAAAATTATTATTTTTTGTTTCTTAAAGCATTACTTTTTCCTATCTATTATTATTTTTTTCTATACTAAATTCTAATTAATTGAAATTGAAATTTTTATTTTTATATCTAATACTGAAATTTTTTAGTAACGTTAAGCATTATTTTAAATAATAATTTTTTATATTAAATAAAATTCGGTTTCGGCTTTTTCGAGAGATGGTCTGCCTGAAATTGGGCAATGGGTCGACGGGTTCAAGGACGGTTCAT
Organism: Wohlfahrtia magnifica; assembly: GCA_023159175.1. NCBI lineage: Eukaryota > Metazoa > Arthropoda > Insecta > Diptera > Sarcophagidae > Wohlfahrtia > Wohlfahrtia magnifica. The sequence continues at coordinate 518,699 of JAKWBJ010000083.1, forward strand.
ATGCTGTAAAATGTAATGACCTTCAAAAATATACATATATACGCCAAACAATTGTTGACAAGGGCTGCTAGGACTTTCGCCAGAAGCGAATCTGGTATCAGGGACTGGTGTTCCTTGAACCAGGCTTTGATAAAGGAGTTTGGGAGAAAGCAGTCATTATTGGAGGTCCATAAGATATTGAGGAATTGGAGGAAAAAGCAAGGTGAAACTCTACGCGAATATTTGTACAGCCTACATGAGATCGGAAATCCTATCGGTTTGAACGAACAAAACTTAATGGAATATTTCATAGAAGGTATAGAAGATTTAAGGCGAACAAGACGATTTTATACGAGGCAAGAAATTTGGGCGAAGATAAGCATATACGAGAAAATACGGTCACCGGAGTCATCAAACCAGAAGGGAGTGCGAGTACGAAATTTGTCTACAACTTTTACAGATGCGAAAGAGGAAAGACGATGTTTCAATTGCGGTGATAAAGGACTCTCATCTAAAGCGGGTAATAGCATAGCTTTAATTGTCAAGGTCTTGGACATAAATCAGTTGAAAATAAAAAAGGAAAAGAATGAAAGTGGACCTACTTCATGTGATAATTTGAGTCGCGGTAATATTCTTTCGTTAGCTGAAAATATAATTCCGTCAAGAAAAATATTTAAGGATATTACCATATTGGGAAAAACTATTTTGGCCATAGTAGATACAGGTAGCGACATCCGTGCGACTCGTTACAACACATTATTTTTATTTGACAATATGGAAATTGGAACTGGAAACTAACACGTTGGTTGGAATATGCTGAACAAATATAACTACGATGGGTCGAATTGAACATTACATTCCATTTTTGTAGGGAAGATGATATGTTATATGCAGTTGTTTTGGGAAACGACATATTTGAACAAGTCGATATGGTAATAAACCCGGATGTGGCGGAATTCCGTTATAGGTATCATCCGTCAGAAGTGCAGAAGGTGAGCATCAGTGAAAATGCCGGCTTGATCACCGAATTAAAAAATGAGTTTGGGGACATAGTTCATTCTGTATCCCAAGAAGATGAAAGCAACAATCAGTTGGATGTGCAACACTTGGAGAGAAATATCATTAAGGAATACAAACCCTTCATACCTGAGACGTACTCCATGAAGAAGAATGATGAAAAACCGAAAAAAAGAATAAAGGCGTGAAGATGAAATTTATTAAACCGAAAAGGAAAATTAGAGACGTGAAGATGAAAGATAATAAGCCGAAAGAGAAAATTAAAAATGTGAAGATAAGAGATGACACAATTGAAGACGTAAAAACGAAGAATAACCTACAATTACACCCAAATTGGACACATTAGCCGAAAGCCGAAGCCAACAAGGCAAAAACATCATTCCTATAAGTTGGAAGTTTTGACTATTTTATAGATGTTAATAATGTGGATAATTTGTGTGATGGGATTGCCGGTGACAAATTGTAACGCATTCGCATTAACGACATGGAAGCAATACGTTTTTCTGAGAGTACCTAGATGGACTCCATTTTTACAAGAATTTGACTATCGGATCAAACATAGGTCAAGATCGAAGATGAAGTTCGTGGTCGCTTTAATACGAACACGTAATTCATATACAGCGAAAGAACAATGGCGCTTTTGTAGGAAGCGAATTCCAGGAACAGAATATGAAATGCACGACTTAGTTGCTTAGACCGAAATTCATTGGTCCCTATAAAGTGGTAAAGAAGCTTGACCATGGCCAGTAAGAGATAGAGAGAGTAGAAGGGTCTCAACGTTGTACTACAGTAGTAGAGTAAACGAAGAAGTGGGTACATTTGGGTCGAATGTAAGTTCAGTTGTGCCGAATGTGGGATCAGTATAGGGTTAAAGGAAGAATAGATAACAAAGACGAACGAAATAAAGATAAATATAAGATGATTTATGTAAATTAAACGAAAGCAGAATGAGTAAAGTCAAGTGGGATTCATTCGTTTAGAGAAAGGCGGACTCAAAAGACGAAGCGGCATAAGTGTTCTGCGAAAATATTGTAATTGTGCTATCCCATTAAAATTATTCTTAAGACAATATTCAAAACTATTTAAAATAAAACATATATTAAAATAATAAAAACAATCAACAGTGTTTTATTTCAGAGGAATAAATAAATTCTTAGACATATATATTAATACCCATAACATTCCATGAAGGCACTTCTCTCACTCAATGAGCTGCACACGATTCTATTTAATAGGAGTAATACTGATAACCAGTTACTAGCTAATGCTATGAGGTGATACCGCTGTTAAAAAAAAATTTCAGATGGTCTAGCCTGGTATTAAACCGAGGACCTGCTGGTTGGTAAGCGGCTGTTTTACCTACCATACCAAAGCGGTATTACATATATATAAGAAAAATATAAAATTATAAATATATTGTTACGTTTTGACCTTTTTAAAAACGTTTAAGTTCTTTTGATTTGCGTAAAATAAAATAAATGAAATAACGTATACGTTTTACTTTGTGCACATATTTATTTCCACACTTTAATGGTATACAATTATAACTATACAGTCTCCAACTTATTTACCTTCCACTTAATATTCGCTTAATACACAAACAATTTTACTTATGCCTTTACTTTATGACTGCAAAACGATAACTGAATTAACTAATGCCTTTTATATACAATTGGTATATTAACTTTGGCATTTCCAAGGTGGACTTAACACAAACCAATGCCACAATATGATTTAGAGCTAAGATAAATACTGTATTAATTAAGTGTATCTTTTCTTTAGGCATTGTTTATTTTCGTAACAATATATTTGAAAGAATTTGAAAGAATATTGTAAGCTGTATGCGTACAGAATTTGCTTCTAAAGAAAACAACCTAAATATAAGGGTCAACATCATGTGTAATAGATATACATACTTAAATGTTGAGAAAGTTAAATTAAAAGTTAGCCTCTATACCTTCAATAAAATTAAACTGAAAAGATCAGAAGATCAATTTTACCTTGAAATATTTTCCTCAGAAAATATTGTAAATAGAAAATAAAAAAACGGGATTAATTTGGGGCTTATAAAATAAAATAATTATTTTATTTATTCGGGTGTTTTTTCTTAAACAATTGTACGTACCGTACGTTTTAGGGTTTACAGAGTAATTAAGTTTACAAAAAGAGTTAAAACAACATACAAGTGCGAGCGTAAACAACCTCAATAGAAAGCAAAACTTGATTATTTGTTGTTGTTATTTAAAATCGTGTTTTATGTATATTTTATTTAGGTTTAAGCATCTTATTAATATATAGATTTTAAATTTTGTATTTATATATCTACTTTTTTTATCCGTGATAAAGAGGAAACACAAATTTGTCAGTGAGTATTACATAGTATGTATGCAAAAAGTCGAAAATTGAGAACAGTACTGTTACGTTTTAACCATTTTAAAACGTGTGAGTTCTTTAAAATTGCGTTAAATAAAATAAATGCACGACTTTGTTCTTTTATACAGTTCTTTTTATTTGTACAATTTTACTTTATACAACAACTTCAACTAAATATACAAATAACTCAACGCTGTTATTAACGCCTTAACATGACTTTATTCTATGTCTGCAAATTTTGAACTTTGTACTTGCAAACTATAACTGAACTCATTATGCATAATGCGCCTCCTTTTATATAAAAATTACATTACTTCCGAATGTTCTTGTATATACCACAGCATAATATTTTCGTTAAGTTCAAATGTAACACCCAAAATCGGTAAGGTAGCACTGTTCAATACGCAACTGTTAATATCACAGATGGTGTGGTGCGGCAAATACATTAACAGCCTTGACACAAACCAATAGATTAATATCACACAATACAGCCATTGATGTGGTATATCTTCTTTTCAGGCATTATTTTCGTAACAATACATACATATGTACGTACTTAAAGCTAATAAAAATATACCTGAATTAATTATGAAAATTAATACTATAAAATTTACAAAAGCAAACTGCTTTTAATATTACTGCTTTTAATATCACAGTTAAAATCAATAAACTCGTAATGTAAATTGTAATCATTGCATAATCTATGGAAAGGAAGCGAAGTCGCACAATTTGTCCTGTAGAAGTCCAGTATAAGAGGACGATAATTGAAAGAAAAACTAACAGGGATGCTAATATTCAGGTTTATAAGTAAAAACCCAGAATCAATATCACCCGCAATAAGGTTGCAAACAAAACAAAAACCCTAAACTGCCCTTCTACGCTCCAATGTGAGAAGTTTTATCAGGCCCAATCTAGCGCCATACGAAATAAGTCCATTAATATAGTTCTACCCTAAGCCACGTAAGCAGAATAATAAAAACTGCCTCTGCACGGAGTCAATTGAATCAATATGATACCGATAATAAGGATTATAAACAACCGAAATATACTCCAAAATCAGCCTCACAAGCGAAATATATAACTGTATTGTAATATAAGGATCAGTGAATTCCCTAGACCATTTTTTTAAAAGACTTAGAACAGCCCGAGCCTAACTTGTCATTATACTAATTTGATCAATAAATGAAAGTTTCTATCCAATAACACGCCCAAGTCAAGAAAAGTAATAACGGTCTCTAACGGCAGGAATTAATTGTATACTCGAACGGAATTACACTCCTGAGAGAAAAAATCATATGCTTGCATTTTCCTAGGTTAAGATCCATTAAATTAATTTTCACCTATTAACGAAGACATCAATACTACATTGCAGAACAGTCTGACCGAACACATCATTAGCTCTTTAACTACCATAGGCAAGTACGCTTGTTATTTTTTAAATCCTTTGTATTCATAAACGACAAACAGTGTTATAAAGCTCTTATAAACTATTTATAAATTTGAAACTTTTATTGTAGGTTTCTGGCTACTTTAAACCTTCAATAAATTCAAATTTGTGCTTTTGTTTTTAAATTTTTCTATTTGTTTTTTTATACAATATTTCTTTGTTAATTTCTATTAATTTGCAATTGTGTAGTTTGGTATGTGTTGGTTATTCAACTCTTGGGTTTTTCAATAAAAGAGTGTTCTAGATTTCTTATACTAAAATTATGTATTAACTTAAAAAAACCGCTCGTGGTTAAAACCAATATAAAAATGAATTATATAAAATGTGAAAGGCAATAAAAATGACTTAAAGTAAAAAATAAAATAATAATTTTTCCGGATTGTGCAACATATTTTGGCCTAGTCAATATCTCCCCCTTTTAGAAAAGTAAATATCTTCTTGGAGCGTGACGTCGTCTCAATTACCTTCTAGGTACTGCTGGCTCATAGATGGATGCAGGTGATTCAGCTTCTGGTTGTGACGACGTACTCGTTTCTGCTGGATAGCTGCTACTGGCTTTATCTATTGCTGCTGGTGATGAGTCAGTTTCGTTTCTATGCAGGAGTGAACCCTGTTCATTAAAATGTTCATTATAAGTTGATTGTAAAATGAAGCATCCCTGTAACGCTGTCGCAGTTGATTTGTATGAGAGCGAATAAGCGTATTACGCCTATCCGTTGACACCAATATATTATAAATTACACCACCAACCCTTTCAACCACTTCACCGGGTACCCAAGACATTTTATTTCTATAAAATCGTGTAAGTCTTGTCGCCTGCTTTAAAACCACGTTCTTTAGCTCCATTTGTTTTTATAAAACTGTTCCATCATTGAGTTTCGCACTTTACTTATTTCCGTAGCTTTCAATAAATCTAACTCTGTTTGGATACGCCTACTAAAAAATATTTCCGATGGTGACCTACTATCAGGAGCGCTTGGATTTCGCATTGCTCTACATATATTGTGATAAGAAATCTAACAAATTTTCTTTGTCGTCGGGATTTGCATTACTATAAGATTTTTCTAGAGCCCTTTTAATTGTTTCGACGAAATGTTCAGCTTGCCAATTAGACTGGGGATGTGAGGTGTGTGACTCCTTTCTCCATACCGTTATCCGATATTATTTTTGGCTGACCGTACTCTGGGCTATTTCAAATATGCATCCATAATAACAAAATAATATTTACCCCTTAATGGACGTGCGATGTCGATGTGTAATCTCTCTAAAACATCTTTCGTATCGGCCATGAATGAAGTAAAGCTTTTGTTGGGGAATTTGGAACTATAGCGCAATTTTGGCATTGTGTCACGAACTGAATTTTTTCAGTACCTATATTAGTATACGTACGATCTTGCTAGGATTTTCATTCGTTAGATACCCTAGTGACCCTTGTGTAATTGTTTTAATATTCTACGTCTGAAAACTTTTGAAATAACCAACCTATTGTCTCTCATGATGGAGTTATTAACAACATTTAAGGTTAGAAGTTTATGGCAACCAAGAACGAGTGAAGTTGCGAAATATTTTGAGGACGTCGTATGTTCGACACTGCTTCTATCTTCTACGGATCGGAGTGAATGCCTTGCGAATCTATCACGTGCCCAAAATACTTTACTATAGTTTTTTTTCATATAAGACCAGCACCCAGGTGATGGCCCCTACTCATGCAGTGCATTGTGCTTTTACTAGGAAAATAGGTTGTTGGAAGGAGAACAGAGGTAGTAATGTTTATGGACGTTAGATTTAAATTTACTCATGTCGTAAGTGGCAGGAAATACTTTCGCTGGAAGATTATTCCTGATTCCCCAATATCTACATTACTCATTGACACAGATGACAACACACCACCACGTCTGTGTGTTAAAAAATAACATTGTGTCTTTTGTGCATTAAAATCGTCTCTGTTCGCACGGCCCCACTCAGAGATTTTCACCAGGTCACTTATGAGTGTGTCGTTCATATTCATTCTTCTCGCCTCAATCTCCAAAAGGCTCGGTCTACGATCAAAAGAATATGAGTGACAAATGTTGCTGTCATCCGCAAAAGAGTATATAGGATTAGAAGTGAGAAGAAAAATGTCGTTAAGAAATATTAGAAAAAAGGTGGGAGAGAGAGAGAAGTGACTACCGACACCAAAAGCATTAAATTTAGAAATGAGAGCCTCGTGCCAAACTCTATCAAACACCTTTGAGATATCTAGAGCCACAACCTTACTCTCGCCAAAACCATGTATGGATTTGTTCCACTTCTCCGAGAGCAACGCCAGCAGGTCACCAGTAGAACGGCCCTTTCGGAAACCGTACTGACGATCGCTAAGCAAATCGTTGGACTCCAGATATCTCACAAGGTGGTGATTAATCATGGAGAGTGCGGAACAAACTGCTATTGGACGGTAGTTCTCAGGGTTACTAGCCTCGCCCTTTTTGGGAATAGCGTTACATTAGCAACCTTGCAGCAAGATGGAAAAATACCGGCGCGATATGACGCACTGAAAAGGTGAACCAATAGACGCGCAAGCGTCGAAGAGCACTGCTTCAGGACCAGTGCTGGTATGCCATCCGGCTCAGAAGACTTGTCAACGTTAAGATTTGCAAGGACCTTTTTTACAGCACCTGCTCGAAAGAATATACTAGGCTTAGTTACTGATACTCTTTCAAGTCCGGGCAGTGGTTGAACGCTTTCCGGCAAGTGAGTATTACTTGCAAACATTTCAGCCAAAAGGTTTGCCTTTTCAACCGGGTTCGTGAATGTGTGGTTACTCCTTATAAGATCAGGAACCGAACTAGCTTTGTTACTCAACCTTTTAATGAATGACCAAAAGTTTGTACTTCCCCGTGGAAAAATAAGAACTTTAGCACGAAGGCGCTGCTCGTATAAAGCCTTTTCGCGTCTAATTACTGCGGCACATGAAGATCTCGCCTGTTTGCGAAGCAAATCAGTATTGGCACATTTATTATTGCGTCAATTCCTGAACGTTTCCTCTCTGGATCTGGCAGCCATTTTACACGTCAGATTAAACCAAGGTTTGTTTCTAGGTTTAATCGAAAGATTTTGGATGGGATAAACATATCCATCCCTAACTTTATTATAAGGAAACAAAGTTTCCAAATAAAATACTCAAAAAAATTGTTGTGCTCAGCCCAACGAGTATCCTCGCAGTTAAAATTGAGTGTTCCCTAGCCGTCGGTGGAACCTCATGAAGAACGGTGGACGAGAATGACGCAGAAATTGAGCAATAATCAGAATTTCCGAGAGGTGCACGAACCTCAACTACATACTTTTCAGGGTGTGTAGTGAGGAAAAGGGCGAGGGTATATTCTGGTGCGCAAGGTGATTGTGCACGGCAAATAACTCAATGTATTGGCCTTTTGGAGTTGTGCGGCCTAAATGCGTAACTAAGTCTAATGATGAACATTGAAATCACCAGCAACAACAATTTTACTGTTCGGATAATTCACAAGGATACTCGATATGGAGTCGGAAAGAGAGTCGATATGTTAACCTCTCTTCCTGCGTTTGGGCTTCTATACAAAAACCCGAAGTATAAAAGATGTGCCCTGATTCTAAACTTCACCAATACCAAGAGGCTGCTGGCATTGGTAGAAAACTTCATTGCGGATGTACACAGCAAGACCTTTATGAAATTAAAAAGCGACAAAAAGTGATACCCAGAGATATGAAAATCCTGTTGATTAGCATTTCCAGAAACCTGGGTCTCACATAAGGTGAAAACATCCGGCCTATGAAAACAAATGTGCGCATTCACATAGAAAAAGTTTGCCCGTAGCCCACGCACATTGCAGAAATCAATCCGAAAGCGTCCTGCCATTACGTAAATTCAAACAAATAAAAGAAAAAATAAAAAATTTATATATTTTTGATATATATATATATATATATATATATATATATATATATATATATATATATATATATTATTATAT